>BGPR01000145.1:911537-1017961 GCA_013235015.1 Araneus ventricosus | reverse complement strand
CCAATAAAATTAAATACACTAAGGATAATAAATGCATATAATATATAATTAAAAATAATTATTTCAAAAATTCACGCATTTATTAGCTTTCTTTAAAAATTTACATATAGTTATTAAACATTCTTACCCATGTCATTTGTAATATTATTAAATAGAATTGCATTACAACAATTCAACATCGTTGAAAGAGAATTATGTCGAGACACAAAATTCTTCTGATTTGTTGAAAATTATTATTTTTATATTTTAGTTATGTTTTCGACTTTATAAATTTCTTAGATTATATCAGATGTACGAGTTAATGGGAGGCAAATTTCCCAAACATTGATTCGAATACTTTTCAAATGACCCAGATCTAAAATAAAGTTTTAATGTTTTATTTTTATTTTCATAAATGGTTGTGTTCCGAAATGTTATTTAACATCAAATATTTTGCACACTTCAGTCGATCTACAGAATATTAAGTTTAGAAACCGCATGAATAGTAGAATTTTTGAAAGGAAAAAAAAATCGATGGAAATTTGAATTGGGGATTTCTCTATTTAATGTAAAATTCATCGAAACTACTACAGATCATTATTTTTTTCAATTGATTGAAATAGGTACGAATACTATCCTTTTCACAGATTTACATTCAGGAAAACAGGTTCAGGAAGATGTTTAAGGTATTAACATACACACGCACGTACACATTGCGAATTTAAAACTGTAGTACGAGGAACGTTTAAAAAGTAAGTTTCGTCATACTTTTTCACAAGGAAGCTTTATTACAATCCGAAACATACAATGGAATAACAAAATGCAAGCCTTTTGCTATTTTTTCACAAATTCGTCAACGACATTGATACATATGTCGTACCGTGACATCAATTTCAAGAAACCATCCTGGTAAAAATCGGTGTCCAGTGAGCGAAGGAAGTTCTTCACAGCCAACCGCACCTCTTCATTGCTTCGGAAGTGACGTCCGATAGTGCTGACTTCAATGGAGGGAAAGGGTGAATATGAGTACCAAAGGACCTCACTCTGATCACAAGACTGCAGGAATGGCAATAAGCCTCGTGGGCTTTTGTACTTGGATGATAATGCAAGACCCAACAGAGCAATTAAGTTAAAAGAACAAATTCGTCTCCTGGGATGGGAGAGTCCCGATCTTGCCTCATCAGACTTTCACCTTTTCCCTGTGTATCAATGTCGTTGGCGAATATGTGGAAAAATAGCCAAAAGTTTGTATTTTTTGTGCCATTGTATGTTTCGGAATGTAATAAAGCTCCCTTGTGAAAAAGCATGACGAAACCTTTCGAAACGTCCCTCGTATATTAATGATATTGAGTTTAAACACTAACAAACAATTGAAATTTTAAACTTCTATTTCCTTCTCTGAAAGTACAATAACTGAACTAAAGAATAAAATATATGGCTCAACATATGGTCTTTTGTTGTTGAAATCTTTTTATAGAACAGAGAATAAGGAAAGAGCGGCTTTATCCTACAGGTGAAAATGTCAAAGTTGCTTCAGTTGAAATCTACTTTTATCATGGTAACTCAGTTAAAATAGGAAGATATTTTTAGAATCAAATAACGGTTCCAAGAATCTCATTTATCTTCCGAAAAGTAACAGAATTCATTTCGGAGTTTTGAACAATGTTATTGGGTATTCCTTCTCGACATCAGTGATCTGCATATTTTACCTGATTCGTCGGTTTAAACCTTTAGGTCAGAACCAAATTTCTAGAATTGCAAATGTAGAAATTCGCTTTCGTTCAGAACGCAAGAGATCCAATTTCATGCTTAGAAATTGAAAAATCTATCGCGATTGTTTTCAATGCAATTTGAGAGATGTGAATTGTTTTAAAAAATAAACTTTTTTCAGCGTGTTGTCATGCAATTTTGAAAAGTTCGGATTAATCACCGAAGTCAGTTTGACTTTATATAAAATCGATCTTTTCGAATGTATGTGCATATTCTATCACATGAAAAGAACGGTGTTGTTACAAGTTTGTCTTTTCAGAAGGCTCTAGAGCAGGTTCTATGGCTGCAAACGAAGCAAAGTTTTACTAGAATGTAGTACAAGTGGTGCGCTCTCTAAAAAGTAGTGTGGGCGGTTCAGTCTTGTATAAAAGTGGTATTTTGAATGAAAAAGACGTCCAGAATTGAATTTCGGCAAGCATTTTTAGTTAAAGTAAAAAAAAATTCAGATATTGGCGCGGTGCCACCTATTGTCGAAACTTTTTACTTTTTTTCCACTAAGCGCATCACTTGTGCTGTATGCTAGAGAAATTTTGTTTCGTTTGGAACTCTAGAACCGGCCCTATGGCCTTTTCAATAGGCGAACTTTAATTATGACATCCCTGTCCCCAGTAGCGCAATGATATGGTACATTATTATAAGATATTGCACACTATTATACGATATTGTACACTATTATACGATATTGCACACTATTATACGATATTGAACAATATTCATAATATTGTATAATATTGTATAGTATCATATAATATTATAAGATATCGAACAATATTGTACAATATCGTGCAACCTGTTGTGCTTCCTGAAGTACTGTTAGAGAGTACAGAAATTGGGCGATAAAATATGCTTTCGTTTTTTTAATCCTTTTTAAGCCAATTAAGTTCTTAAACCAATTTGGTAGACTGTCCTGAGTGGGTTGTGTAAGCCAATTCATTTTTAAGACTGATATGAAATGAATTTGATTTAGTTGCTAGTTCAAGTCGATATTTAGTTGCTAGTCAAGAGATCAGAATTGACCTGTTTGCCATGAATGACATATTAGTGAACAGTAATAACTGTATTTCATAAATAAAGAAAACACTGCGATTTAGTTTTTGAAGTACGAATGGCGGTTTTAAGATTTGTGTCAGAATGAGAGAGCATTAGACACAATGATATACTCTGCATGAGTTACCTGTTCAAGCTGCTTCTGTTTTGACAACCTCTTTTCAACTGCCCATAGAGGCAAGAATTAACGTTAGTTGCTAATTTCTTAGTTGAGCAGGTTTATAGCAAACTATATGACGACTGAACGTGCCGCATTGTTTCCAGTATTATGGCAAATGAACTAATTCATATTTGATTATTTGCTCTGCCCGCATCTGAAGAACAACTCTTCGAATAATCCGCATTGAGCCCAAGATATTAGTGTTAGTTAAAATTCGCAAAAGTAAGGAAGAATAGAAAGAAGATAATAAAGATAGAAAAAAAAGTGAATCTGCGAGATCAAGCCAGCAATAAATACATTAACGGCTATAAGTGTCGAAATTTTCCAACATATCATGCACTAGCTTTTAAATAACTAGTTACCGACATATTTTTAGGGATATTCTTATTCTATTTAGCAGAGTTTAATTATATTTTATTCTTTCCCTCGTTCGAATAATTCCAGAAATGAAACATTTCTTGAATAAAGATTACTTATTTGGGTTAGTTTAACAAAGCAAAACCATTCAAGAAAATACTGTTTTCGTGTACATTTAGAATCTCTCTTTCCATTGTACTATCTCCTTTAGTCTACCATTTTTCGGTCGGTGAAGTTCGAGCTAATTCACATAACTATTCTTAGGACTAAAAGAAGCAGTGGAAACACTGTTAATCCATTCTCTTAGTACAATTAACCTTAATTTTCCCTTTGCTCTGTACAACAAAACAGAATTTCTCCTTGTGGAAACATTTCTCCTGAGGGTACTTCGTCTTTTAAGGACACGTGGAAAGAACAGACCACAGAGTTCCACAACAACTGGAACTCGAAACCTTTGAATACATCTACCAACAAAAGAAATGTATTACCAAAGAACGTTCTACTCTGCGCTGCAGTAATCAAAAGGGTATGTTTACGTGGCGAAACACGCTTATACAAAACGTGCGATAAACATTTTCTTCTCTGTGCTCTCTCCTCTGTTTGCAACATGAGCTGTAACAGAACAAAGTAACTTAGATGTCTCCTCCGTTTTTATTAGATTCTTTTCCATTTCCGCGAGGCTGCTGGAAATATGCTTTTCAACTCGTTTCTCTTTCTCGTAGTGGATGCTTTATTTATTTTTATGTTTTGTTTCTAACTCTCGAAGTGAGTTATGTAAATAAATATTCCAGCTAGAGCAACAAGGGAACAGTGGCAAAAATTTAATTTCGTCCTCTTCCCGTCTAAGGCTTTAAAAGTTGGGAATATTCAATTTAAAGTCTTCGGATTCGGATAGGATGGTATTGTGATAAATATTAAATTCTTAGAGAAGGAAAATAAAATACATTTCTCAATATGTTGTTTGTCGCTTTTCTTGTTATTGTTTTCTACCAGAGATTTCTTTATTTCTTAAGTGAACTGAGTCACTGGAAATAAAGATCATATTTTTATTCGACGTTGTAAGTTTTTATTCTTTAAAATCTTTCAAATTAACCGATATAAGCTGTTACAGCATACAAAATATGACTGATTGGTCGCAGGTTCCATACCTGATGCCGTCAGGAACGTGAATTGTTATGTATTAAATGCTACGTGGGGAAACAATATAACATTCTTGTGGTACAAACACTTGGAGATCTGCGTGCCAGCTCAGGTGTCATCATCGTCCCAAAATAATACGACGTCCCCAAAAAAAGTCTTCATATGCCTTCTGAACTGGACGTTTAGCTAAACTAAAAAAACTGAATCATCATTCTTAATGCCTTAAAGTTTATTGTAATGGATATATTCATTTGTCTTGATTAGAATTAATTAAGCTACTACAACTTAATTTTAAATCTCTTGCTCATCTTGTAAAAGGAAAATGATCTTAAGTGAGAGGCAGCATCCATATAATAATTGAATGACATGCGCAATTGTATTTGTCATATTACTATGGCGTCACCTGAATTGGTTCCGTTCAGTTTGATGTAAATATCAATCACTATCATATTAAAGTGAGAAAACGGCAGAAAAATTTAAGTATAACCGTCGAAAACAATATTTTGCCAGGAAATGTTGTGTAAATTTCGGAATGTATGTGCGATTCTTAAGCGAAACCGATAAATCATATTTGTTTAATGATAACTGTAGAAAACGGTTGAAATCCAAAAAAATATAAAGACTTTCATACATCTACTTATTTTTCCACGGAATTGGTATTAGCAGCTGTCGCGATAATAAAATATTTTGTTTCAGACAGATATCACAAAAATGTTCCATTCATTTGAATGGTCTATTCACTAAGTGTTGATTTTCAATCTTGTATGATCCTTTACCCCTCAATCGCACATTCATAAAATTTAAAATATATAGCAGAGCTTCTATAATCCGCGACTCTTTCAACCGATGTCGCTCTCAACCGAGCTAGAAGAAAAACCGAAAATTGAGGCCTCTTCCTACAGACCTATCGCTCTTCTACCGTCTATTGGCAAGGTACTGGAGAAACTTCTTGCGCAAGGGATCACTTTCCATCTAGAGCAATCTAACAAAATCAGTGGCCACCGATTAGGATTTAGAGAAGGCCGGTCGACAGAACTAGCAGTACATTATCTCACCAAAAAATGAATGAAGGAAAGAAGCATTATCCGCACTTCCTGGTGCTTTCAATAGATATCAAGGAGCTTTCGATAATATTCAGCACAGTTCAATAGTGACACAACAATAGCCAGTGCCCTAAAAACATCATAATAATCTTCTTAAATCGCTGCTCAATAGAAAAATTGCTCTTAACTCAAGTGAGAGTCCAGCTATTAGAGAATAGAGGATAGGGTGACCACAGGGTTCCCGTAGCGTCTGAGCCCTTTGGAATCTAGTAGCAAACGAAATTCTGCAAGACAAATGGCCCAAAAATACATCTATCCAAGCATTCGCTGACGACTTCGTTATGGTCTCTCACGCATTTTCACTAGAAAAAATTGAAGATCAAACACATGAAGCAATAACCAAGTTCATATCCTGGAACAACAAAAATAAGCTCCAAATCTCAACCAGCAAAACACAGTACCTACATAAAACACAGTAGCAAACTCGTTAAGCCGGCAGTAATCCGCTGTCAAGGAGAGATTATCTAAAGGCAGCAAATTCCATAACATATCTGGGAATACACATAGACGACCAACTCAACTGGAATGCTCACATAAAAAGCCTTTCTACCAAAACATTCCAATACCATCGAAGCCTCCTTAAATTGATGGGGGAAAATTGGGGAATTTCCCTTAACTTCAAAAGAATCCTATAAGCATCTGTAATGTTGAAAGATTGTTGGCGTACGGAGCAGTTGTCTGGTGCTTGGATCCTTCGTTGAGAATCAAACGAAAATAGCCACAATTCAACGACCATTTCTGTTAGCAATCTCAGGGGCTTACAGGTCGACCACAACAGCAGCCCTGAAAGTAATCCTGGGCATCCCCCATTGCATCCAAAACTCCAACAGGAAGCTATGTACACAGCCATATAAAGATTTAAAATTTCCCTCCCAGGGAGTCTTACGTGGATTCAACCGAAAGACGTTGAAAAGGGCGAAAGGGGATGGTCTGTTCACCCTTAAAAATTCCTTTAGAAGAGCAGACCTCCATAGAGGATGGATGTTGCATCACCCAGAGAGAACGCCTCTACACGGATAGGTCAAAGACGGATAGTGGAGTGGACGATGCATTCTGTGTCATGGAGAACCAAATCATAACACATAGATGGTCCACAAAGATGCAAAACTACAATTCAGTGTTCCAGACAGAACTCTCAGCCATTCAAAAAGCAATATATTACGTCACTAACCTCCCACAGCAACCAATCACAATACTAGTTGGTAACCAAGCAAGTGTCCTGGCGGCAACTACTCCTAAAAGTAGAAATCTTATAATGAGAACCATTCGCAGAAATTTAATCCAATTTCGACACATCCAAGTTCCTGGGATGCCCATGTCGTTATGATGAAGAAGCCGCAAAATCAAACGGGAAGCAATACAAGGTCAATGTACCAGAATGCCACGAAAAATTCATCTTAAAGCAGAAAATGATACAAAAATGGCAAGAAAATTGGGAAGACGGGGATACGGGAGATACCCGTTTAATATTTTGCAAAAGGTGTCACTTCAACCAAGTAATTCGAAAAGGGAAGATACCTTTTTCTTCACATCCCGTGGAACCTTTCCCTCGTATCTTTGTCGTTTTATTTTTGTCCCAACTGCATATTGCCCATGCGGAAATCTCAATACTACTCCACTACACTACACAACGGAATGTATCTTGACTTCCTCTTTCCACATGAACCAAGCCAACTCCTCAACTTGAGCCAGTCTGGTTTCGCAGTGTTTCCCCCTGAAAGGGATCCAGATTGAAAATCCAGAAAATGGTTCGCCATCTCAAGGAAATTCAGGGTCAACTACCACACTTTCCAATACAAAAATTCCAGTCTAGACATAAGTCCCGCCCCCCCCTTTATTATTTCGATAAAATCATCATTAGCACTTCTCAACATCATGTGTTTTCCCATTCAGTGCAGAAATATCATTCATTAGGATTCAACATCAACTGCTTCATCCTCCTTACCCAAATACCAATCTCAAGCGACCTAACAGCCTTTCTCCAACATCAACCACCCCATAAGTACACAGCACCGGGTACAAAGAACGCTCCCAATCAAAGTGTTACTTTTCTTTAATACTCAAATCTGCATCATCTCATCTGTGCGTCTGAATCTCATCAATGTCTGACTGGCTTTAGATGCTGCCTCCTTCTCAACAATATGCACCTAAAGGAAATAGACCGCCTACAATTAGTCGTTGGTAATCTCAGACTTTTCTACTTGAACTGTGTGCTAAACTTGCGGTTTTATACAAGAACATTTTAGTTCACCTTTCGTTTAGTACTGAATCGCGAGTATTTGTGTGCATCTCTGTATGTATTTTCTTTTTCTCTTTTGTAACCAAGAATTTTTTAAGTTGTTTTCCTATTGTAATTAACGTTCAGTTTCAACGTATTCTTTATGTAATGTAACTGTAACTGGGCACAGCTCTTGTCTATCCCATATTAAAAATGCCCCATCGGTCTTTGGTCAGAGCGAGAGATGGCTGGGGAGCGTCTTTTGACTTCTCTTCTACTTCGGGTTGGCTACATTGTTTAAATAGCCTAAAGGTTATAGTTGCAGGGTCATGAAGTGGTGTCTTGTCAACCGAGCTGGAACATAAATTCGAAGTGTTTTTCATTTTTTAATAAAGTCAAGGGATTTCTTCAAACAAAGTTGACAAATTTGGCGTTGGAGGCCGATCTTCACGGATTTTCATGATGCGAAGGTTCGTAAAAAGTCGTTATCGGGGATTTATATTTTATAAAGCTAGGGTATATTTAGAGAAAAGAAATAAAAATGCACTTCTTCATTCCTTGACACTTCAAAAGTGTTGTGAAGAAATTCCTCAAATTTAATTTTCATGTAAAAATGGCACAGCAAATGTGTCGGAACGAGCAGTATAATTATTTTTTAGATACTCTTAATAAAAATATTGAGAAAATGCAAAAGAACCAGTAATATTCGCGTTTTCTCTTATTCAAACTAATGAAGGTTCAAAAAATGCATGTAATAAGTGTGACAGCTAATAAAACAGCTTATTAAAATCTTAATACCCGGTACTCCTGGCAGACTTAATAAATGTAAAAAAAAAACAATTTTGGGAAACATTGTCTAAGAAAAGAAATCATAATTTAAATCTACTATTAATTAACCGACTTTGCAATTATCCGAGGCAAGTAAACCACGCGGATAATCGTAGTTGTACTGTACTTAAAATTGTGAACTAAAATTAAGCAATTTATAGACTAATTTCATCAAAACAATTCCGCAGAATTCCTAAACATATTGATTATTCCATACTTCAAATAAATAGTTATAGATATATTTCTAGAAATAATGTTATTCTATTTATTGGGGTTTACTAGCGTTTTACTATTTTCCTCATACGAATAATTTATAAATTAAATTAATTTGAAATGAATACATTTTCGTATTTACTAAATTGAACAAAATCATTTCAGAACAACACAGTTTTCATGTTAATTTCGGAACAGGTTTTAACATTGTGTGTGAACCCCTTGTCCGACAATGTTTATGGCGATAAAATTCAAGTTCCTTAATATAACTATTCTCAGAATTAAAAGCAAACAATTGAAACATAAATAATCCTTCCTGTTAGTATAATTAAATCTAATTTTCTCTTCATTCTAAAGAGAACCGCAGAAACATTTTCCCAGAGGGCACTTGGTATGTATTTCAAGAACACGCGGAGAAAATAGTCCACAGAGTTCCATATCGACTGGAACTTTCAATCTTTGAATACACTGGACAACAAAAGACATTTATTGCAAAAGAAAGGTCTGTGATGCTCTGTAGTAATCAAAAGAGGTATATTTACAGGGAGAAAAACCTTTATACAAAACATGCAATACACATTTTCATCTTTTTTTCTCTCCTCTGCAATGGCCCAAGAGTTGCAACAGAGAGAAGTAACCTAGATGTCTCCTCCGTTTTTATTAGATTCTTTCCATCAAGCCCATTCTTGCGAGGCTGCTGGAAATATGATTCTCAACTCGTTTCTCCTCCTGCACTGGATTATTTATTTATTGTTTTGTTTTTAACACTAGAAGTGAGTTATGTAAATAAATATTCCAACTAGAGCAACAAGGGAAAAGTGAAGGAAATTTAATTTCGTACTCTTCCAGGCTAAAGCTTTAAAAGTTAGGAATATTCAATTTTAAGGTCTCGGGATTTGGATTCTATAGGATTTTGATAAATATTAAATTTTTAGAAATGAAAAATAAAATATATTTCGTAATGTTTTATTTGGCACCTTTCTTCTTATTACTTTCTACCCGAGGATGTCTTTCTTTTGGAAACAAAACGAGTTCCTATATATAAAGAACGCATATTCCTGCATTGTTGTAAGTTTTTACTTCTTAAAATCTTTCAGATAAACTGATATAAAACATTAATAGCATACAAAACCGGACTACTGGATCGCAGATTCCAAAGCTCATTCCTCCATAATCCGTTAAGCGGTACATTCGCCGATGGTCAATTATACGATGTTTGAAACACGGGAAGATAAAACTTTTCTTCAATGTGAAATCCCGATGAAAGTCGGTACGCTGCTGGAATTCAGAAACGGGCCTTTCACCGCTGTTCCAATCTGGAATTTTTGTAACACGGGAAAAAAACCTATCGTCAAGGTCGAAACCCTATGAAATTTGGAACAAATGGATTGAAAGTGGTAAAATTCAAAAGAACTTAAAATCCAAAACTCCATCCGCCGATTCCAATTTGGGACCTCTAGCTAGCCTGAGAACAAAGGATCTGTCTACATCGCGACGAGGCTAGAAAGGAAACTCGAAATCCCACGTGGTGGGGAGGAGTGAAGAGTGAGAGGAATTTTGCGGCTTTGAACCTTGTCTCAAAACAAACTTTGGAACATCCGTGAATGCTTTGCCTAACTTTTTGACTAAAATGGGTGGGGGAAAAACCGATCTTAGGACAAATGGCATAGCTTAGCATTCTTGTGAATACCCAGCTAAACGAATTTGGAATCCATCGGAATGGAAGGCCATAAAAGTGAACTTTGATTCTTCGAGGTGGCGATAAATCACCTGTGTGTGTGTGTGTGTGGAGAGCGATAGGGAGGGGGAAAGTGCATGGGAGTCAGTCTGGAACTTTGAACCTTCTCAAACAAGGGTTCTCAAAAAAAACTTTGGAGCCTCCGTCAATGGCCTGCCTAATCTATCGACTTGAATGGGTGGGGAAAAATATCTTTGAGCCAAATGGAATAGCTTTCACTTCTCGTGAATGCCCAGCTTTATGATCGTGGTCTGCTACTCATTAACCCTCTGAGCCCTACTCCGCCTCAAACCTTCTCATTCGACACAGGACGGACTCAGGCGGTTTCGGGCGCCTGCGTGAATTTTACGGGAGAAAATTAGTTCCTTTCTTTGTCGACAATTGATCGCGCAACCGAGGGAGCTTCCTCCTGGTATTTCCGTAGAGAAAGGGAGGATTTCATTTTGATTTCACGAATGAAAATTTACTCCAATTTTTGAGGCACTTGAATTCTTACTCTAGACGGGTTCAAAGAGTTAAGTATTTCGCGCACAGCCTTCGTACCTCTCGTGTATTGTGAAAATTTGGAACGCTGCGTGACAAAATCAATGATCTATGGTCTATTGCAAAAGTGTTTTGTTAATGTATGCCTGACCTACACTTCAGGATCTTTCGGGACACCCTGTATTAAAATGAGTAAACTACAATAAAAGAATAAGTTCAACCATATAAAGCAATATTTTGTCAGGATACATTGTATATATTTATTACCTAGGTGTAAATCTTACGAGAAAGCCATAATGTACAACAGTAGCACAATGATAAAAGTAGAAAAAGTTTACAGTGCGAAAAAAATCTGATGAATTTCATGCTTTTATTTACTTTTCCGTTAAACTTTTAGTAGCAGCTGTCGCAGTAATAGAATATTCTATTTTAACCCTCTGAGCGTTTCACACGTATTTCTACGTCGACCTTGGACAATCCAATAAGCGGGAAACACGCATTTCAACGTGTGGTCAGAGACACGCCGAAAGCGGTCAGCCCGGATATTTACGTCTCTTGTGAACTGTCTCTAAAGTGCGAGAAACGTATTTTTCCGAATTTCATCCCCCTTGGTTTGACATTTTGATTGATTAGCTGGGTAGGGTAGAGGTCGACACAATGAGTGCTGATAAGAATGTACTTACTGCAAATTAGAGATACCACAGGATCCAAGACCCCACACCCCCTTTGGCTTGGGGCATTTTAACGCTATCTGCATTGAGGTCTTCTTTCAGAAAGAAGGTCAGTTTTGGATTTTTTTTTCTTGTTGTGTGTGTCCGAATTTGGATTCTGTATAAGTTCGGTTTAATATTTGTCAGCCTGGATTGAAATTGTATTATGTTTCAAGTTTTTTCCCTGTAATACACTTATGTTATATAAGATTTTATTTCAATGCATCAATGTTTTAATCGAATTGTTAAGTAAAATAGATTTTGTTGCCTAATCTCTTTCAATACCCCATTCAAGCATAGAAAAATTTGAGAAGCCGGGGGTGATAAGAAAAGAGGGGGTTGTTTATTTCGTTATATAACATTGAATTGAAAAAAAAAATAACTTTAAGGTTTAGGTGTGATTTTTTAAAACTATAGCAGTTTTTTTTCTAGATGAGTTTTCTATATTACACTACTTAGAATTTCTTTTAAATTCATCAAAATGAAATAATTTCCGAAAAAAAACAATTATTTTTTCAAATAATTATTATTCAATTTATTTTTTGCTCACTTTGAACAAACATTGAAACAAATGTTAAAGAAAAGGGATGAAAATTTTATTTTTTATGTTTTAAAATATTGTATTTTTGTTAGAGAAAATTTTGGTTTACATGGAAACGTAAAGAATAATATCAACTAAATTTAACGTTTGAGTGATCTTCACAGACTTTTAGTTATCTTATTAAGAGTCTGATAACATCTGCAGTTTAAGTTTATTTCAATAGTCAGTGAAAATGTTTATTTCTTTTTTAAAATGTAAGAACACAAAACCATTTCTAAGAAAATATAAATGCTTTATATGATCGGTCATTTTTCTTCTACATAATATGGCTAAATAAACCAGACGTTTAATTTATTTTTCGTATTTTATATAACTTTAATAATATTTAATATAGTCTTAACTGAATAGGTTCGGTAAAATCTTTAACTTTCTTTCCATAAATGCTGATTTCATCAACCTTGTCTTTAATTGATATTAATTCTTTAACAGATATATATTTTAATATAATATTTGGAATAATATATTATTTTATATTATTATAAATGCTATGAGACAAGAATCCACTAATATGTGTTACAAACCTATGATGCATCCCGACACGTTATTAACGAGTTTGAAGACAATACTTCTAATAATAATAGTAGTCTCAGGCATTGAATTATTTCCAAACTCCACCGTCACATGCTAGACAGTGTGTTTTATCACAATATCTTGTGTGTGTGCTGTGATTTGTAAAGTATAATTTTTTTAAATAAAATTCTGATTTATATACAGGTTTTTATTTTCATTCTGAACTTTAATGGATAATAATGAGACTCTTATTTATTTTCCAAGCTGTATGATATATTTGAATTAGATCTATAATTTTATTTTTTAAGAAAAACAGTAAAGTGTCAGTTTTATGTTAGTTAAATTTCCTTTATATTTGGTATGAAAAGGCCGAAAAATGTTTTTGAATATCACACCGATAACGTCCAAGACATTTATAAATTGTGAAAAGGCACCTGATTAATTTCGAATAGGTGTTAAATTTTTCTCCTTATGCTTTGATTTTGCGAAGTTTGCAAAAAATTGTCTGTAGATAAAAAAAATTATATAACACTTTACTTCGTAGCTAGCGCATTTTCGTAAAATTGATAGAAAAAAAGTTTGATCGTTTTTACTTTCTAGTACACGAAGTATACAAAGAGAAAGTATTATAATCGTCGATCGTAAATTTCAACACGAGATTTTGATTAATCTCCACGTTTTAGAGCTCCCTGAGTCCGAAAAACACAATTTTGGAATTTTGTTTGTGAACACGGTAACTCAAAAACGGTTAAAGCTAGAAAGGCGAAATCTGGTGAATGGACTTTATACAAAATTAGTATATATCAATCAATTTTGGGATAAAGTCCGTAAACGGGAAATTTGTCTGTTAGGGTTCATATGAACACGATAACTCAAAACTCAATAGCTAGATAGATAAAATTTGGTACACAGTTTCAAAAATTAGGCATGTAGGCCCGTATTAAATTTTGGACGAAATCCCTTGAAACGTTGACTGTCGGTCGGTTTCTGTAATCGCATGCTTGTGAACACTATAATTCCCAAACGCAACGACTTAGATAAATGAAATTTGGTATGTGGTCTTTTAACCTTAATTGCCCAATTTTCGTTTCAATCGGGTAAAAAAACTCTAATGCTCCTGAAACTCAATATGCCATTACTTTTCGATAAAAAAAATTATAAATAAAGAATTAAATTTAATTCTGAAAAATTCGCGACTGGATGCTCTACCTGGACTATAGTATCAAAGTTTCAAATTTCAGGTGAATTAAATTTCCGTTTATTATAATATAAGATAATCTCTTGCGCACTATATAAAGGTTATATGAATAAGCTATTTCTTCCGACATTTAGTGCATTGGTTTTCTAAATGTAATCTTTAGTTTGAGGATTATTAATTCGCCCTCTTAAAAAGCATATATAACTAGTTTCAGTACAAAAGGCTTGAAGTATATTGTTTTATTTAAAACATTATTCAGGGGTTAAGAAGGTTATTTATAATCCTTCATGTATATTAATTATTACTGGCTATTTTGAAATATAGATTATTATGTGACTATCTATATAATAAATGTTTATGTGCATACAAAACGGATTACGCTAGTTAAGCTCCGTTTCTATTTGTGATCGGCTCTAAATTTTTTACTTTTTGCCGAATACTAAATCAAGAAACAATATGAAAAGTTTTATAGTGCCATCAGAGATTAGTAAAATATATATAAATGGCATTGTAGTTAAACCTTAAAATTAAGGAAATAATTTTTACATTCGTAGACTAATATGCTGACGTGTAGACTGAAAATAAATTGAAATCAAGAATATAAAAAAGACAACTAATAATATGAAGTACAGCCAATATTTAAAATACAACTATTAATAAACATGAAATAAATTGAAGTCACAGACATCTAAAGAATATCAACTTTCATGCAACTTCAATGATGTTCATATTTTTAGAAACTCACGACATGAAAAATAAGTAATATAGCCTTCAATTTTTTGGCCCAACGGTCTGGCATTTGTCTAGTCTAACGGTGTTTATTTTTGTCATGGACACGGGCAATATGCAGAAAGAGGGCTCTCGAAGACATGAAGTGTAATTTTGTCACACGACAGGTGAGATCTCCGAAAGCTTCATGCGGTTTCGGATTCTTGCGGTTAGTCCGCCCCTCCAAGGGGGTTGCTGACTGTCCACAGTTCAGAGGGGGGAAGAAACTTGATCTGCTGCGCTTTTGGGAAAATCTTCTGTTTGGAGGAAGACACTTTTAAAATAGATAAAGGTTCTGCAGCCGCTCGCTTTTCGAATCGCTTTAGAAAGAAGACCGAACCACTCAGAGGGTTAAAGTTATATTACAAAAACTTTCTATGCTTTCGAATTATCTGTATTCAATATGCTTTGTTTTTGAAGCCCTTAACCTTCGTGCCCATGCGTCATAGTTGTATAAAATTCAAAATCATAAACTAAATTTAAAATTATAAAATAAATTATTAATATATTTTATAATTCAACAAAGCAATTAAATGTGCTCCATAAACATATTAAATATTCCTAGTTTTTAAACAGATAGTTGGAGAAGTATTTCTAGAAACATTTTTATTCCATTTATTGAGAGTTTTTTCAAACTCTTTTTCCTCATACGAATAATTTCAGACTAAAATATTTTTCAATTATATAGGGGAGACTAGGGCTAGTTTACGAGCCGGGCAAGATGAAGAATGAATTATTTTAAAGTCATACTACATTTACTTCACCACCATAAGGATATTACTTGCGCTCCACACTGCTAGAAAGTCAATAAATCGCACAGTGAATTCACTGTCGCCATTTCGTTGTTTGTTCTATAGCGTTCATGTATTTTGGCTGACGTAGTGTTATTTTCAAGACCGTCAACGTAAGATCTTGTGGACTAATCCAAGATATTTCGTTATTCTTTGCTATGCATGACTACCTATGACATTACGCTTTTCAGCATCACTATTTATTTATATCTTATTCTTGTTAATCCCACCGCAAAAATCAAAGATCAATTTGCACAAAGTGATTTTTATTGTTTTCTTTCTGATGAAAATTTGAATTTCTTTTATTAATTTTGTTTCATATTCTTGAGCTCTACTTGATCCACAATTTTTTATAACATTTTGTAAGGCGTGGGACCTACAGAAAATATTTTAATAAGCTTACCTATGAAAGAGATGCTCATTCAGGAAGAAACACAGAAGGTGGAAGAAGAAAATTTAAAGCAGCGAAGACAAGAGGCTCGAGGTACAAAAGAGGGGTTGTTACGAAGAAACTGAAGTTTGATTCTTGCAAAAAAACTAAGAAGCCCGACTGACACTCATGACGTCATTTCAAACTTCCAAAGAAAATAAAATGTAGTGTCCTGCATGTGATAAGTTCTAAGTTGATCTTCCATCAGAAGATTGAATAGAGTGTTACAAATGCCACACACGCGGACTGCTCAGACTCTAAAAAATGAAAATTTGTGTCTACTTTTGTTAAAAGAAAAACACTGGTTACATTAATTTACTACGAGCTCAAATTTTATACCAATTAACCCTTTCATCACATACTAATCAAAGAAAAAAAAATACTTAACAATGTTTAAATTCTTTGTGTTCTGCTGCATATTTTCTATTAAAAAACGTATTCTACTTTTTTTGTCATAATTGTCACATTCGTGGCCGAAGTCATCTTGCCCCGGTACAGGGCCAAGTTAACACTTTTGTTTCGTTTCTTTTCAATGGCAAAATTACTTTGATTATATTAAAATAAAAACTTCTCGATTTTGGTACAACACAATAAAAAGTCAATCTAATAATACATTGAAAGAAAACAAATTTACCTCAAAAACTATATTTATTAAAAATAGTTAACTGTTAACTTCGTCAACTTTCCCTTGTCTCCTCTACTTGCTCGGTTTTAATTAATTGAAAAAAGTAATTGAGAACAAAACTGCTTTCGTGTTCATTTCGAATTGGTGCTTTCATTGTGTAGTATATAAGCTCCTTTCTCCGTCAATTTTTGTGACGGTAAAATTCGAGTTAGTCAATATATAACTATTCTCAAGCCTAAGAACAAACAATGGATACATTGTTAATTCTTCCTATTAGCATAATTAAATCAAATTTTCTTTTCTTTAAGAAAAACGGAATTTTTAGAAGTAGGAATAATTCTCCAAAGGTTACTTTTTGTTTCAAGAACACATGAAACACAATAGACCACAGTATCCCAAAACAACCAGAACTCGCAACCTTTGAATACACTGGGCAACAAAAGAAATGTATTGCCAAAGAACGTTCTGCTCTGTGCTGCAATAATCAAAAGTGGTATGTTTACGTCGAGCAACACGCTCATACAAAACATGCAATAAACATTGTCTGCTATTTTCTTTCCTCTGCTTAGCAACACGAGTTGTAACAGAACAAAGTAACTTAGATGTTTCCTCCGTTTTTATTAGATTTTTTTCCCGTCGAGCCTATTCCTACGGGGCTGTTGGAAATATGCTTTTCAACTCGTTTCTCATCCTACTGGGTGCTTTATCTATTTTTGTGTTTTGATTTTTTTAACTCTCGAAGTGAGTTATGTAAATAAATATTCCAGCTAGAGCAACAAGGGAAAAGTGACAAAAATTTAATTTCGTCCTCTTCCCGTCTAAAGCTCTAAAAGTTGGGAATATTCAATTTTAGGGTCTCGGGATTTGGATTGTATAGGGTTGTGATAAATATTAAATTCTCAGAGAAAGAAAATATATTTCTTAATGTTTTGTTTGCCTCTTTCGTGTTATTACTTTCTGCCCGAGAGTGTCTTTATTTCGGATGCAAAATGAGTCCCTGGAAATAAAAAAAATCATTTTTGTTTTTGGTTTTATATTTTTATTCTTTTGGAACATTAGGCTAAAATCGAATTTTAAACACAATCGCAGTATGCAAGATTTTTGCAGCTTACTCTGTTTCAGTATTACAAGAAGGCTCTTTTTTATTACACTGAAGCTAGAACATGTTATTCAGTAAGACTTTTTTAAGCGATATTTTGTCAGGATATATATAAATCTAAATATAACTTATTATATATGATCATACAGAAACAAAGTAAACAAGCATATATATATATATCGATCAGGTAATTTCAAACATTACTTATGCACTATTTCACTATTGACATAATAACGTAAAACAGGATTACATTCTCATAGGAAAATAATTATAACAAGATTATTTGTGATTGTAAATGCTTTCTATGAAAACCGTCCCCTAAAATACCCAATCCACCAAAGAATTTCTTTTCTTTTTTTGCCATTTTTACAAGACGTTTATTATTTATTATTTCCTGGTTATTTCCTGTTGATGTGCCACGCAATTTAAAGTTAACCCTGTTTCTAACAGAGCATATGAACTTATAATTCTATCATAAACGTTTAAATATATCACATACAGTGGTGCAGTCGCAAAATAAGCAGTGCAGGGATTCTTTAAAAGTGGTACCGGAATGCTTTAACCTGGGTGACAAAAATCACACTGTTTTAAGGACGATTTCGCAATTTTTCTTATTTATTTCTCGCGAAAAAAGCCAGTGGTGTTCCAGCTCCATTACACCCCTGATCACATACTGATTTCTGTTCCTGCCATAGTGGCGGATCCTAAATCTCAGGTATTTCAATGCTATTCCTGTCAACTATATAAATCAGCATGCGAAAGAAGTGTACACTTAATAATCTACTAAAGGTAGAGCAGGCCGCAAATTTTTCTTTCAGTGTCCTAGTTCAGGTAAAATCAACATTACTGGACTTATGTGCATTGAATAAAATTATTTTTCTCGCATTACATTTGATTTTAAATTATGTGAATGTTTGCATTTAAGGTTTCGATTTCAACCGTTTCTCCGCCTCTCTCTTTATTATTTCGTGCTTGTTTATTTTATATGGTATTTTTTTTATCTCAGTGGCTTGCCTTTACGTAATTTCTTGTGTAAAAATGATGTGGTTTTATTATGTCTCTATGTTAAAGAAGTTTTATTTCAATTTCTCTTCACTTTACGCATTGCATAGCAACATTTAATTACTGGGGCCTTACATACGTTACCAATTCATATTTTTTCTCGCATTTATGCAAAATTTGCTTATGTGCCTTTAACCTTTACCCCGACCCCCTCCCAAAAAAAAGAGGAATATCCTTCACCCTCCGTTTTAGAACTATTGGACTTCCTGTAATTTGCTTTGTGTTAAACTTGTTAATGTGGACAAGGAGTTTTTTCATAAATTTCAAAAAATATATCGAAAATGGAAATAGAATATAAAATGTTTTAGCCTCTGTCGTCATAAAATGTAGTGTTTCAAACTGATGTTTTTAAAAAGTAATATTCAGATATTAAGCACAAAAATATTCTTATGTCAAAAATGATATTCTCTATAATGTTTTAATTCATTTCAAGGTATGCTTTTTAAAATTTTTAATCAATAAGAACAATGATTTCAATGATTAATATTATAAATGGGTAGAAATGGAGATAACAATATTGTTCAAATGATAAAATTTGAATAATCACAGCGGAAGTTTCATTTGCAAATAGACAGTAATAAGAATGTATACGTGTAAAAACATTTTTAACTTTTAATTTTAGACACTTATTCTCATTAATAAAGACTATCAATATTTTTTGATTAACTGTTGTCGAACTACCCTTAATTTTAAAAGATTCACACAAATTCAAAAGTTTTCTTGCAAAGTTTAGCTCTGAGTCTCGTTTTATTCCAACCCGTTCCGGATTTTCTTTCCCAGATCTGTGTATTAGAATTTCGAATTTTTGTTTGAAATATATTTTTTTCTATATTTTCATCGTATTTATCCTTCGGGCAGAATTCATAAAGCTATTCTGCTATGTATGCAAAATGCAATTGATGCACTTGAACGAAAGAGCTTAGAACAGCAACGTCGCAAACAAACAAATAATTTCTGAATATAGTTATTTTGAAATATTTTAGTAATACATTTATCTAAGTAATACATTATTTTATGTGAGTTTCTGTTTGATAAAATGCATCCATTCTGTTTGGTATAAATCATACGACCTAGTGTCTTCTGATAATGCTCAAAATTGAACTAGGTTACGGATCTATAAATTTTCTATTGTTTCCTATATTAGTTTGCATTCATTTTAAGTTTCAGATCTCTGATGTTTGAATGTACTGAAATTTGCTCAGTTCACCCTGAAAATTAATGACAGGCAAAATGCTTTGAATTTTTTTTCAAACCATAAACAAACAAATGATAGAACTAAGAGCTTTATCTTATCTCGGTGACATTGGAATGCAACTGAATATTGAAATAATTTTTTATATTATAACATTAAAGATAATTCGGAAAGGCTAATCAATCAGCAAAGCAGTAAAAAAAGCTGAAAATCAGCAACAATTGTTGGCATAAAAACAAAATCATTCATATTCTAAGTTTGACATTCAGAATAAATGATCAATGAATTTGTTCTTTCGTAATCAAATCCACCTTAAAAATGAAATTTGAATGTTTCATCATGAGCTCTCGAATTATAAGAAAATGTATGCAGAAAATTCTTATTCAAAGTAAACAAATCATTAAGTTCAAAGCTGTAGTTTTTTAAGAAATGTATTTCGAAAGACATTTCTTGGAAATTACAATTAAAGAATGTTCTGCTACAATGCAAAATATTTGAAGATAATTGTTTCATCAACTACAATATTCTATTAATATGTTTCAAGAATTTTAAACAGGTTGAAATTCGGTAAGTGGATTCGGGAAGTCTGAAAAAAGGAAAATTCCCTAAAATCTCAAAATCGAATATTTTGACAATTAAAATATTTTTCGTATGCATATTTCGTGTGCGACAAAGTAAAATTATGCTTATAACACACTGATGAACCAAAATCATGTAGCCACCCCTATACTAATACAACGGTTGGAAAGTTAATAGTGGCAATCATACAATTACAGATCAAAATATGTTCTTACTAGCTTGAAACATTTATAATCCTTCGATGTTGTCTACAATGCATTTCCAGCGTTGTAAAAATCGCCGAATGCCTGAAGCCGTACAATTTCTGTTTATGGTTCAGATGAAGTGGTCTATCACTTTAAGAATGTCTGGAATATTTTTGGTATCGAATGTCACAAAAGGGTTCCTTCTTCTTTGGAATCATATCATAATCACTTAGGCTTAAATTCGGGTGAACCAACTTCAAGCCCCAGCGATCAAATAATTCCTTCACAGGTTGATAACTAGGAACGAACTGTTTCAATTTTCCTTCAAACGATAAACCGCTCCATTTGACAGAACTGGTACTATTTCAGATATTCTAAGACTTCGATAAAGCTGAGAACAAGTTGTACACAACGACTAACGGACTACTTCGGAGGACTATAATCGTTTCATTTTAGTACTTATGTTTTATCAGATCTGATAATATTCATTTATTTGACCAAGCCGACACATCCTACTCAGAGGGGATAAGGCACTGACTCAAACGGCGGGGAGAAACAAAAAACATCAAAACAGAAAAATTAATACCATATTACAATACATCACATCAAATATAAATTACACTGAATGCAAAAAAACAGCAAAAGCAAATGTTCTGAGCAACCAAACATAAGAAATAGGAACTGACAAGAAGTTATTGAAACAACATCAAATAATGATGCAGGAAATAAAAGACAAATAAAAATTAAAAATAAACTTAGGATATTAAATATATTGCAGTATGTGTGACAATTCAATAGAAAACATTTAAAATTTTATATCCCAAGAAGAAATAAAAATCATAGAAATGCTCAAGAAACAATGATATATTTTTTGACAAAGTTTCATCAGTCAGAAAGCTCACTGCATATGCATTATGTAACTGGAAATCTTAAAACTCTCTTTCAGTTTCACAAATCCATATTTATAATTAACTAAAATTTTAAACCATGTGGTTCTATTCGCTTCAGTAGTTTTTTTTAAGTAAAAGTACAGTCAGAAACATAGTGGTCTACACCACCTTGTGAACCGCATTTACAACTTGGTATGCTAGCTAATTTGAAACGATTTAAATACAAAACAAATGGGCCATGACCTGTTAAAAAGTATATTACATATTTGTTAATTATAATTAAGTTAAGGTCAACAGACCCAATGAAACCCCTTACTTGGGTTCCTCTGGTTGTCAACTCCTTCTCTTGGATATTAGGGGCAGCCTTTTGATTTAAATTGCGCTTGTCAACCGCGTAAATAAACAGCTGCTGAACCAGTGTATGGCATGTACCACCTGATGTACACCTGAGTTTGGTGGGCAAGTGCCCACCAAACTCAGGTGTGTTGTGTGGACTTAGATATGCTGTGGAGGACGTTCACAAGTCAAACCATAAGACCTATGGTTGTTGTAGACAACGTCATGAAAGCTGTGAACTACCTGAATGTCGTTGTGGGCTAATTACATGCTTTCATAGCGCCTGTTCTCTAAAACGGTCATTGACTGTTCCAGTAAAACAACGCCTCAGTCATAAGGCACAGATTATGCTCACGTGCTTTCATGAATGTGACTCAAAGCCGCATCTTCTGTCCTGGCTGCCAAATTCCATGGAACTTAATTCAATTGAACATGTGTGAGATATCATATATTTGATATTATTTTATTATTATATATTTGATATTATTTTATTATTTTTCTCTTTTTATCACTTTTCATAACGTTTTGAAATGTAAATGGATTGTTCTCTCATCTTACAGGTTTTTCGTTGTCTGTATTTATTACTTGTGACAAGTTATTCCATGGACAATACCGCAATTTTGTATATCTTCTTAGCTCATATTAACCCTTCGTTGGAGGGTCTGGTGTATGGTACAATTTGGAGGGGTGCCGCATGGAGTACGCTTGGTTGTTTTTTCCACCCTCTGCTTTAAATTACCACCCATTTTTCTTAGTTTATTACTTTAATCTCTTCAAGAACCATAATAGAGAGAAATGGAGAAAAAATGACGCATAAAAAAGAAAAAGAAAAAATATATTCGACATTTATTGACTAAACGAGTATCTACCACGAAAGGACTCCAATGTTTTGTCGATCGTGAATTGGTCACCATTTATACAAAATATTAAGAATTTTTGAAAAATCTTCCCACTGTACGTAACTTATTAGCTTTTCTGTGTGTGTCTGTTCAGGAGGCATAAAAAATTTCCTTAGCATACTTGGACGCCTGGCGTACTGAATTCACCGACGTAACGCGACCACCAAAATAATTCTTAGAACGGAATTCTTAGGTGGAAGTCAGACTAAACGAATCGGTTGGATTTATTGTACTTGGGGATGTTCCTATTAGGTTAGAGAGAGGAGAGTAGGGCTCAGGGAAGAACAGTCGAAAATTTACAACAAGAAAAAATTCACTTGCGTAATCCGTACGCAATCCCCTCCAACTAAAGGTTAACCAACATACTTCTGTGAAGCCAAATAACATAGAAATGTAACGCACAAAAGCAATCCAGCCTAACGGATTCGCTACTGTCAAACCTGTGTAAACTTCTAGCGTTAAATAATTAGCTAGAAGAGAGAGGAGTCTGGTAAGGACCAAGTGAGGTCACCCCCTCTAGTGGTGTGATTTGTCTTCCACTTCATGTCCGACACTACTTAATTAACCTTAAAGGTTATAGTTGTATGGGCGTGAAGTGCTGCTATTTTATGTGGGATATCGTAGAACCGCTCATCTCGGTTCCAGATCCCCTGCCGCGTAATTACCCGAACTGATATAATTGTACTCGGCCGTTTGGTACTCTTTGTCTCCAGTCGCATACCAGAAATCACGGCTGCATGTACGGAAGCTATTGTGTAAGCTAAAATGGACAAGCAAACTTTTAGATAAATGGTGATAAAGTTCTGGTCTTCAATAAATGTTTCGTTTATAAGTAAATAATGGCAAATATAGTAATATGCAAAATTCAAATACAATAAAAATTGCAATAACCCTAAAAATTACTACATAATAAAACAATGCTACCCTATCTATATTCAAAAATAAAAACAAAAACCAATATTTCTATAATATTATTAGAATTATCACAAATAATTAGGATCAAAAATACTAATAGAAGCTGAGTCTTTAAATATTGCAAAAGCCCTAGGAAATAAATAGAATATAGACGAATTAATGCCACCCTATCTATAAACAGTTTTAAAGAACTATTAAATATAAAATATTGCACTTAAAATAAAAATAACATAAAAAAGATATGAAAAAGACAATCCTAGTTGGAAATCCAACAATTATAATGGCCTGGAGGATTGAGTCCTTTCATAAATAAGTTATGTAAATAATTCTTTTCTCGTTTGCCTTTAAATGATCAGTTATTTTTCTTTTATATATTATGGCTAAATTAACCGGGCGTTTAATTGATTTTTCGTATTTTATATAACTTTAATAATATATAATATAGCTTTAACTGAATAGTTCCGATAAAATCCTTAACTTTCTTTACATAAATGCTGATTTCATCAACTTTGTCTTTAATTGATATTAATTCTTTAACAGGTAAGAACAAAAATCTCCAGCACTGTTTAATTGATTAATGCGCTATCATGATAAGAACTATTAAACTGTTATCGCTTATGCATTTTCTATCCATCATTTTAAATTTTTAACTTATCCGCAAAAGGCTTTCTTTTTTGAAAAGAAAAGCACAAAATTATATAAAAAAGTTGAGTTAAATCTGCGAATCCGGTAGCCTGAAACCTAACTGTATCCACACAAAACTACACATCCACTTGTCCTTTAAAGTTTTATTATTCAAATCACGGCTATCTAAATTCTGTACATGATAGGTTCTACTCCCCATGTCATTTGGATAAACTTACAATGAAAACATAAATATTTGCGAGGGCTGTCGAATTTTTGAGATTGACTTTTATTTGATCTTGGCGCTCTAACCGATGAACGTGCTTTGCGTTTTGAAACCGTATCGTTCCTCCCTCAGAAACTTCCTTGGCGATCAGAAACGGAGAAGTCCCTTCGGTGAGATAGCGACGGGAAACTGAGAACGAAGATTTACTGCTTGTTTGGCGATATTTGAGAAAATGTATTGATGATTTTTTTCATTATCATAGAGAATAAATGTAAAGTACAGTGAAACTTTAATTAACCGTCACTTGTTTAACCGTCAGTTTCTGTTATACGTCATCGTCTAAAAACAGAAAAGTATCGTAGGTTTATACTGTTACCATACATTTCTGTACATTGCTACCCTTGCATTGAAATTTTTATTGATCGTTTTGTAAAATTAAATACAACATGTATGTATTGTTCACATTAAAACGATTTTATTTTCATTTTCGACCCAAGACAGCAGTGAAATCACTTTACTGCACATACATTTAGAGATTTCTGTCACCCGTCTATTTGGTTATTCGTCACAACCCTGGTCCCGACGGTGGCGATTAATCGAAGTTCTGCTGTATTGAAAATTCGTTAAAACATTTTACCTTCAGACTTTAGTGAATTTTAAGCGTTAAATATCGTGAAAAATCAATATTTCGTGTCTTCCTGTCTGTGTATGTGAACAACCTAATTCAAAAACGCAGCCAGCTAGTTGGACGTAATTTAGCGTGTGATCTAAACTTTCTTTTTGACAGATTTGTTCAAAGATTTGATACACATCAAGAATTTAAACTTAAAGAGTAAATTTTTGCTGTGTTTCAAATTTTCCTTCATATCAGTCGAAGAATAGATTTACTTTTTTAACATATCGTCGATTAACAAGCAGCCTCGTCACCTTTGAAATTTCAAAAAGGTAAAAATACTCAATTTTTCGCAATTTATAACGAATATTTTTGAAATACACTGGCAAATCAAAATAAAAAAATAATGATAAACTTTTGATGGAAATGATAATTTTGGATACTTTTAGAGAATTTGTAGGGATGCCAGTCAAAAACATTTGCACATATAAAATCTGCGCTAATTTATCAGAGTTTATAAATAGCCAGCTTATATAAAGGTCTGGACTAAGTTCAGTTCAGATCTGACCTAATTTTTATATTTTTAGTTACAATCAAAATATGTGTAGTGTGGTAAAGTTTCTTGAAAATGAAATCACATTTTTAAAAATATTAAACCGTTTTATGCACAAAAATAAAAACAAACTAGCGGGAGTGAGCTCCCCTAAATTTTCTCGTATACTTCACAGCAAAGGTTCATTCGCAGCTCTCCCCCCAATAAAAATTGCAGACCTTCGGTAACACCACAAGCACCAAGATTTTATTTAACGTTTTGGAATATACAATTTTTAAAGATATCACTCACTCACTTGCTATACCTACACCAGGCGTTTCATCTCGAAATCCAATTTTAGGGATTGCCATAATTTCTGCTGCTCTTATCATGCCTAGTTTGAGTTTGACCACAATTTTCTTTGTCCTTCGTAGACCGCTCCAAAGCGAAAGGAAACTTGACTGTACACAACCGGTTGGCCGCAGCTTACTATCGCCAAGCAGCCGTAAACTGCGCCAACATAATAACAATATGCAATTTGAACCGAATATGCGATGAACGTCTTTCATTGAACGTTGAAATCAAATTGGAACACAAGTCTACAATCAAGGTTAGAAGACCGCATATCAAATTTCATTTATCTAAGTCATTGCGTTTAGGAGTTACAGCGTTACAAGCATGAGATTATACAAAGCGACAGACAGTCAGCCCTTTGACAGATTTAATTCAAAATATGATACGGATCTACATTCCTGATGATAAAACTGTGTACTAAATTTTATCTGTCTAGCTGTTTTAGTTTTTTAGTTATCGTGTTCACATGAACACGGACCAAATTTGTCCAAAATTTGACAGAAACCTACATATTATGTGTAAAGATCACATGCCAAATTTCAACCCTGTAGCTTTAATAGTGTTTGAGTAATCGTGTTCACAGACACACACACAGACAGACATAATTCTAAAATTGTATTTTTCAGACTGAGGGAGGTCTCATACGTGAAGATTTATCAAAATCTCGAGTACGAATTTTTGACGATTGCAATACTTTCTCTTTATATACTTCGTATACGAGGAAGTAAAAATTACAAAATAATAAAATAGTATCCTGATATTTAATGTGTTTAAATGCTGTTTGCAATATATTTTTGATCTTTTTAACGTGATAATGTTTATAGGCAGGCATTACTCTCTGCAAATTCGTTAGTTACTTTTTGGGTAGTAAATGCCCATTTAGAAAATGTTTTTCAAAATTTTAATTACTCTTTTAATTAAAAATTAATCGAAATTGCCACATTTTCTCAATAGATTCTCAGAGCATATTAGTGCATAAAAACCATTTTTACACCAATTTAAAGTAAAAGAAATATATTAGCTTCTCTGTTACAAATTTCATTTCAGTACTTGCCTAATTATAATAAATTTTTAGAAATATTTTTAAGCGCATTTTACCGCAATACTTTTTAATGTTTTCATTACTGCATTAAAACACAAGGTCGTTGCAACGACATTAAAAACATTTTTTGTGTGCTTTCGCTGCTCTAAAAGTAGGAATCAATTTTTAAAAATTGTATAAAGACAAAAGAATCAAGTCTAAAACCTTATCATGCTGCGATGTTTCGGAATACATGTTCAAATCTCCTTTAAATTTTTTCCAAGAAATTTTTAGAAAAGTGCTAGTTACAAATAATGACTGAAGGTTGAACGGATTTCTGTTCACTTATTAGGAATAGAATTCATTTAATTTTTAAATATATACGATTAATGAAGGAAAATCTATAATAATTTTCATTAATAGTGATTATCTGAATCACGCAACAGATTTCTAAATTATTACAGAAAATTTGAAAAGAAACATGCTCATTTTTTATCCTACAAAATGCGTGATTTTTATCAGTTCTTATGAAAGATTGAAGTGAAAGTGGCAGAACGCGTGTATTTATCTGAAAACCGAGGGTGATAATTTCTGAGTTTCAAATGAAAAAATATTTATCACTCTTTTTTAATTTACAATGGCCGCGGTAGCCTGGTGGTAAGGTGTCGGCTTCTGGGCCTGAGGTCCCCATGCTCGAAAATCGGCTCCACAGAATATCCGTTAAATCATACTTAGTGGCCAAACGTCCTCTCGTTGCTGTGGTGCGGAAATTTGGAGATGGGATGCCAGATCAGGTGTCATCCTCGTCATTAGATCGCGGTTCAAAATTGCGAGGTCGGTCCCAAAATAGCCCTCGTGTTGCTTCAAAACGGGACTTTAATATAACTAAACCAATCTAAACTTTAATATACAAAATGAAACTTTCTCTCAGCAGAATAGATTCAAAACATTAAATATTAATGAATCTGGGGAAAAAATGTGGAATTTTTGCGTTTAATTCAGAAATTAATTCCTACATACATTTGTGACACAAATATTTGTTGGACATAGCTAATGGTAATTTTAATTTTATGAATACTACTGTACGCTTACTTCATTATTATTATCTTATCTTATCTTTGTTTTCCTATATTTCTCTTTTAAAATGATTTTTTTCATAAATTCATGCATTTTCGCTTGATGAATAACACTGTTGAGGACATTTGTAGTGGTATAATAACAATTGCTTTCTATAATAAAATTTTTATTCAATCAGAATAAAATTAAATAGTTTTTGAGTTGCATTCATTTATTGCTTCCTCACCAAAATCGTAAAGTTAATCCTCAAAAACACATTCTTTTTACTGAAATCTTTGCCCCGAAAAATGTTTAATAACTGTAAATAAAGTTCGCTAGCTTTGTATTACATTCGGTAATTAATTCGAAAGTGAATTTCTTAACTTAATTTTGAACTGTGCAATTTTTACACGTTTAGAATATGTTTTTAAAAAGCATATCGTTTGGTTTTAACTTAAGAAAATATGGTAGAAAGCTTCTTAAACTAAATATTTAAAGACATTTCTTATCTTATTTCTAAACTGCACTATATTTACACGTTTAGAATATGTTTGACAAAAGCATACTGTTTGGTTTTAACTTAAAAAAGTTATGGTAGAAAGTTTCTTAAACTAAATATTAAACGAAAATCCTGATTTTCCAACAAAAGGCATATAATTTTTTTATTTTAAAAATTAAGAATATGCTCCAATACAATTTGAATTTTCAATTATATTTTCTTACAAAAAATAATTAACGTTTTCCTATAGTATAATTAATTCTACTTCCTAAAGGAAAAATATTAATCCTGTATGAATAAAAGAAGGAAGAAAATAATGTACCTAAATCTGAAAAAATAAACATAATCATCAAATATTTTCTCGCTTTAGTAAAGAAATTGTAATTATTTCAACAAATGATTATCAATTAGATAAAAAAAAACCTGTGAAGGAAAAAAATTATTCCCTCTAGCACGAATCATAAATACTACAAAAGTAAGAACGCTTGACGATTAATTTTGACTGAAATCGTCTATTTATATCTGATTCGTATTTCTGCTTGGCGGGATCGGAATCAAATCCACCGCCAAAAATAAATTCCCTTTCCTACAACCCTGGAACTGTTGATGGGAAAGCCGCATGGTACTAGTGTTCAGCATCCTAAATCCGCGTAGTACATGCCGTACTAGAGCAGCCGGCTTTTGTCGATTTTTGAGGATTGTTTGTGGGATGAAATTTAATGAATATTGCTGATTAACTTTTTGCACTAATCGACGTTACCTGTGCTGCAGTTTCAAGAAGATATTGCGGAGGATATAGTATAAACAATAAGCCAAAATAGCCAGAATTCGTAGGAGTTGTTTCTCGTAAACAAACACAAAGTGTCATTCGATTTTATGAAATTCGGTGGATTAAAGAGTGCAATATTGGGAAGAAACGGAAGGTTCACTTTGCGAAATGGATTAAGTCGGGTAAGTCAATTACATTCTAAAAAACGAATAAAAAAACGAATAAAAAACGAATAAAAAACGAATAAAAACGAAATATCCTTGAGATTCAAAAATGGAAAAAAATTGTTACCACAAGGGATTTTATAAACACTTTTCCAAACATGTTTTAATCTTAAATGCATGAGTATTATGATCATATTGCATATGCTTTTATTTCGAACCATAGAGTGAGTTTCTTGACTGGATTGATACAACTGCCTTTTTTATATAGATTTTCATGATTGATGTGATGTTCAATACTGTATAGTATCTTTTCGATTCATCAAACTTCATTGGGCTATTTCTTTGTATTATTCCTACTAATTTTTTTTTGTATTATTCCTAAATAAATATGACTACAATTAAAATTTCATAATTTCGGATTAGGTTTCTTTAAGATCCTAGGGAAACACGTCTTAATAATTTTTTTAAATTTCCATTCGCTGCTGCTTTTATCTTAAGACACTAAACATGACCATTATAATAATATTGCATGTTATTTTACATGAACTTTTCAAAGAAATTAACTAAGTTATTTGTGAAATCGCATTTTACAGAATTTAATAATGGAGCACAATTAAATTATTTGCATACTTTTTAATAGATTAATTTTTTAAGCAATTTTTAGCCATCCAAATTTTGCTTCTGTTCCCATAAGAATACATATTTGGTTTCTAAAAAATACAATGATAGCAAAATGCAATGAGGTGTTCTTAAGGTCATTTGTGATTTGATATTGACTGCAAAAAAGTTTGTGATAAAATGAATAATATGTCTTTATTCAGGGACAAAAACATGTGAAATGTCAAGCGACAGCGTCCGTATATGACAATTTTTGGCAAACACGCTGTTTCTAACGCATTCATGTTAGTTAAACAGATTTAAATGTAAAGACCAGCAATTATTCTTTTTTAATGTTGAATTCTTCTTCAAAGACCCGTTTACGCATAATCAACATATGCAATTTTTACTTTGAAAAATAATAAAATAAGAAAACATTTATTCCTTTATATTATAGATTATCAACTAAATATTTGATTCCAGAAACTGCATGAGTCAATAATTAAGATATACAGTTTTAACAGTGAAATATAAATAAATAAAGAAACACTTCTTCCTCAATATTATAGATTATCAACCAAATATTGCCAAATATTGCAGAAACTGCATGAGTCAATAATATCAAAATACTGGGAGCTATAAAAGAGACTGATTAATTTTTAAAATTAATGATTAAAATTTCTTGGTTTCGTGGTTTTTGTAATCAACGATTCAATTTCATTATAATTTGTATAAATGGTATTTAATTTATCACCTTCATGCAATAAAATTCTCTATTTCAATAAGAAATCCCTGCTAAGAAAAAAGTCCAAAAGCAGTTTCAATGTAAATATGTAAAGCGTTATGGTTATTTGACATAAAGAGGAAATTTATTGAAATTTGATGTAATAAATTCTTATTTTTATACAACTGCTTATGCATAAGTTTATCCAGTATATATTTCATTCAATTTTTCGATTAGATTTTGAACAATTTCTTCCTGAGGGACAATTTTACTGCTTTAGAAATATTTTTTTTATAATCTTCATATTTTTCTATAATTCGGAATCAATATCTTTTCGACGAGATGTTTATATAATTTACATCTAATTTTCGCATTAATAGATAATCTATCAGAATTAGTTCAACACATGTTTAATTAATAAATTGACCGTTAGTTTTAGTAATAGTGGATTATTACTCACAGTGAAGTTTCTGTGAAAAATTAATGAAGAACATAAACTAAAGATAATTTTGCTCGATGCTTATTTCATTTAGAAATATCTTTATTTTATTTTAAGTTCGAATATATTTAAAAAAATTTTTAAATCTTATTTACTGTCAAAAAATATGTGTTTATAAGCAATAAAATAATCAATAAATACTGAGTTTTGAGATTTAGCTCTAGTTTTTTCTTGTTACGGAGTTAAAATAAAAATTATTATGAAGAGAAACTGTATTATAAATTGGGTTTCGCGTTTTTCAAAGTATATGCGTGATTTCAAATATTTAAAGGTATTATACAATCCAAATATTTATATAGATATTTTTTGGGTCTTTTATGAACTGGGTTATTCCCTACACACGACTTTAGAACTGCAGTACATATTTTTGAATGTATATCATTTAATTATTGGCACTTAATATTTTATGACGAAAAGCTTGTAAAAAATAAAAATGCAATGAAATTTTGTTAGTTTTTGTTTTCTCTTTCTTCAAGTCAATTTTTATACAAATCCAACTCTTATGCAATATTTCTCAGTTAAGTGATCAATAAACCATATAAGTTTTAAATAAAGGAACATATGTCATATGGGTGGGATCGTTGTATTTTTTTAAATGTTTGTTTCTATGGAATATCACCTTTATAGCAAAAAGACGTCGGTCATAAAATCGAAACAACAGCAAAACTTTCATTTAAAATTTTACTAACAATTTGTTTCGGTAAAAATTGTGACAAGTCTCAATTCATTTGAAAAGAAATTTATTCAACACAAATCATTATTTGCATTACGCCAATGAAATATTATTTGCTTAACGCAAAAAAATCAGATAGTTCAATGATAAAAGCGTATCTTAATGCAAAACTAAATTCACACAGAAATCATGAAAATCTTTATGAAATAAATGGTGTGTATTTAAAGTGATATTTTAAAGATGAAGCTGTATTGATCACCATTGATTTTTGAACCTGATTATTCATGATCTGAATTCAGAATATTTACAAAAGTGAAACTTAAATGGGAATTTTCGGAGTATATATCTGGATGATTTCTATATTTTTGATTTTTTAATTATAAATAGGAGCAGTATCCGTATAAATAGGCTCGCTATTTATTTTACCAAACCGGTACGGAATTAATGGGCTAACCATATTTATTTTTTCCTGTCAGGAGCAAAATTGTGACTATAATAATTCATAAAATGAATTCCTTTCGGTACCAAGAAAAATATAGTAAAGCACTGTTTATACATCTCTCGAGGGACTGGTGTAAAACGACGTATAAATGAAAAGACGTAAAAATCTAAATTTTAATAAGCGACTTTGATTATTGCAAATTTAATGCTACTAATGTAAATTAATTTCAAAGTAATAATTTTAATTCTTTAAATATAATAAAAGTATATTATTACGCGGTATTGAAGAAAATAATGAAATTTGAAAATTAAAAATATATCATAAAAGAGAGAAAATTGCACCTTTATGGCATATCTTGAGTACTAATTATATATTTCCTAATTTATACAATTGATGTCCCTTCAGATAGACGTTTAATTAAAAACTCTTTAAACGTCGACGGACATGCTGATTGTATATGAATATCAACTACAGAATTATGAATCGAATTAAGTCTGTAGAATGTTTTTTCCACTAGTGTTTCGACAAATAAAATAAGTTCGTTTTACAATGGAGCTCATTCGTCTTTAAAAAAAGGTGTAATAAGTTCTTCACACTCTTCTCCGTTTTGTTAACCCCCACCCCTTCTTTCTAGGAAATGTTTCCCCTTTAATATGAACGGATATATAATAACCAAGGGGAAAAAATTCTGAATTTTCTACCTGCCTATACCGTATAAATTGCAGTAAAGTACCGTTTATAGGTCTTTCAAGAGACTGCGGTAAAACGACGTATAAATGAAAAGACGTATAATCGAAATCTTATCAAACAACTTCGATTATTACAAAGTTAATGCTACTAATGCGAATTCATTCAAAAGTATTAATTTTAAAGTTTTTAAGATAATACTACACAGCATGGAAATCAAAAATTAAATTTTAAAATTAAATAATTATCATAAAGTGGGAAAAACCATACCCTTATTGCATATCTTGAGTGCTAATTATATATATCTTATACAATTTATGTGGATGCAGGTAGGCGTTTCATTAAATTTCTGATTTACCTTAACCTTTGTCTGACGTGCTAATTGTCTGTGAGTATTTAGTAATTAATTAATTTTTCTAGATGTTTTTTTTCTTTCATGTAGCTCATTCAACTATCTAAAAACGTGCATTTACCTCATTACCTCCTTCAATCCGTCGGGGGACACCGCGAATTCACGGAAGAGATGCCGCCGTATAAGTAAGCGGGCTCTCGTCAACAAGACGGTACAGTAATGTTGGTGTGGCTCTTAGGGCCCATCTTCGAAGACAGTTCGTACCCCGGTAAAACATTGTTGCATGAGCAGCTCGTATTAGGGGCTATTATGCAGGAACCACAGTGCCTGACTATGGTGTCGCTGCAGCCGGTCTTCCAAGTGTTACCCGGATGCTACGGCAGGTCGGGGTGATGTTCCATGTGGCTTCTTACCTCCTTCAGCGGTGAATCATTGTTCGTAGATTTCTACGCGGTACCAACTTGACTTGATAGTGAGAATTGCTATTATTTGTGTTTATTAACTCATGTAGAAAAAAAACTCATAAATGAACTCAAATATTATACTATGCCATATTAGAATGTACTTCAAATAAATCTGAAAATATAAGTGAAAAAAGTAAATATTGAACTAACATCTCATGAATCAAAATAGAATGGAATCGTTAACAGCCAATTAATTCACCATCATGCGACACACGTAAGAATGCATATCATTTGACATCCACCCGCGCGTTATCTTATAGTGCGCTGTGACATAATATTCGAAGTAGGAAATTCAAGATTTCCTTTGGATTAAAAAAAATCAAACTGCCGTAACATAAAAACTGGTAAACTCAAGGCCTTATCCACTAATCATGGTTTAAACATGGTTGGTGAATAAGGCCGTCGAACTAGTAAACTTGGCGTATATCACGTGAGCATAAATTGACACTATCTATTGCAAATAGATAGTATGCGATATATGATCGTCTTATAATCAAACCTCATGTTGTTATAAGGATTAGGTTAAATATTTTATAGCTTTAATAAAATATATATTATTAACGGAATTATTATTTTGTAATTAAAGGAATATATTATTTTGTGCTTATTGAACTTATTCGACGGCATAATTTTGCTATCTCTCGTCATTTCTTTCGAAAAAACCGAACCGTAATAAATTGTCGCCGTGGCCGATACTTAAAAAAAATATTACGACAAATGCGCATGCATACTAAGACTAGTTCCACGTTTGGTGCGAAAGGACGAACTGTAACACTTCATTTAGAGCCGTGATAGCAAAAAGTGAACATTTGCCCAGGTCTCAAAACTAAACACTTTTTGTTAGTTATCGGCTATAAACGTAAATGCTTACGTTTTGTAATAAATTTGAATGATTTAAAAACAGCTAGCTAGTGTGATAAGATTTAAATCCAGGACGAAGTGAAAGCCAAATTATTGGTAAATTTGATTCATAATAAGATTATAAATAATTATACTTTTTCCTGTATGCATCTGCAGACCAAACCTTAGAAAGAGCAGGGCCGTATTATCCAATGGGCTGATTGGGCTGTACATAGGACGCCATTGATCTAAAGGTGCCTAGAAATTTACTTTACTGATTTTATTTAATTTCGAACCAAAAATTCATTTAATTATAATTTTAAATATGAAAAGGCTCCGAGTTGACAGATTGTAAGGCGTAAAACAGAGAACATGTCACTTTTTTTGTTCCTCCATTGTTTTGTTATGTAGATATTTTCTTTGGGCCACGGCATTCAAATTTGTTAAGACGGTCCTGAGCCTGAGAAAGAGAGTTAATATTTACATCTAAAAATGTAACAAAATATGCTTTTACTAAGAACTATGTTTCCAATATTTACTATATTCCTATTTTGACTTTCTTACAACATAGCGCGACCTATTTCCGAGTCGCGCTTGGCTTTTATATATGTACGCATGCATATATAGAGTTGATTAATTAAGCCACATATATCACATTGTCAGTGGAACTCTGAAATGTCAATAAGGCAGTGGTACAGTCGAGATATGGCCCTAATTATATCGGCTGGTTATGCTCTCGGCATACAGTATAGGAAATTTACTGCTAACATGAGATTCTAATTAGTTCGGATAATCGAATAAAGCATTGTTTAGATAATCATAACACCCTAACTCGCACACACCTGAAGCCACAGAACAAATATTTCAGAAAAATATTCTCAACATTGCATTGAATTACTCAATCATTGGATATTAACTATATTATATATTTAAAACAATTGGCAAAACCAGAATTTCAGTCACACAGCCGCAAGAAATTCACCGATTTCTATTTCATATGGACAATCTTTATTTCATATGGAAACTTATGACGTCTGGATTTATCATTAGTGGTCGTCTTCCCTCCACCCTCTACTTTCGACAGAAATCGAAAAATACTTCTCCACTGTACACTCTCTATGGAGAAAACTTTTAGAAAGTCCCCAGCCTTAACTACAAGACCAATTTTGATAATTTTTATTTCATATTGAAATTCATGACGTCTAGATATGCCATAAATAGTCATTATATCCCCACCATCCTCCATTTTTGAGAGAAATCGGAAAAATACTTTGCCTCTCTACATTCTCTATAGGGAAAAAATATCAAATAATTCATAAACTGGTCCGATTTCGACAAGTTTTATTTCGTATGCAAGCTTATGGCGTCTAGATATTTTATCAAGGGTCCCCTCGAACGCCCCATTCTATTTTAAAGTTATATCTCAACATAAAACTCTGGCAGAGTCCCTCAGCCTCTACAAGCACTAATTCGCCAATTTATTTCGCTAAGTTACAAGCATAGCTACAGGTTTTTAATATGACGGGCAAACAGCTGGTCGCTGAAGGCGGATACTTAGAGATAAAAACAATTATTGATTTGAAAAGTAGATTTTTTATATTTTATTAATATATCGAATTGTAAGAATATTCTTCCTTGTATCGCTCATTGTACTTTTGTCCATTTTAACGTGCCTTATTGGAATCTTTCTACGCCGTAATTATCAAAACTTTATGATATTTCTAACTTCTGTTTCTGAATTCGATTAATCGTCACTCGTTTAACCGTCAGTTTCTGTTACCTAAAAAAATCCGTCTAAAAAATAAGTTTATAAAATTCTAATACATTTCTGTACATTATTACACATTACTGTGATTATATATTATTAACTTATAAAGATTTTATCTTCATTCTCACACCAACAGTCAAATCACGTTACTGTACATATGTATTAAGAGACTTACATATGTACAGTAACGTGACCCGTCTATTCGGTTATCCGTCACAGCCTTGGTCGAAAATATCTCATTCCAAAACAACCGTGATATACCTAATCGTGGAGACTCACGATATCTTAAGTTCAAATATTTTGGCTGCAATTTTGCGCGAAAAAGTAACGCATACATTCGTTGAAGGTTTAATGTTGAAGGACAAATTAATTTAACTCTTCACTGCATACTGTATCAAATTTGATACATAATTTTTTTTCATGCTAACAATAATGAATAGAAAAATTTTTGTCCACTCGTACACGCGGTATCAGATTAGGAACTTTATAAGAGACCAGATAATAATCATTCGTTGCTGTTAATACTTAGGATGTTAATTATAAAACGTTAATGCTAGATTGGTGCCCTATTGATAAAATTAGATTAATATATCAGTTATTAAACCAATACTGGGTGATGAAATATAAAACACATCAAGTATACAATTTTGCTGTACCTAAGAATGCACCTACCTTTACTGTCTATTGGCCGAAGATACAGGCATAGCTGAAATCATTTAGTACACTTGCAAATTGTGAGATCAAATGAGAGAAATTAAAACAGAGTCAAAATTTTTTTATTTAAAATTTTTTTATTTATAAAATTTAAATTAGAAAATGACTGCCAACAAATTTTAGAAAAATTGAAAATAACAAAATTGAACTGATGCACATTACCTATATTATATATTTTTCAGCACAATATTTATCAAATTAATAAATGTAAAAGATGCCCTTTTACAATGGCCATTATAAAATATGATTACATTGTATCAGAGTTAAGACAATCTACATTGAATCATCTCATTATATACTGACATTATTCTCTTCATCATTTTCGAATTTCACCAATAATTCTGGATAGTCTTGAAGTAGTGGAAGCACTTAAGTGATATTAACTGATCACTTGCATTCGATCTAAACTTGGAAAACCAAGTTTAGTTTCTACGAATTTTACTCGAAACACGTACTTGCACAACAGTTCGCAGCACAAAATTTTAAGATATCACCACTAATTGTTGAAAAACAGAGATGAAGCGACACATACAGCAAGCCTTGTAGTTATACACAGGTGATTAAGCTGTATTCTTTATGCGCACAACAAAATCTAGCAGAACTTCCATCAAATTCACATACATAACGAAAAACGATGATTACGAGTGGCAGGCTGTTCAGAAGTATAATTAGTGTACTGCAGTCCAGGATTTTTGAATAAGAGGAGAGTTGAATAACTTGGTCCAATAGAAGTTCCTTCATTCTAACTTTTTTTGGAAAGCGTAAATCCACAGCCATTTCGCACAATCATTCTCGAGACGAACACAAAATGAATAATGAAAGCCATTTTATATTACAGATTGTTCTGGAAATGCGCCGGAGAACACACCATCACAGTTGTTTCGCTTACAGTTTTTTTTAAAGGAACACCAACGCAAGAATAATTCAGCTACAGATCCAAGAGGATTCAATATTTTTTATTAACGGAAAAATAACTCAGGGGCAAGCCCCGAGAGGCCCAACGGCCCTCGGGCCCGCAGCTGCAGAAAACACCAACCTCTCGTTTAGTCAAGCACAAAAAAATTTAAATCACACAAAGGAATCTCTTCCGATCAGGCGACACTTACTTTTAACGCACAAATACATCCACGGAACAAGATGGCGAGTAAATAGTCCCGTTGAATAAATTTGATTTATAATTTAATTAACTTGAAACATTAAATGAAAAGACATCAAAAGTTAAGACAATTAATATTTAAGTCGATTACAAAGTAAATAATTAAGAAAATTTTAGATATTTAATAAAACTGTTAAAAATTACCGTTTAAATTTCAAAAGTTGCCAGAGATGCCACACGATACGAAAGAAACCTTGGTGGCGAAGATTTAAATATTTAAAAATACTGATAAAACCGAAAAATGATGTAGATGCAATTTTTGCAATCTAACATCCCCCCCCCAACGGGGAAAAAATTTTGCTGCTACCTGACCTTAAGAAATTTCCAAAATATCAAAATTTGCTCTATAAAACATATAGAGTTTTATACACATTAAATTTTAAAAATATTACACCATTATATACATTATATCTACACTTTTGCTCTCTCTTCTCCCCTCCGAGAAACCACAACAAAATTTTCAGAGCACATCATTATACCATGTAAAATTTATGCCATACAATTTCCTACACAATACTAATGTTTTTTCACAAATTTATTCATTTATCTACTCCCTTCTTAAAAATAATTTAGAGCATTTAAAACAATAGGAAAACATATATGCCTTGATATAGAATTTCAACTCCTGAAAGAAAACACCATCAGTTGTGATGTATATAGCTTCAAAAGGCTGCAAATTCATGCAGTATAATTTTTTTATATAAAACTCCTCGCCATAATAATTCTATCAAGACCCACATCCTATTCACTACACTTTCGGACCAGCCTGCCAAAATGAGTAAAATTATATAAAATGGAATACAGTGCCATCAAATACTAGGATAAAAAATCTCAACAAACAGAATGAAAAATAACAAGAAATCTTTGTGAAGCTATGTATTACATATTTTTTCTGTGTACACTTTGCTGATAGGCATTACAAAATGAAGTAAATAAATTCTCTACCATATTTAAATTGTAAAACAATTATGACAATAAATGTTATTTTCAAAGAATTTTTTCTTTTCACAACAATTCTTTAATTCCTAAGGTTTGGCCTAGGCTGCTCTTGTTTGAATATTTTACTGACATTCACCTTCATTGTTTTATTGTCCTTTAGACGAATGATGATTTTTAATGACATAATTATTATTTCTTAAGATTTTATCTATGGACAGCACAGGTCCTATTGATAAGTCTGTAGTAGTCAGTTATTCAATTTTTATACACGTATTGATATATGTACGTAGTTTTTAGCATTTGAAAGGAGTTTTTGCAACTTTAATGGTTTCATCAATTGCTTTTACAGGTATTTACCATTTGATATTACTTTTAAAACACTTTTTTTATTGTTTTATGAAAACGAAATAATAATTTGATACGTTCATTAAATTCAATTTAATAATATAACAAATTTCTTTGTGTGTATTTTTCTGTTGTTATATGTGAACTTCCCATGCCAGGAACATTTTTGATTTTGAAATTTAAAAAAATCAGGTATTGAAGGGTTTAAAAAAGAATTCATCAAAAGTTTAATAGTATCTTTTATCTTGTAATTAATGCTCATTAAAGTGACAAATTAAACCAATTAGAGCTAAAATTGCATGCAATGTATGGACCCGACCAATCCAAACAACATCAAACTGCCACACAATAAAAAATAACGAAAAAAACTTGTTCCGGATGTAATGAGAGGAACAGCATAAATGTAAATCACCAATCCAAGAATCAGAAATTTATATGCTAATGGAAGCTTCTAGAAAACTGATTAACTCCAGATTATACCGGCATCCGAAAGTAATCAATTTTCAAACCCTTCCGCAGTGGATCGCAATTAACTCCTGGATTCCAGACAATGCTTTGATGCTCCCTTTTTAAAAACCGTCGGAATCTTGGGCCCCGCCCTCTTCTTTATCTGGCTACAAGCGTCCGATTATACATTTGGGGTCATCAAATAATGATTTCGCTTAAGCAGGCTTCTAGGCAAGCGTCACACTATGATAAGCGGGGAGTCTGGAGATTTGGCAAGATGCCTAAAGATTCAGTGAACGCCCAAATGTTGTCAGTCTTCCACCCAAACTTTAAGATAAACTTCCAGAGAAAAGAGATTGACTCGCGGGAAGTAAAATAAATTTTTCAGTGTCACGACAAAGTTGTTGTGGTTGCTCTGACAGGGGTGGTTTTAGAAACGTGTGGTTTAGAATGTTTGTGACCTTTCAATATGTAAGTCAATAATTTAAATTTTTTTCAGGACTTGTTTTCAGCTGCAAAGATGGTGTTACTTTGCGTGACATTTTACTTATAATCATTGAAAGTTAAAAATACAGTTTGTGTAATTTAAAATATACACTTTATTTGAGTCACGAAATAATATATTTTTATTTCCAAAGAAATGATATCTAATTATTCAGAGAACGCCCAAATGTTGTCAGTTGTGTGTTTGGTCAAAAGACCAAATTTAAGATAAACTTCCAGAGAAAAGAGTTTGACCCTCTAGAAGTAAAATATTTTTTTTCAATGTCACAATAAAATTTGTGAACTTTCTTTTATTGGGATTGTTTTGCAAGCGTGTTGTTTAGAATATGTGTCAAATTTTATCATGAATATTCAGACTTATACATTTTTTCATGACTCTTCATCTGCTGTGGTGATGGATTTACTTCATGTGGCTATATTCAGAGGAAATTTAAGAATAGACATTTCTATCATTTAAAATGTAAACTTCACTCGACTCACGAGAACTAATGCATATTTTTTTCATTTCCAAAAAATTGGGATATTTCAAATAATTATTATGAATTTATCTGATTAAATTTTTGTTACATTTTATTATAATTTTTCTAACTAAAACTGTAATATAAACTTCCAAATTAAAGTGATGGACTTCCTGGTTACAAAATAAATTTTCAATGTTATAACAAAGTGTCAAATGTTGCGACACTGAAAAAGTAGCAAAAATGGTTACATTGAGTGTTCACGTTCAGTGAAAGCTAAAAATAAAATTTTCTATTATTCAAAATAAATTTTTTCCCGTGCCACAAGACAGTGGCTGTGGCTACAGTACAGAAATGGTTTCGAAATTATGTTTTAAGAATTGCGGCAACTTTCAGAGTGAGTACTCAGATTTTAATAATGAAATTTTAAGTTCTTTCTAAAGGAATTTCTTTTCCAAACGTAAATAAAAATTAGTTTCTGAGAGCACGAATTTAATTCAAATTTCAAAACCTGGTAGTATCGAGATTTTAGGTGGACTTAAAATATATTTTACCGACTCAAACTTTCAGATAAACGTCCCGAGAAAATAGACTGACTCGCTAGAAGAAAATATATTTTCAAAGTCACGACTCAGTTTCTTTACAGAAATAGTTCAGGAGATATGATATTTACGATATGTGTCACTTTCTCTCTTAGATTGCTGGATATTGGTTTGGGTTTTTTGACAGTATTTGTAACCGCAAATATACGCCTACATTACAAAAAGTCAGTTACTTAATACTTAAGATGATTTTTTTTATTTAGCATGCAACTTTAATTCAAATATCAAAATCAAATATTTGTATTTTATTTTTAAATAGAGACAGATATTCAAATTGCTCACTCCCACCAAACTTTAAGACATTTCCGTAGAAAAGACATTGGCTTTCTGAATACAAAATAAGTTTTTCAGTGCCAAAAGACAGTTGTTGTGTTTACTTTACAAAATGACTTTATAAATAGTTTTTGGAAACTGAATTAACTTTTACTACATTGCAAGAATTCAAGAATATAATGTTTCTTTGTTTCTATAAGATTTTGAATAAGTTAATGATTCATATGGATTTACAACTCAGGAATATAACTTCATATTTTGATTATCATTTATTACACTGTTAAGGATTGCTTTAAGGATAAGAAAAGAGATTTTGACATAGTTTTAATTTTTCTAAAACAGGCATCTTATTAAAATAACAGTATATTAAGATCATATGTAAATTTTATGTCGAATTGCTTAATATTCGTCTTTTTATTATGAAAACTAAAGTGAAATGTTATCACAATTTCTGTCTAAAAGCCATCATTGCCTTGCAATGATTAAATTCACTCTTGAATGAGAAAACCAATATAAGTCATAAATAATACATAAACAAAAATTTTAGAATTAGCATATTAACTATAACATTTCTGTATAACACTTTATGGAAATTAATAATAAAAATAAATTGCAAATTCTTTAGTTACGGAATAATTCTTAAAATCTAATTTTAGAAAAAGCAAGTCAGGGAACTCTGTTACAAAAAAAAAATTGAGCCGTAAAGGAATTTTTCTCAGAAGAATCACTTAAATGGAAATACTGAATTCTTTTTGGAATTCCAAATTGCATTTTTACACCAAATCTCCACTTTCATTTTCTTTTAGTTCTGTGGAGAAATCACAAAAGTGCGAATGAGAGAACTTTTGTGTAAAGATATTCCTCTCTTTTAGAAGCGTAGTATAAAATAAGGCCATATATCGTCTTGATTCGTCCCTACCACTTCAATATGAATGAGTTGTTCATTTATTTTTCATGCCACATTCATTTCATTCTAATTCAAAAGTTCAGAATTTAAGCACCATAATATTATAGAGAAACATCCGGTTGTTTAAGAAAATAGGTGATAATGTTTTGATGAATGAATAAAATTATCGAAAAGAAATAAAATGTTTTTAATTTCTTTTATCTATTTTCAAGATGCCAAAAATCTAAATACATATAAATTGTTTTCAGAATCTGTCTCTGATAATAATTTGATGTGAATTCCACGACGTGAATAATAGTGAAACACACTAACGTGAACTGAAAATATATTAAAGCATTTAAGTGCTATTTTAGTTATTAAGGAAATCGTAATTCATTTTAATTTTTAGGAATATTTCGAAACAATATGTTAAGTTAAGGTATATCGATTTGTTTACACACTACGTTTTGCTTTTCTGAAAATTTTTATGATTAATAATTGCATAATAATTAAAACATAGAAACCAGATTCACTACAATGATTTTAGACTGTATTTCAAGCTAAAATATATTAAGAAACAAAACATGCATGAATAGTTTATTCTCTAGTGTATAGTTGAAAGGATAAAAATAGAAAACTTACCTGAATAGTTTAATCTCTAGTGCGTAGTTGAAAGGATAAAAATAGAAATTCTAACATAAATTGAAAACATTTTGCAACAAATGACATTTTAACGATTTCAGCATTCAAGGATAAAAAAAATAATGGAATTTTGGCATAAAGTCAAGAAAATTAATTTCAATTTCAGTATTGAAAAAAAATAAGAGTAAAGTTTCCCAATCTGTCCTTCTTATTTGCATAGCAATTCATCTTCTTCAAATAATTTATCAATTGTCGATTCATAGCTTTGGTAGTATCAATAAGTAAACACAAAGTCAAGACTGATGTTTTTATTATCTCTAATAGTCTCTGGAAGAAAAAAATTCTTTCAGTTATCCAAGATCAATTCTATTGTCGAATCCACGTTTGTTACCAGTCTCGTACATGTACAGTACAATACTTTGTATGCTGGAGTCTTTTTCTAGGCTTGCTTTAAATTTAGTTGGATTGTTTTGGAAAGTACCTTAAAATGGGCTCAATAGAAACAATATAAACAGAAACTAAGCTGAAAATAAAACGTTTTGCACTGTCGTATTAAAAAGCAAAAACAAATTTACACAATTTATGTTTTTCTAATGTTGGTAACAAATCAATCTAACAAAAATAATCTTGATTTGTTGGATTGGAAACTCTCTTGACTGCTATGTTTTTTTTCTCCCTCTAAAGACATTTGACTTCGCGTAGTTTTGTGTTTCCTCCGAGCTTAATTTGGAAGTGCAGTCAAACTTTGAATAACCGTCAAAGTCCAGATCAGGGCTCTGACGGATAACAGAAATCTCTTGATACATATGTATTGGATGTGATTTCTCAGCTGGCTTGGGACTAAAATGGCAATAAAATCCTTTAAAAGTGAAAAATGAATACATATTGTATATAATTTTCACAAAACGATCAATATAAACTGACGGTTAATCGAATTTTTATTGTAATATCTATGGGTGATTTTTTATGAACTTGTCTGCGAAAGAGAATCCTACTGTGTCACTTAATTAAGTTAGTTAGGGGTACAGTGGGTAGCATGGGCCACATTAGGAAAATTTAATATAAAATTTATATTTTTAATTGGAATGAGCTATGGCTGCTCAAAACCTTTCTTTGAACACTTTTCTTCATGTTGATTATGTTAATCAAATTTATGTAAGTTATGAAAATTACATATGGCAACTAATTTTTAATGGGACATACGAGTTTTAAACCTCGAAAAAATGGTGGAAAACTGATAAATTCGATAAAAATTCATCTTTGAAATAATACAATTCAGAAACTCACATTTTTCGTAGAAAAATATCTGTCATTTCTCTCATAGTTTATACACACATTTTCAAACTTTCATATTGGAATGCATTTATTTCAGAAAGTAATAAATATGGGTATAATTTTTGGAGAAAAAATGAGATAGTCACCTTGCGCGCATGATTACAGATAAAATATTTATCTAAAACAATATTTTGGGTATCTAAGCAATCCAAACACTCTGTTGGAACTCAACCTCAATTTATTAACACATAAATTTAATTTCTATTTTATATACCAATTTAAAATAAAAATGTTAAAAATAGTTAAAATTTCAACTTTTCTAACTTCCCAAAAAACTTCTTTCGAGAGATATGTACAAAAATGTGATTCAGTTTGTAGAAGAGAGCAAAATACATATTCGGTAAAAAATGTTATGTAAAAATATTCCATAGCTCTTGAGTTATCGTAAGCGAAATATAAAAAAAAACACATTTTGATATATAGCTCTTTAAAGATATGGCCATATTCAATGTTTCCGTTGAAGAGCTCATACATTTTCCTTCATAACTTTCATAATTATAGGAATTTTTAATGCGGATTGTTTTAAATTGTTCAGAAAAAAGAGGGAAATAATATTTTTTTTTTTCATAAAATCGACATTTTCGATTTTATGTCGATAATTACAAAAAATTAAATATGTCGGGTAGTATGGGCCACAATAAAAACACAAGGTTTAAAATAAAGACGAAATTTTTTTGCCTATAAATATATATATATTTTAATTTTGTAGCCAAATCCCAATAATAGAAACACATTTTCTTACATTTACATCGTTATCCTATTATTTATTTAATCTTAGTTGGTTGTAACATATTTATTTAAATTTTCTTCTAAGCTCACTGTAATGGTCAGATTCAGCCTTTGCAGACGATGTATTTTCTAAGACGTTTGCATTTGAAATTAGTTTAGTTATATTAACATCCGTTTTGAAACAACACGAGGGATATTTTGGGACGCGCCTTGTAATTTTGAATCACGGTCGGATGACATGGACGACGCCTGGGCTGCACCCGCCTCCGCTCTCCAAGCTTCCGCGCTACACCAGCGGGGGGGGGGGCGTTTAATCACGGCCTATGATTTAGCGTGCAGCAGGCCCTATACATGGCGAAGTTTTGATGGAATCGTGTTTCGAGGCTGGAACTCTCCGGCCCGAAAGCCGTTGCATTACCACTAGGTCACCCCCCATTACAATTGCAACTTTCATGGCTTCGACCCTCGACTTCACGCTTTTTCTTGAACTTAGACATTGTTTCGTAAATAAGTATGTTTTACTCACATGGCCTATATTACCCTACCGACATTGAACAGAAAAACATGGTGACGGCTAAAGTCGGTTAAAGGCCGCAAGATAAAACTTTAAAGCCACAATCTAAATAATAACACTAATTTCATAATTTTTTTCTTACTCGTAGAAGTGCTAGGAGTCGTCAACAATAAGTAACCACTTATAGGGTCTCAAACCAAGAAAATTTCCTGAGGAACGAAACAGAGCAGTTATGTCAACCAGTATCTGCTCATGGCAGACTGATGCTATGGCTGTTCTGTAGGCAATATAATGGATTGTTATCTACCGGCCGGCCCTAGATACACTAGATGGCCCATACAACCTGCCGTTCCCTTAATTCTTTTATTTTCAAATTTATCCATGTTTTGACCGAATCAAATGGTTCTGTTACGTCTTTAAAACTTGTGTTCTAAATAGAAGCAGTAATAATCAGTGCCCCTACTTAATGTACATTAATTAAACTAATTTTATTGTTTTAGTCCAAATAGAAGTAATAAATGTGCAAACATTATTTCAATCACTGAAAAAAAATAAGTTCAAAGCAAAACTTTTTTTGAAATCTATATGTAAGTAACGCAGAATTTTCAGAATTTTAAGAAATTTCTTCTGTTTTCAATAATAATAATTTGCGAATACCTCCAAAATCCATCTGTATTTCAGTAATGGGGGTTTTTTGTTACAAACTATCAGTATGAATAAATAAAATGCATTTCATAGTCTTTTTCCTTGTCTTTTATTTTATCAGAATTAATTTATGAGAGAGTTTTAAATTGCTTAGGTTTATCTATTGAAATAATTAATTTTTTTTTTTACGAACTTTTGATTTTCTTAGAACATTCTGAAGAATTGAAAAACAAAATTAAAAAAAGCAGAAACGAAACAAAATTAATATTGAAAAATATTGTTTTATCACCAAATGTTACCTCAAACAATTATTTCAATCAACAACAAAAAACAGAATAAATAAAATACAGTCCTTTTTTAATAAGAATTACAAATTATTAAATATCTGCACGTCTCTTGAAAGAAGTATCAAATTATTTCGAACTTCAGAGAATAATTATAAATAATTGTTTATAAATTAAAGAAAGTTGTTTTTAAAATTCAGACTCCGGTAAATGTTTCAAATCTTTCGTAAACAATTTAAAAATAAAGAAAGCATCATGATTGGTCCAAAATTAGTTGATTATTTATCCAAGATTCATTAAAGAAAACCAATAAGAATGTTGAAAAAAGTATAGTAAAACAAATATTGATGTTATAAAAAGAATCGAACAAATTACAAACTTCAGAAAATAATCGAAAACAATTGTTTATAATGTAACGAAGTTGATATTAAAATTCAAACTTTTCCAAATATCTCAGATCTTTCGTAAACACTTTAAAAATGAAGCAGGCACCATGATTGTTAAAAAGTTATTTGATTACTTATCCGAGATAGATTAAAGAAAATCAATTCTACGAAATACAAAAACAGAGATCGTGCATTGAGGAACGAAATTCGTTATTGGCAAACCATTAATTTGATGCAAACTGCGGTTTAATGTATAAATTGGCTTCCCATTGCTTTATTCAGCATAATTGAGCTTGCCATAAATATCTCCCATGTTAAATTATTTACGAAGAAATTCAATGTATTGTTTAATTAGAAAGATGAAATTAATTAGAGGAAGTATCCAAGAGTTACTTCTTTTTTTATCTGAAGATGAAAATGACTAAAGATAAAATTGTTTCTTTTGTTCCAGTTTACGATTTTAATCATGAATAATTAAAAGAGACATTTAATGCAATTTTAAAACTTAGGTAGTGGTAAAGGATTTTCCCCTGCATTTTTATTATCGTTTAGATTAATTGTTAAATTCTAATTTTTTAAATCTTTTTAATTATCGAGATTGTAAAGAAGGAATCTCTTAACTTATAAATGTAGAATAATGGGTAAGTTGAATTAAATTAATCCATATTAATATTGAAAACTTGAAAAGGATTGTAGAGGTTTTGAAGAAAAGGGACTAAAATTTGTTGATTTGTAAGTATTTCTTTCAGATTATGTATTCGCTATCATTATAGCGATATATTTTATCATCTTAGATTTAACGGCAATAAATGCAGTTTGTTATAATTATGAGAAGTAAATTTTTATTCCAAGTAACAGTTCTTCAGTAATAACTTTCATTAAGGTATCTTATCTTTTTTCTAACTAAAAATATGTAAATTAGTATTGTTATTCTTTTATTTTCTCTCTTTGCTGGAAAATATTGTATCATAATTTAACCCTGCTTTCGTCGCAATATTTTTTATCCTCAAATGGTCACAATATATCTCACGAATTTAAATCGATTCTATGACATGTCCATCCGGTTTTCATGATTATTCCTTAATAGCTGTAATAATTAGCACAAATGGAAATGTAAATGGGTAATTCTTTAAGATAAATTTAAATTTTAATGCGTTTAGATGCCGACTGAATGCGTATCTGTTTGATATTACGAATTACGGAGATTTAAGTGTGAATAAATAAATTTAGATTTATACTTGATGCTGGAAAGTAGTCCAACACTTCCAGAGAAAAAAGAATAAAATTTACTATAACTGCAGAAATAAATTCCATTAACATTTAATAGATGACGCAATAACAGGATGTTATATGTTATATACATGTAATGATGCTCAATAAAACAACGATGCATGCATTTTGATTTGATGCTGATAACCTAAATTTAAACGAATCTTTAAGTATCTCTTGTTTAATGACTCTCATCAGAATTCTTCTTTTCATATTTTGATTATGAATCTGAGATGTTTCTTCTTTAATTCGTGAATGATTGAATTGCTTTCTATCTGTGGATTCATACTTAAATTCGAAAAAGGATCTTGGAATTTTGCTTCCTTCCAGTGGTTTAAAGATGATCACTTAAATCATACTAGAGTGATGTTTTTATACTGGCTACAAAATGTTGTCAAGCGGTTATCGGTTAGTAGAAAGAGGATACGTACGGAAACACATAGAAAATCTATAAAAAAGATTTTATATAATCGCACCTCTAGTTATTTTCGGAATTACATCTTCGAGAATCACTGAAAGCTGTAATTGAAAACTATTAAACTACTGTCAGACGAGGAACAACAATTTTCGCAGCAGCAATTGCTATTCATGCTTATATTCTATCAACCATCATAAACGGAAATAACTGCTAAAAAAATGTGATTCCTCTTCTAACAGCTGAGTTCCAGAATGCAGGAGAACACATTCGTAAAGATATCATCTAAACCTGATTCTAAGTTGTCCGATGAATAGCTCATACGTAGGGTTACCATTTTTTTTTCAAATCCTGACACGCCTCTGGGAGTTAAAAGGTCTTGGGGGGTCCAGGTATAATATAAAATTTTTAAAGCCTACCACCAACCCTGCTTCATAACACTAGCACCGAGTTTGAGAAAGTGAAAAACTTTAAGGCATCAGAATGCAAAGAAGATATAATTTTTATTAATGTTTGGTAGTTCGAAGTTATATCAATGGAAAACAGAATAGAAACAAAACTGCCAGAACTTTGAGATTTTACTTTGAAATGGGGCCTGTATAAGGAGGTTTAGCCACTTTCTCATGAACAATGGATGTAAACAGTGTATTTCCTTTCATTGGCAGAGTGGCTTCAACTTTTTAGAATACGACAGATTTTCTCAATTACAGCCAAATTTCTCTCTCTCCGCATTCACTGGCGTAAATCCGGAAATTTTGCAGATCCAGTCCACGAACTTGAAACCAGTATGTATAGTAACCCTAGCAATATAGGTAAGCAGCCAGTTATAAAATGGCCATCACAGGCCCCCTTGAACAAAACCAGCCTGTTGGAGATACGTCCCATTATTGGAGAAGTGGCCCATACAATCTCACCACCATCGCTGTACTTCAGAGAAAGTCGGTACTGGTATACTGAATTGAGCCACTTCTCATAGTGGTGCCTTCACAAGGGATGCACATTGGATATTCGTAAGTCGTTGTTCCGCTCATTATCTGATATTATATAACGTATAGGCTTCACTAATTGCAAAACAGGGTGCAGTGAAAAAAATGAACGTCGTAAATTTTCAATGCCTGTATGTGGGAAGGTTGCCTATTATAAAGCTTATTTATAATTGAAATCTCAGCTAAATCAGATTAAATTTTTGGCTGCCCAAATAACTTTAAAATTCATCTATTTCGCCTAATTTGTCACAAAACTAACAAAAAAATTCATAAATTATAATTAATATATCTTGGTTTCAAACCAAGAGTGGTGAAAATTTGACTGTCAGAGAAATCAAAAGTTTTTACGAATCAAAAGACAGATCGACGAATGGTAACTGAAAGTATTCTTTATTATTACACTCACAAGATATTATGCGAACTATTCACAATTTTTCCACTATTCGTGCCGCACAATATCGTGAAGATATCATGACAATATTGTAGAGCAACTTGGGCTAATAGGGCTGTCATTAAATCAAGCAAAATGCTTGAAAAAAAAATTGCAACGAAAACGGTCAAGAAAGAAGTCAAAACCTTCAGTTGCAGGACATTGAAGAAAAACAGCTAATTGATTTTCTCTTTCTGTTAGGTGACACATTTAAAATTCTTTAAGTTCATCTGATGAATATGAAGATATTGAGTATAAACGATGTGAAACGAAAAACACAATTATAAATCACGATTCTTCTTTAATTTCACAAATAAGAACTACATTTCCAAATGTAGCACAGGCTTGCGACAGAACTAGTGTTTTTGATAGGTCAGCAGAAATTCTCATAATTGCAGCTTTAAAAGATATGGGAATAATTAACAAAGATGATTCTTATAAAGAAGTCGTTCGTAGTAAAATCAGAAGGGAAAAAATAAATTCCCGCAGTGACTTGAAAAGGAAAAATGAGGGAAAACACTCTTCATCGGAGTATGACATATAATTTGACGGCCGAAAAGAGAAGACTTTGATTATGGTTAAGGAAGAAGAAAGGGTAACTAGAAAGAGCATAACAGAACAGCATGCTGTTCTAATTTCAGAACCAGGATCTATATATCTTGGTATCTGGTACTTCGCATAACAAGAAAACAAGCATATTAACTTTTTTAAAGAAAAAAGTTGATCGTTCTAAGTTGCAATTTGTTGGGTGTGATGGAATAGGGATTATTGCAGGTTCTAAAAATGGTATCATAAGACAACTAGAGCTTTCTATGGGACATCATCTCCAATTGTTTATTCGTTACATGCAAATGAATTGCCATTTCATTATCTATTGCATCATTTGGACGGAAAAACTACAGAGCCAAAGGGATATTGTATAGAAATTGGAAAAAAAATTCAGAATCTTATGAAAAACGCCTGTAATAAACCTAGAAAAGATAGAAATAACTTTGCCTGATGTGGTCCTTGATGGACTTAACACAAGTTAATGCTATCTCTTCGAAATATGTACCGGAATATTAAAAGGAAATATTTCACCAAACTTGTCATGATAGCATCCTGGGAAAATGAGTCCTTTCAGTTGATTAACGATAGTAAATAGAATTTTGAGGTTGTATGTTTCAACAAAAGAGACCCATCCGAGAGCTTTATAGTTTTAACAGAAGTATGTTAATAAAGTGCACACTTGCGCATTATTTGTTATTAATACTCTGTCATCTTGTCGGTTTGGGAGTCTCAACAATTTCACTTCATAATAAAAAAAAAATGTCGATTTCTGCCTGAAGAGTTAATGAGCATATTAGATCAAACATTGCAAAGAAACTGCATAATTTGGTCATTCATAAAACATTTTGGTGGCAATGTTGGCCTATAGCAGAAAGCACGTTAAAAAGTTAGGTCTTCGTATTTAAATTAGAACAAATAATTAAAGTAGAATGAGCTATTCATGAATTTAAGATTCCTACGAAAAATCTCTAGGAAGATGATTACATAGATCTAATTGACTGGCATTCAGTTATGCTTACTGAACTACCACGTATAGTAACTTTCTCTGGTGATGGATTTGAGAAGCTGATTTTGGGACGTTCCGGCTCAATTTGGTATTTTAGGATTTCCTTGTCATTCACGGCATCAGAGAACTGCTTCAAATTAGTTGCTGAATCATAAGCTGCGGTGTATGGCAGTGCTGTACGAATTGGATTCATGAGATAAGGAATAGCTTTCAGAATCGAACTAACAAATTTGAAACCAAAAGTCGAAATTTCAAAGGTCTGTAGGGAAATTATTCTATATGTTAGGGAAAAAACAAAGGGTGGAACTCCATATGGAGTACTTCTATGCGGTGAGTTCTGGGTTGTTTTAACACAGAAAAAAGTGAAGAGGTAGATGAAAAATTCATAAATCTCAGGGATTTCTATGGCAAGTTGGCAGCCAAAGATTACGCTGTAGGAAGTTCAAGTTTCACACAGATGATTACACTTATAGGTAGCAACTTTTCCGCAGATAGGCTAATAAATTGTTTAGTCTACATTACTGTAGAGTCTGCAATCTTTTCATGATATTGTGCGTCATTCAAAACAGTGGAAAACATCGTGAAGAATTCGTACAATATCCTGTGAATGTAATAGAGAATATTTCCAATTACCATTCGTCGAACTGTCTTTTGATCCATAAAAACTTTTTATTTCTCTGAAAGTCTAATTTCAACCACCCTTTGTTTGAAATCAGAGATATTATAATTTATGAATACGTTTTTTGCAAGTTTTGTGACAAATTAGGCGAAATAGCTGAATTTTAAAGTTATTTGAGCAGTCTAAGATTTAATTTGATTTAGCTGCGATTTCGTATTATAAATAGGCTTTGTAACAGGCAACACTTTTACGTACAGGCGTTGCAAATTTACTACTTTCATATTTTTCACTCCACCCTATTACATAATCATCTGGAAGTTTAAATTGAAAATAATGCTACCAGTACTAGTTTCGCAACAAAAATATTTCTCGTTTCATTTCCATCTTTTATGTGCAACGGCATCTTTCTATCTTCATTCTTTTAGGAATTATTGATATTTAAATTTGTTTCAGACTTTTGAATCCCCCTTTACGTTTCCTGAATATATGCCTGATTTTCATCGCTATGCTAAGAACTTAATCAAAGTGCAAAGGTTCGTATATCAAAATTTCCTTTTGGTTGAAATCTACAAGTCGGTACCCCATTGTATCGCCAAATGATGCCAAGTCACCAATGCAAAAAAGCAAGATGGATGCTTAGTTAAATAATGCAATGAAACAGCATTAAATTGTAATGGCGACTATAATTTCTATGCATTGGCGACTTGGCATCCATTGGCGATATGAAGGTGTACCGACTAGTGGATTTCAACCAATGAAAATTTTGATACACGACATTTTGCATTTTGAATTACGATATTTATAAGAATTATTTTAGTATTTATGTTGCCATTCACGTTGAATAAAAATATTATAAACGTCACTAAACACAATATTTGTATTCATTTAAAAATATTTACAGTATTTATAACATTTAACAACGTCTCATAGATTATATTTTGTTTTTAACAACGAAAATCTGTATATGTATTCAATTCCAAATACTCATCTTAAACTGCAATTTTAACATCCAGAAATATTCCTTGACGTATTTTGCGAAATAAGGAAATTTTGCATTCATATCTACATTAAAGATTACCTTTTCGAAGCAACAGTATAACCACCGAAAGCTGTCCAGCTCATATTAAATAGAGATGTAATCTTGAAATTATAATTCTCGAAACAATGATTTCGCTATTTTCTAAATTTAGATAACTTATCTAAGAAATTAATTTTTACTTTTAAAAACGGCAATCGGTTTATCTATTTATTTCCAAATTAACTGCCGGAACCTTAAACATTCCTTCCACTCATCTTAAATTGTAATTTTACCATTCAATAACATTCCTCTCCGCATTGTCTAAGATTTTTCAACACCAACCATTTACAAAATAATTGAATTTTGCATTCATATCTGCATTTGGAATTTCATTTTCGGAACAACTAAATAACCATCGAAAGCTGTCCAGCTTATAACAGAGATGCAATCTTTGAATTGCAACTTTCGAAACAGTGATTTCGTAATCTTCTAAATTTCGATAAGTAATTACTTGTTAAACATCTGAAGGTGTAATCCCTTCGTAAATTTGAAATCTGAAGTGAGAAATGTATTCGAAAAATAATTATAATGTTTAATAATTTGAAATCTCGGTTTTGATATTTTCGAATTTTGATGAAAACTCTTTCATTTCCAGTCCATTGTCTTCCCATCTTTTGTCTCTCTTGCATTTTGTTCTCACAATACAAAACGAGTTGTTTAGCATTTTGCAATCGTTGGAAGGTTGGCAATTATTTAAAAACTTTATGTTGATAAGGCTTTTGAGAATAAGAATAATGGCAGAAAGGATATTACTTGCTTGTCAACAATTCCTGAAGTGTATTTTACGAACCACACTGGGAAATTTATTTAACATTTCATTTCAATAAAAATAGCTTTTCCTATGTTATTGCGAAATCTAATGCATTATTTCGGCTTTTCAGAATAATGTTTCAATTTATTTTTCTAGGGATTTTTGTCACTTTCATTTTGAATCATTTGATACTATCTTCGATAAATTTTACGTTAGAATGAACAGCTGAAATAAGAATCACATAATTAAAATGAATGAGTAATACTTTTCAAGGTGTACTTTAATTTCGATATTAACAGAAGAACATTGGTTATGCCTTTGTTATATTTTACCCATGTTGTTAATATGTTATTATTAAAAATTATACATATCTTGAACATAGATTGGGCTCTTAAAGTCTGATATAGATCCACAACCTTTAATAGAACAATTTATTAATTATTTGAAAATTTTAATAAAATAATATATGATTTTTAACATATTTACATGCATTAAGCGGACTGATTCGCACTCAACTAATTCCAGTTATCAACAGCCGTCGAATAATTCTGCTGCTGGTCATAAGTGAATGATCGTCGGGAGTATATTATTCCGCATTTGGTGATGACTGATAGTCATCGTAAGCGAAATATTGCCCTTATGGATGCAAATAGATTAAACAAAGTTAATATAGAGGGTTTTCAAAAAAGTTGCTCACACCCAAACTTAATTTTGAACGACTGCAGCTACAGTCATAAAAGTGCTGTCTAGATATAGTAAAGCGGCTGTGTGCTACGCCATGAGACAGCTTACATCGCCACCTGACAGTAAAGCGTCGAATTCCTATCTCGAAAACGGAAAGGTATAGGGAAAAAAGTCAATTACAAAGTTGTAGAACATTATCGATTCAGTACAAAAGGCACATTGTAAAGATCTATGCTAAGAAGATATCGCTTAAAACTTCATGCGTTTGTTCGCTATTTCCAGCACGAAACGGGTTAGAATGAGATAAAATGCAACTAATTATTACAACAGACTTCTATTTCCGGAGTTCAAACTGCTTTACATCCAATTGGGCCCTTGTTTAAAGCCACATATTTTAGCATATTAGGTGTCACGATAGCACAGGCATTAATAATATGTCGTTGAACGTCCTGCAGTGTTGGCGGAAAGGTCATATACACCTGCTGTTTGAGGTATCCCTACAAGAAAAAGTCCACTGGTTTTCATTTTTGTCTTAAAGATATCACTTTCTACTTTCTTCTGTGTTTTGTGACGTCATAGTTTTGAAAACCCGAACAAAATTGTTCTATGCTTAGTATTAACGTCCATAAGGAGCCTTTTTGTATTAAATCGATAAGCTACAACTTTGTAATAGACTTTATTTTTTCTTATATCGTTCCGCTTTCGAGATAGGAACGTTAAGTCTGCAGTTTGCCGCCAGGTGACTCTGTAAGCGGTCTCATGGCGTAGTGCATAGCCACTTCACTATACCTAGACACCATTTTTATGGCTAAAGCTACGGAAGATCTGAAATTAAGGATGAGGTAAGTAGCTTTAGAAGACACCCTCTATAAACTCATTTCATTGGTAATGCTTGCGATCTATTTGCACCACTTTTAAAGCCAAAAGGTTAAAATGATTTTCCGTAAATTTGCTTTCTTGACCGCTAATTAACATTATTACTTATAATAAATAATAATTAATCCAACAAATTAAAAATAATAGTTAGTCCAATCCAAATAATAATTATCCAACAATATACATATGTGACACACAACGACAGATTTCTGAAACTTTCATTTCTGATGTCGATGTATTTCCTTCGTTCGTATCCTTTACGTAAAGCCTAACTAGTCAGATTATTATTATCTACAACTTATTCCTCAAGCAACGTCATCACTCTACTTGATCCATTGGCTCGTTTGTGTTGTCAATCAAACCTGATTCGCCAATCACGAGAAATGACAGTAAGAAGATTACGGAAGATTATTAATAAGATCGTATCTCGAAGAGAAAAATGGACGAGGTAAAAAAATAAATACTTAATGAAAAATAAAGAAACAACAAAAGCAATGTTAGTGTTGATTAAAAAGTATTCCAATTTTTTTTTCAATAATTGATCTTTAATTTTGGTAATTATATTTTAGGTTGCTTCACAATCATAAAAGAAGATAAAATGTGACCAAAAATATAGTACTTAGGAATTTAGAGGACGGTATTTCGGTTATTTTCAGAAATGTATCCCACTTTAAAAAAAAGGAGTTCAGTTGTTTTTATAATTCGTATTTACTATGATGATAACATTTGCGCTGATTCGCTTTTTGATTTCAATAGTTTTCCAATCAATAAATATGATAAAAAATATCAGGGAAGAGTCGCCGAACTTGGGCCAGCCGCGCCTATAATATACATCATATGTTCAATTCTATTGAACATTTAGTCCGAAAAATTAGCAAATTATGTTTTGATGATGGAAATGAAGCGAATGAAATCATTTTTAAAAGAAAACCCTACGTAGGTATAGTTAGAGAACAAGTGTTTAGAACCTCATCAGAACTTCGTCAGGTATCATCGGTTCACTATTTTAACAAAAGGAAAAAAGTCCTTACGCTATTTTAAATTAAGTACGACAAATATGTCACTATATCCTCAGATAGGAAATTTGTTTTTCTACGATTTATTATGATAATTTTATTAAAATACGTTTAAAATGAAGTAAGAGAGGGGTTTTCTGTTGTTACCCAAAAATGTCCTAGATTGGACCACAAATTTTACCTAAATTGGACCATTTAAAGCGATGAGGTTATTACCTTAAACTACGGAAGTAGCTCAGAAAGCAGTTGTCATCGTTAGCAGCCCTCATAAATTGGAAGTGGAACAAATCAAAGAAAAAAACAGTAAAAGGACACTAAAGCTATCAAATGTTGGATCAAAAAGAATTAAAGCTAAGAATACATATCATTTGTGAGGAAACAAAGGGAAAAGAGGAAGTGATACTGTGCATAAAATGTCATGCTTGGGTGTATTTATTGTGTACTGGTGTAAAGCTGAGAAAAAAATATTTTTGCATTAATTGTCCTTAATAACACTGGGGTTCCGATCTAGGCAAACAATGATGCACTCTGAGGAACAACTTTCCTTAATTGGACCAATAACAGAACTTTTTAAGTTATTTTTTCCTACCATGGACTTTATTCCATAAAAAAATTAATTATATATTTTTTTGAAGATAAATAAAATAAAAAAAATCTTCTACTTGTCTTTCATTAAATTACTTCTTAATCGCTGTACATTAAAAAATGTCCTTGTAGTCCCAATTTGACGACTCCCCCTATGCTCATACAGAAAAACCAATTACTAAAGTGAATTCCTTTTAACGGATGAGAATAAGTATAATGATATATATATATATATATATATATATTTAAATTTTTTAAATTCTTCATTTGGGGTCATAGTGGCCTGATAATGAGGCCTCGCATTCGCCATCGGAGGATCTCAGATTCGAAACCTGTTTGCATTGAAGATCCACTCTATAAGAGGGCCTGGTGATCGTTAAATCTGCTGAAGATGAGGTAGAAAAGCAATGGTTCATATTACTTCTCCACATAGTTACCATGGTTGTTGAAGCATTTCGGCCATCGGTACACCAATCTATCGAAAATGGCATAGAAGAAATCAGGGTCCAGGTCCGGAGCTACTTAACGAAGGCTTCCTGGACTTCGGCATCGGTTCTGAAATGGCGACCTGCCATGCGCAAATTCAACAGTCCGAACAGATGAAAATCACTTGGTGCGAGAACAGGTCACAAAACACATGTGCAGAAGTGTGGAGCACGTCCACCACAGAGACACTGAAACACACTCTTTACGGCCGGATATCGCACCAAGTGGATTTCATCTGTTCAGACTGTTGAAGAAGCACCTGACAGGTCGCCATTTCAGAACCGATGTCGTAGTCCAGGAAGCCGTTGATAAGCGGCTCCATGACCTGGACCATGATTTCTCCTATGCTGGTTTTGATAGATTGGTGTACCGATGGCCCAAATGCTTCAGCAACCATGTTGACTGTGGAAAAGTAATATGCATCAGTGCCTTTCTACCTTTATCTATCTCTTTGATTTCGTGAATAAACCTTTTCTCTTAGAGAGCGAGTTACCTTACTTTTTGAGCCATCTGCTTAGTTTATGTCCAAACCTCCAGGGCTTGTTCTGTCCTTTCTAGGAGGGCCGCGGTGGCCTAGTGGTAAGGTCTCGGCTTTGGGGCCGGAGGGTTCCAGGTTCGAGACCCGATTCCACTGAAGATCCGCCGTGTATGGGGCCTGTTGCACGCTAAATCATACGTAGTGGCCAAACGTCCTCCCGTTGGTGTGGCGTGGAAGTTTGGAGAGGGGGGTGCCAGCTCAGATGTCGTCCTCGTCATCTGACCGAGGTTCAAAATTACGAGGTCCGTCCCAAAATAGCCCTCGTGTTGCTTCAAAACGGGACGTTAATATAACTAAACTAAACTAAACTAAACTGTCCTTTCTAGGCTAGCGAGTTCAGAATAACTATTTGCCATTTTCCAGAAGAGGTCCTATTTCCAGTCCTGTAAGAACTATAATCGTACTGCGAACCGAACTCTTGTGTATCATCAATGGTGGCTTCGCAGCTCAGAAACTAGCAGAGCTTCAAAATACTTTCTCATGTAGATACAACTGAAATACAATTTTTAAAAAAGTGGCTTCACCTTTAGGTAGCCTAAATTTATTTAATTTAAAAGACAGATGAGATGTTTGTTGTATTTCAAACATATTAAATAACCAGCATATGCTATATGCTCCTTCTATTTATTGCTACCAGAAAATTAAGTGTCAAATGACGCATATTGATTGAGATTATGTATTAATACAGATGGGTTTTCGTTGCGGCAGCGTGAAAACGAAACTGAAACCAAGAAAAGCATAAATGAAGACAGCAAAATTGAGGCTTGGGTGGATGGGACAAAGAAAAGAAGAAATAAGCTGGCCGTGCGAAACTGATACTGAAAAGTTAAGTTTACATATGTTGGAGATACTTATATCGTTCGTCGTAATACATTTTTATATCGAGTTGTTTTACGGAAAAAATACAACTTTTATTTATGTAATCTGTATTTATTAGCTTTATACTAAACAAAGATTATATAAATAAAAATTTCACTTACATTTATAAAAGAATGATATAAGTATACGTATAATACGATGCACGATATAAGTATCTCCTACATACGCGAGACCGCTGGAAGGTTAAGGGGAGCAAACGTGCTTTCATTTTCCAATGTACCACTCAGCTGTGTGTAGTGAGTGACTTATGATGCTTATAAGTGCTGTTCAGTGTGCAGCCCCGTCCTGTATCTCTCCTACTTATTGATTCATTTTCTGTCTTCGTTCTACATTTTTAGCATGTTTCTTTTCATCGAACTCTCAGTGTGAAAATGCAAACAAATAGATTTTTAAAAAATTAAATACAAGTTTTTAAAATAATTTCAAAGTTGCTCATGTTCTGCAGCCCTAATTGTGTGGCCGCCGCTTGCATCTGAGTGGAGTTATGAGCAATTTCTAATTACCTTATAACTTCCTTGGTGTGAAATTGATTATTTCTTTGATGTTCTGCTAATAACCATCACCAGATCTGCTGATGAATAGACATTGCTATTCCTCTGTAAACTTATCTCCTACCTGTTCAGAGGAAACAAGTATTTATCATGTTTTGCGCAAATTTCAACACGCACCTAGGCAATCCGCTACATCCTACACTAATGTGAATAAGAAACAGTGGAAATCCATACTTACCATATATCAGCTGATAACATATCCGTTGAGAGAAAACAAGTGCGCATCGTATGTTGCGTAAATGACAGCACGTACCTAAGCAATAAATTATATCCTACACTAATTTGTACAAAAAACGGCGGAGATCCATGCTTACCATCTATCAGCTGATAACCTACCTAATGAGAGGAAACAACTGTGTATCATATGTTGCGCAAATGACAGCACGCACCTAGGCAATCCGCTACATCTTACACTAATTTGAACAACAAAAGGTGGAAATCCATACTATCGACTGATAACCTATCTGTTGAGAGGAAAAAGTGCTTTATCATATGTTGCATAAATGACAGCACGTTCCTAGAGAATTCCACTACATCCTACACTAATTGGAACAACAAAAGTAGGAAATCCATACTTATATTTAAAAACATTTATTTAATTAAGTTCTTCTGTCTTTTGAGAAAAAGATTCTAATGTTTCTGTTCTTCCGGGAAGAAAAGGATTTCTTTAATCAAAAACTTCAAAAGAATCGATAAATTTCACAGTGATAATTTCCTTCTCCATATTTTTCCCCGTGAATTTCATTCATAATTCACAGAATCTCCAAAAAATGTACCATAATCCTTCTGGAGGGAAGCAAGGGGAGGGATGAAGAGAAATGGAATTGATCGCACGACTTGGGAGAAAGAGAACGCCTCATATATTTCGCGGAAAACCTGCAGTTGCCGCGACTTTTTCGGATATGAAAAAATTTTTTCTTCGAACATGTCCTTCTTCGGTATCATATTTCGATGAACGGACGGGTTTATTTTTCTGTGACGTGCCTGACTTCTAAAAGCAAAACATTTTTACTTTCGAATAAATATTAACTGAGAGGTGTGTTTATCAAACTTCCAACTTCCCGCTCTGAAATCAGTTTTTTGCATTGTTTTATTTACTTGTAAATTATGCGTTTCGATTCAAATGTAAATAGGGTTTAGTTCTTTTCTATTTTATCGATTTTTCACGTCCCTGACTCAAGCGAAAAAGAAAACATAGTAAGAGATAGCCGAGAATAGTGGATTGAGTTTTTTTCGATGTATTCGGTGTCACGTTCAGTTTCCATTTAAAGGGCTTGTAAAATTTAAATAGAAATTTATCACAAGCAATAAAATCCGCTATATGTTTTACATCCATCTAAGCAAAACGTTATATGCAATCTTATATCTGTGCCTGTGGGATAAACTAAGTTCAGTGGTGCAGATTTTCATGTTGTCATGGTATTTGCATTATCCCGACAGCATGTTGGAATGGACAAAGAGATGTAGCTGTTGGTTGAAAAGAAAGGAAAAAACATAACCGCTCTCAAACATCAAATTACGCGTTGCAATGCATTGCGCCTGGAACCTATTTTGGCTGTCCTGTAAAATGCTAACTTTGTTACTTAATATGGTGTGCCTCTGACGAACAGATATTCCTTCCCTATTGGCACGAGATGCTGTACAATATTGCTACGATATTCTCACGATATTGTGCGGTATTCAGAATATCGAATAACATCGTGAGGATATCGTACAGTATATTGTGGTAATAGGGTTATTAAAATTATTCAACATTCGAAAAATTAGCAAGAGAAATTAAAATAAATTAAAGTAATAAATTGCAAAATAAAGCAATTGGAAATGCGGAAGCAAGAAATAAATATTGCAAAAGTAAATAAATAAGACTAAATAATAAAAATAATAGTATTAGACCAAAAAATAAAAATCACATCGTATTAGTTATGCGCAAAAGCAGCAGCAATTAAAATAACAACGAAGAGAATGGAACTAAGTAAAAACTCTAACTCAAAATGGCTGTAAATCCGGCTAAGGCTACGCTATAGCAAGGATTTAAAAAATCCCGCTTTTTTTATCCTTGCTATAGCGTAAACTGAAAACTTGCCTAGCCGGATTCACAGCCATTTTGAGTTAGTGTTTTTATTTAGTTCTATTCTATTATTAAAATGATGAAGTTTATTGACTGCTTATTATCTGTAACTGCCGTGATGCGTCATGCTATCGCATGATGCAAAAGTCATTCAAAATCTCTACAGGGTAGACAGTTGGCATTAGACCTACCAAATTTACCATGAAGTTACTTCTTGGGTAGTAGGTATAGTTCAGCAACGGATTCCGAGACTTTTGGACGATTTTACACAGGAAAAGGGTGTCAGGCAATAAGTCATATGAGCGCATTTCCGGATTTCTTTGTTAGATCACTGTCAGTAAAATGTAAACATCACCCTTCCATTCTTCACTTTCCCCCTATTTTCATGAAAATGACTCCGCCCGAAGCATGTACAAAAGCACGGAGGGTTTCCGAATCCGTTGCTAAACAATACTCGCTAAGAAAGTATTTTCCGAAATTTTTGTTAGAGTAGAGTCTTCGTATGTTGCATCATCAACTTTCAGAGCCTTCGAGTCATTTAAGTAGAGCTGATTGGTTGCGTGATTAGTGTTTTCGATTCGCTGTTACATTGTCTCATTGCGAATCCCTATTGGCTGCCTTTCAGTCCTCTGTAAGGTTTATTCACCTTAGACCGTGTTGCAAATAAATCCTGCTTAAACTGAAATCCATCGGACTCTGAAATCTTTTAACATAGTCATATATCACATTGAAGTAATAATATTAACAATTTTAATTATATTTTAATTAATTTAAAATTAATCGAAATTTTAAAGATTTTCCCTCAGTAACGTCGAGGCATATTATAGCATAAAAAAATTACTTTTACACCATTTAAAAATTCAAACAATTCGCTTTTTCAGCGATATCAATTTTATTTCTGCATAATATTTCTCTAATTTTAATAATTTTTTAAACTGGTTTTAAATATATTTTATATGAATTTTTCATCATTTGTTACTGCAGATTTGGCAGTTTATATAAACGCACTATAGCAATATTGAATACATTTTTTGTGCTAATGATATCGTTGCTATAACGAAGAATATTTTTAAAAAAATAATACAAAGGCGCACTAATCAAACTTAACACCAGGGGTGGTGCCAGTGGGGGGAGCAGGGGTCAGGGCCCCCTGTCGGGCATGCTGTGTCCCCCCACCGTCGGGAAAAATTTTTGTACCCCATTCAACGGGGAATTCAATTAATAGATAAATTTAGATCTGGAGAAAATTTGAGACCAATTTCATTACACCCTCCCCCTGTAAAGCTCGCTCGTGGCCCCTTTCCGGGCAGACCGCGCCCCCTGTCGGGCAGACTCTAACGCCACTCCTGCTTAACGCATTATCATGCTACAATGTTTCGGACTAAAGATTCCAATGTCCTTTAACCCCTTAACTGATTTATTTTTTCAACTACCTAATTAGATGGCACTTTCTATTTTGGAAATGCGTAGTCGTTTTAATCCAATTGAGAACCTGAAAAATACATCAAATGTTTATGCATTCCACGTAATTTTTGTATCGAATTATAACATCTGTGAATGACTTCGTTGTAGTTTAAGCTTAAAATTGCGATAATACGATGCACGTACGGCGTACGGGCAAACCAGATGAGGGTTAAATTTTTTCTTATGAATTGCACCGCAGATATTTTTCCACACTTTATACCGCCGTTATCTTACTTTCTTGATATGACGTATTTGAAGAAATATTTTATAGCTTTTAAATCCTTTGGCTTTCTTTTCCAGCGGTCGCAAGGCGAAATTTGTTTTTAGATTCATCCCTATTAGCGCAAGATATTGTACGATATCCTCGCGATGTTATTCGATATTCTGAAAACCGCACAATATCGTGAAGATATCGTAGCAATATTGTACAACATCTCCTGCTAATAGGGATGGCAAACAAGTGTAACAACTGGCGTCACAATTAATCATTAGAGTACCTTACAGCAGCGGAACAATTATATGGGGAAGTCTAATCAGCATGTTGATAGTTTTAATCATCTGTTTTCCTGTACTACTTATTGTATGATGGTTAGATTTATTTCTAATGAGGAAAAACAAAATTAAGTGACTCAAGCAGACGTCGGATTGGAGATAGCTTGTCTTCAAAGAAATTTAGAGGGAAAAATTTTTTGGGTTCTGGCTCATAATCCCAATTTCAATATGCGTTTTGAGATTTTGTTCACCCGTAATGTAATCTGTATGCATGATATAGTTTGGATATTGAGTCTTAAGGTGTCTACATGGGCAAAAAAAAATTCGCGAACGTTAATAGATTCAATTTGCGTTAAAGTGTCGTAGTTTTCTGAGAGAATTCTGTAGAATTTTCTTAAAATACGAAACAAACCGATAAATTTGAAATTTGCGGATTTCTCCTTCTGAAGTAGGATTCAAATGAATGTTTAAGCCGTGGTTTCTCAAACTTTTGCTATTTGCCCTCTTGTATCTACTTTGCGACAGGAAAATTATTTCGCGACCCCATCTATGAACGTAAATGATTTCGTGACTACTAATAATGGAAGACGATTATTATTAATAGGTACCTATTTTTCGGAAGGGACTGCAAATTTTATTTTCCAATTTGAAACACCTATAATGTAAACATTAAGGCTCGCTCACATGAATAAATGAAAAAAGAAGCTGCAAAATAATATTTACCCTTCTGGACAGACGATTGTTTTTAATTTACTATATATACATGCAACTTTTTCAAGCGTGTTGGAATACCATTCAACCAAGGGAATTGTTATTTATATGCAAAGCTTTATTAGCATAACGTGATTCAACGCTATAAAAGCACTAAGTAAACACATTAGCGTGCTAAAATCGCAGGATGCAGCATGAAATAGACTTGCTTCCTACCCTCGGAAATCGCGGGATAAGCAGTCAGAGGATTAATATTGCTCAACAGTATTGCTTAGAAATGATTTAGTTAAAGAGCAATTTTGAAAGTTTTATGCTAATTAGTTTAGAATAGATTTTCTGTATATAACCTTTCTTATTAAATTTTGTAAGGTAAATAGGAAACATCAAACTAAACCGAAATTAATTCGCATTAAATTCTAATCCACAGACAGGGCAACATTAGGCACGACCTATGCCATTTCCTAGCTGGCATAGTTTCCACATCTTAGTGCCCAGCGCTTCCTGGAAGCAGTTACCACTCGCTATTTCACTCCATTCCTTAAGTGCCCGATTTACAGACAGCTGGCTGACCACTTTAGATTGCTTCGATCCAGCTTAACGGTAACTGTGACGGGATTCTCGATTCTAATTATGCAGCTCGCTGAGTATGCTTTTCACTTTGGTTTATGTGAAGGAGCACTGGACGTTATACCACTACCTAAAACAATCGCTTGCAGGTAATGGGGAAGGGTGCTGTAGGAATTAGAATCTTGTTATGTGGGAAGGCAACGAACCATCTCGAGTAGTGTTTCATTTTTAAGGGCTTGATGTAAATTTCGTTGGTTGTGGGTTAACTCAATTAATGGTGAAGATTCGGTGATTTCGAATTTCTGCAAGTGGAAGAAATTGTTTGAAATAAATACTGGGGAAATGATGGGGAAATGGGAGGAATGCTGTAGGAATTAGAATTTTATTCTGTATGAACGTAACGAACCAACTCGAGTAGTGTTTCATTTTTAAGGGCTTGATGAAAATTTCGTTGGTTGTGGTGAAGATCGATTAGTGGTGAAGATTCGGTGATCTCGAATTGTTGGAAGTAGAAGAAACTGTTTGAAATAAATATTGGTTAAATGGATTTAAAAGTTTAACTTGGTTTGGAGTTCAATTTAATGTAATTTGTTTAAAAGCATTCAATGTGTTTGGTTTAAATCATAGTAAATTGGAGTCAATTTGCAGAGGATTATGAAACTTATATTTCAAAATAATTTGAAAAATTCTAATATTTAATATAAAGAATTAAATTGCGAACAAATAACAAAAAAAACCGAAATATTTTTTTTCTGTAAAAAACAAATATTTATAGCGGTAATATATCCTTTGTGTTTTCTGGTAGTTTTCGTTCCGGTAATTTTTGAAAGATGGAAACGAGGTGTTCGTTGAGACAGAGCTACATCTGAAAAGAAATAGTTGAAGAAAACAGGTATAAAACAGAATTCAAGCTGTTCTTTTTTCCTATAGTTTTAATTCATGTTCAGAATGATTTTAATATTTACGATAATGCATTATAATGTCTCGAAAATAGAAAAGGATGATTCGATTTCAAAAGTAGTTATTCAGCTGATGTGCTTTATTGCTATGGTTACATAAGATTTCCGTTTTGTAGTTTGTCTGCTTAGCAAAGAAAACAAACGGGCCATTTCATTTTCCCCCCAGGGAAACAGATGCTTTTTGACAATTGAATTTTTATGTATCGCTAATATGTCCACAAGTAAGATCTTTTTGAAGTCTACTTGATTTTTTAAACCTGCACAAAATCATAAATAGGATAATTTGAACTCCCTTACTCTGACTTTTAGCGACTTTGCCTTGCGGAATAAAGAATACACACGTATATTACTTATTGTTTTGTGAAATCTAATTATTGGTTATATCTAAATTAGTGTTTTTTTACATTGGATAGAATCTGCATTGATCCTGTAATTTTTGAAGTATGTCATGCTCTTTAATCCACTATCATAATAAATGTCACTATTTCTGTTTACCGTTCGAATGAATGTATCTACAATTATTAGCTATCCATTGAGACAAAGCATGTAGGTGCGTGTTGTTTTTTAAACTTTCCTCTTGCACGCATTTATAGAAATATATAGCTTCTATTTAAAAATAAGAAAGAATACACAGTAAAATCGATATGATTAACATCATATTTTTATTGAAGTTTAGTATATTTTTAAAACATAAACTTATTTTCTTAAGGCTTCTCTCCTACCTTTCCTTTAAATGTTGCATATTTTATCTTGGAGTTTTCTTCGATCCAACCATTGATTTTTTTAGTTACAAAAAAGAAACCTTATCTTTCTCATGATGGAAATCCGATATTTTCTTCAACTGCTTTTTTCCTTTACAAGGAAAATCTTTAATCTTTCACTTACACCAGACAATAGCAATTTTAAATATTTCCCTCATCAAAGCAAATTTCAGAAACTTAAATATGCTTAATATCTCTTTACATCTATTATATCAGAATTACTAAAAATAGTTTTACATTCCTCAGTCGTAATGATTTTTAGCAAATTGTAAGATGAGAAAACCTTTCCAAATGTTTATAAAATCTTGTTATCAGCAATTCTACGTTTCATCACTCTTCCGCTTTCACAAGGATGAAGTTTTTATTGCTTCTCAGTTCTGCAAAACGTATTCATTCTTGGTATAAAATCATAACTTAGTAGAGTGAAAGGAAATACTTGTTTTAATTTAAAAAACATTATTTTTTGAATTACAAGGCAAGTAAAGCAAAAACCTCCTTTTATATTTGTCTTGTTACTTTCGGAAAATTTTTGTCCGATTTCTCTCTTTTCTACAAGAATTTTATGACCTCAAAATATGGGTTTTATATAAACATCATCGGAATTTCGATAGAAACCAGTTTGTTGCTTTAGTGTTTAAGTGTCGTTTTCAGTATCGATATTTTAATTACTTTCAAATCTAACTATAAGCCTTCTAGATTTACATGCCTCACGTTAATGAAGATTAAGATCACCCTTATTTCCAAAATCACATAGTGTTTATATTTTGTCACTTAACAAATAGTACCCACCTATCTCAATTTTTGGAAATTTCCAAGAGGAAGAAAATACTCAAATTTTCGCAAACAATTACGAATATTTCTTAATTTTTTAAATCATTGAACGTAAACACCAGACCACAAGTTCCTACCACATGTGGAAAAAAATTCAGAAATATTCGTAATTGTTTGCGAAAAATTAAGTATTTACTTCCTCTTTGAAATTTCCAAAAATTTAGAAAGATGGTGTTGCTTGTTAAGCGGTGATTTATGACACAGCCCTAATATAAATTGCATTTCTAAATAATTTCCAGCTAAAAAGAATTCCAGAGCATTCCAATTGATTGATTGATTATTATTGAATTTCTTTATTTGAGTTCAAAGATGTAGCCTTTTCCGCTAATGACAACAGAAAATTTCTGCTGTTGGATGAATGCTCTATTCCTTCTCAAGTTTGGTTTTACTTTGTTAGATTAACGCCCCGGTTTGAAGATAGGTCAGGAATCTCGAAACTTTTTGGCATAAGGGTGACACTGACTCGTCCACTAAGTCCCAAGGGCCATCATCATACAAACTAGCTGTACTAGGTCATTATACCAACATACTGTAGTTTTGAATTACAAGCAAAGTTTCGTTTGGGAACTAGCTGCCGAGTGAGATATCTAGGGTGAGTAGTGGGTTCCGCGCCTTTCACAATTTCGGTTGGTAGTTACGTCCAAGTGTCAAGAACATTCCAATGCAGCGGAGATGTGTGCTACAGTAGTTATGTATGTCAGTTATTGTATTCTTAATCGGTCTTTACATAAAATCTTTTGATTATTATTTTGTGTGATTTACTAACATTGTAAATTTTACGTTGTAATCAAAATAAACTGTTGAGGGCCGGATTGATGGTTCTCGCGAACCGGTGTTGGACCTTCAGATTACTCGTTGGAGTGATTATGAGACTGACGTGCTGCCTACTGCACTACAGAGGCTTACCGGTGTTGGACCACGGGCTGTAGTTTGGAGACCCCTGAGATAGACGAAACTGTATTCGAAATGTACNNTCTGATTTTGAATGTTTAGATGACAACATCTGAAAGTGCACCCCACACTTTCTCATCACATCAACGTGAGAATGTTTAAATGTGTATCATTTCCACATACATGACACATATTCAGTGGAATCCAGGTTCGAATCCGTGTTTCTTTGATCGCCAAGCCATAACCTTGCCACTAAGCAATAATAGCCATTTTAAGTCTACGGTATGCCTGTTATCTCTTAAGGGAACACAGTACCTAAGAATGGCCAAAATATCAATATATATTTTATTGGTTTATCTCGTTACCTTTATCCTTCTTCTTATATATCTGTGAACAGGACTGCTTTATAGTTGGACTGAAGGTTCACAGGAATGTTATAGTTGGACCGAAAGTGCACAGACTAATGTTCTAGGTGGACTTGCGTTAGAAAAGGTTTCTGCGAAGAAGAGCATGAATGGCAACAAGGTGGAACACACGTGCTTTCTCTTTTTTTCGTTCGGCTAGATGTGATGGAGTGGTGAAAATATTTTTTTTGGAATAATGTCGCTTTTTTAGGATTCCTGCTTTTTCGGGTTGCTACCTTAGTGTTCCAATCATGTTTTCGTGAGATGAATTGAAGCGACTGCCATGTGCTTTTAAGGACATATTATCCCAATGACTTCCGCATCACAGGTGTTCCTACAAAAGTGTAGCATGATGGAGATCTCGGCTTCGAGTCAATAATTTGTCGAGCTTCAAATTTTTCTTCCTGAGTTTAAGCATGCTTTGGTAAGACTTTTTTTCAACTGCAGTTGAAGCTTCCTTTTTCCCAATATGTTGCAACATTTTTATAGTAACATTTAAAATAATATTTTCTTTCAACGTATCCCTATACTGATACATTTATTAATAACTAGACACATTTTGCATACACGTGTTTCAATGATTTATATAGATTTTGACGTGTCAAATTTTTGTTCTACAGAAATGTCGTGGTTAATTGTGAATAAATAGTGTTTTTCTTGTCTAACTCAATTTCGTGCTCTTGCCTTTGGTGTACTAATCATTTATACGATCACAGTGCCATTTTATATGTATTTCTTTTCAGCTATAGGGTTAGGCCCAACTTGACAATTTTTAGGCACACTATAACAATATCAAAATTTCAAACTTGTACCTTTAATATTTCAGAAGTTATTCAGATCTATATTTAAGATGAAAAATATTCTCAAACGGCAACTTTAACTCTTTAATCCCGAGGCGACTTTTTGCTTCTATCTTCTTTGAAACCGGGACTTTTTGGGAGGAAGAGACATGAATTGGACTCTCTCAACCTGTAGTCACGTACCCCACAACCTGCTATTACCTTCCCTTAAGACGCACGAAAACGGACTGAGGTGGCGAAGGATAATTGGACCCCCTGCCGCGCTTATCTAATCAACTAACCCATTAACCGATGGCGAGTGGTAATTTGAAAAAAGTTCGCCATTCGAGTTCTCTTTCATTGTTTTCCATTTTATTTGTTTAATCTTATTGTGTAATTTTTATTGAATAATGATTTTTGTTGTTTGATTGTATCTTAATGGGTTAGTTGATTATAGACAATATTGTTAATGCAATAACTGGGTGCTGCTGAGATGCGCGCAAAAGGTATATTGTTATTGATATTGTTTACTTCTTGTGGTTCTTCTGTAATTTCTTTTTTGTATAATTAAAGTGTCATGTTTGGAAAATTAGTAAGGAATTTAATAAATTGAATTTTAAATTCAACTAAACATGCAGATTAAAATGAAATTTTTGTCTCTTCAAGATGACTTTATTTGATTGTTAAGTTTCAATATTATCAAAACATTTTCAATATTACTTCAAATAAAATGTTGAGAAGGTACCGTGTGACTTTAATCTACAAAACACCATATTGTATTGATTGCATGTGATTTGTCCTTCAACTCTTTACTTATAATCGCAATTATATTATTTCAGAGATCGAATAGTAAAATATGATTTTAAACTATTGATAACTATTCCTTAACCGTATAATCAATCGTAGAATAAAAGAAAATAAAATTTATAAAAACAGATCTTTAAAGTACATTTTTGTGAATGCGTTAAAAAGAATTTTTTATGTAAATTATTTTCTTCTTTTTAATTTATATTTAATATTATGGAAGACTGAAATAAATCTTTTCTCAAATTCACTACCAGGTGGAGCCCCTAGTTACGAAACAAAATTTAATTAAATTAATTGATTAATTTATCATTAAGCTCTAAAATATTAAAATAGTATACTGCTTTCCAGAATGCATAACTGTATAAAATGTCACAACTTCAGGCACATTAAAAATTGAACGAAAACTCGATCACGACATTCCATCTTTACAAACCTGCAACAAATCAAGTTACATAAAAGTGGATTAAAAAAGACACTAATTAACTGATACTAATATAAAAATATTTTACACGTAATTTGAAATAAAAGTTATTGAATTAAGTTGGAATTATTTGTTGTTCACTTTAAATGCAGCAATTCTTATTACATTATTTATTTTAATTTAATAATTTTTTATTATTAAGTTCATTATTTCTGCATTAAGATTTCCCGAACACTTTAAAATTACTTACTAATGCGGCACACTAGAGCGTTAAAATTTTTAATTTAGTTAGGATTTTTTGAAGTATACTTTAAGTTCAACAATTCTCATTAGTTATTTCTTATTTAATAAATTTTTGATAATTGACTGCCTTATTTTCTTAATTAAGTTCCCCTAACACATGAAACTGTCTTACTGATGCAGCACCACAACCTTAAAATTTTGAATTTAGTTGGAATTGCTTATTGTTCATATTAAATTCAGTAATTCTTATAATTTTATTTTTTATTTAGCAAATTTTTGATCATTAAGTAAATTAATTTCTGAATTAAAGATCCTCAAACACACGAGATTTTCTTACTAATGAGGCACCAGAGCCTTAAAATTTTTAATCTAGTTGGAATTTTTTGAAGTAACTTTAAATTTAACAATTCTCCTTAGTTATTTAACAAATTTTTGATAATCAGTGGCCTTATTTTCTTAATTACGGTTCCCCAAACACATGAAACACCCTTACTAATGCAAATTGAAAACCTTAAAATTTTTCTCAAAAACCTCTTTACACAAAAAGAAACTGAGCACCATATCATACAGTTCTTGAGACGCATTTCGCTGGGAGGCAACCCGATCTAAAACTGAAACCTTTCCAGTAGTTTCATCGACGTTATTCCTCAACTTTAATGTCGGTCTCGTGGCTGCTTGAAAAACCGATCCATCTTCTCCCCAACTCCCTCTATTCTAAGCACTTAGGGAGGTTTTTCGTTATCTTGAATAGAAGAAGCAGAAAGAATGCATTCTTAATGCTAGCAGAAGAGCAGTGTCTTGTGGGATATGGAATAGGTTTCGTCTATGTAAATAGCCTTTCTTAAGTTCTCCAGGGAGTGCCTATTGCAATTTTAAATGTTAGAGCCATCATTCAGGCATTATGGAAGATAAGTGTTGTGAATAACTTGTGCATAAATTTAAGCAGTTTATGATAGACATTTTGATGAAATAATTTTTCAATCAAACTAAGTGAGGGCTACGAACTGATGTGCTTGTCATTTATAAATGAAATTTAATTCCCTGGATACATTCTAAATATTTGCTTAAATTTACATTTGATGTCATCTATTTCCATTTAAAATTTTCTAAATCTAATGGAGAAGGTATTATATTGGCCTCACTTTGCCTTATCTTTCTATGAACCATCAGAAGCCATACAATGACAATATACGCATTTTAAAGATCCCGAAGCGCCCAAATGTCCCTGGAAAATTTACATTCCCTTTCGACCTGTGCGATTGGTTATATACCCGAAATTCGTGAGTGCTTTGTTCGTAAGAGTGGCTCACCGAGATGGTCTTGGGGACAGGAAGATTTATTACAACAATTATTTCAACCTAAATCATTTCCTTGTGTTAAATTCCCCTAATAGCCATCAATTCAGCGGAGTCTTCTTTGGTATATCAACCCATTAAAACTGCATGATGTCATTGCTGTTTTTGAGGGGAGGGGATAGGGAATTTCTCTTATCTTTGAAAAAGAAACTCGAGCGTCTAGTATTTTAAGGTCCCTGAGTTCAAGCGTCTTAGGAATTAGAGGATTAAAACTATAATGTGTTGGAGAAACTCTCAGCCATAACTCTTAATAAAGCGTAAATGATAAGTAAAACAACAAAATATTAACTTCATTAATGTGTTGTGAGTGGATACAATTAATTGCGCATAATTTACAAAACTATTGAGGAATTTGAAATGGATACTTAATTTAGTTTTTCTCCGATATGAAAATCCTTTTGTCACAGGCACATTGCTCTTCATGCTACACTAATCCGTTTATCAGATAATATTGTTACGAAACCATATTTTATTATATCCTTTTCTCATATAAACGAGACACATGAGCAAAAAGTTTAAACTTCCTCTTGACATTTATTCTGTTCAACGTCTGTATTGATATTGACATCTGTTCCTTTTATCAATTTAGATATGAATATGTAATTCAAAATAATTTCCACATGTCTCTTGTTAATTCGTTCATATACGAGAAGTGCGCAAGCAAATGTGACACATGAGTAATTCTATAATCTTAATTTGGTTTATATGACACATTCCGCTTTTTAATGGTGCCGTGTTATTATGTATGACATTAATTTTACGTCTTTCATTATCTAACCGAAGTACTATAATTGTGTCTCCAATTATAACGCAAAATTTTCCGCCGCGTTTCAGAAAAAATATTAACTATTCCTCATTGTCTGTTTTACATGAATATAATTCTGCTTCTTCTTGGTTGTAATCTCATTACTTATTTCCATGATTAAGAATTAAGTCATTTGTCCTGTTAGTCATAATTAATTTGAAGCCAGAAGAAATTTTCTGAAATTTTGTTTCCTGCGAAGTTAGGAGGACAGCAATTATGAAAAGAGAAAGTAATGATTAAGGAAAAATCATTAAATATTTCAGATATGAATTAATTTGTACATCAAAAAATATCAAACGATTTTCAATTTTTTTATTACTTTCTCGTATAGATGAGTTCTCTGTTTTATTTATTTTTTATTTGCATTAAAGTAGTACTTCCTCCATAATCACCCATTTCCGGTGATAAGGCTTCGTGAATAATGATCTTCAAAATTTCAATGCTGTGTTTCAAGATGCTAATTAATGTTTAAATTGGAGTTTTTTAATGTTATGGCTTAAGTTTAATTTAAAAATAATAAATTAGATGCTCCTATTGCTGTAACTCTCAATGTTTACTTAAAATAAGAGCCTCATTTTGTTGAGAGGTTGCCATAATTGTTGTTATCGCTCTGTTTGGGGATATTCTAAGCTTGTTGGGTAGTTAAGCTTTTAACCAAACGATTTAGCTAATTGCAATCGTTTCATTTGAAATTTAGCCGTTTTAAATAAAAAGACTTAAACGAAGTCAAATAACACATAATTCATCGCTTTATGTACTCAATAAAGAACTGGTTCGAACTTGGCTCTTGATACAGTATCCCAACGGATTTGGAGATTTCTTAAATAAGGGGGTTTGATTGATTGGTTGATTGATTAAAGGGGGTTTATTCCAAAATTCTTCTCTATCCGCTTAAAATAACAAAGGAAAATTGGCATCAAAAGATGGACTAAACTATTGCCAATGTGAACAAAACAAAAAAATGGCGCCTACTAACTTTTTAAACGGACCAATACGATTAGTAAGGAATCTAGCATAAAACAGTGAGCCCTTTGCTGACAAGCGTCATCACACCGTCAGATTCTAAACGCATCTGACCAAAAGTAAACAATCTTTGGCTACAAACATTTGGCCACCATGCCAAGACGTGAAACGCTGTTGGCGCGTGAACACTAAATAAAGCCTCCACCTTCTTTTTCCCTGCAGAGGCTCAAATAGGAGGGTTACCGGAAGACAGTCTGCGAATCCAAAATAAACAAAACAGAAAGCTCTTCCATGCGAAGAAACAGAAAGAAGAAGAGCATATATTGCAATCAAAAATTAAGTCTCAATGAGAAATTTCATGAGTCTCTACTATTCATACCTTCCTGAGTCCGAAAAAAATACAGATTTGAACTTGTGTCTGTCTAGCTGTCTGTATGTGAAAAGGTTAACACGAAAACCAAAAGAGATAGGCGAATGAATTTTCATATGTGGCATTAATATCCAAATTGATGTCCAAAAATCTATTATTGGGAAGTCCATCTGTTTGTTTGTCCATATACATATTAAAACTATAACTCAGAAGCGCAATGAACAATATGGATGTAATTTTTCGTATGGTTGTTTTACCAACATTGTAGATCTGTGTCAAATTTTAGACTAAATCCTACTGATTTTTGGCTGTCTCTTGATTTTTCTATTTGTATGTATGTAAGCACGATTATTCAAAAACCTAACAAGCTAGATAAATGAAATTGAATTTGATTCACACTTAATTCATTGAGAGTCGAACTTCGTTGCTCACAAAACACTGTTGAGAATTCTGGTGGAAAAGCTTGGAGAGAGAGTTCCGGATCATTTGTCTTCCTCATCATCTAACCACGATTCAAACAAATATACCCAAAATATTCTTCAGTTTGCTCTTAAATGGGACATTAATATAGTTATATTAAACTAGCAACATGTATTTTAAAAAGAAAAATGTTGTTGCATAATCAGAAGAAAATAAAGCAAAACTTTGCGTTGAAATTAGAATAATTATCTTTTTGTAAATGGACACGATACATTACACAAATATCGTATTTTTATTTTGGCGCAAAACTACTAATAAATTACACAATACGCATTCCCTTTTTAGCAGTTACTTTGAAATAAAATTATAGGAATTGAAGCGGATGGGATCACAGTAAAAGAGGATGAGGGAAATGGGTATTATGATTTTTCCCTGATAACTGTCTGACCTATGTTGTGGACAGTTTATTGCATACTGCAAACCATCATGGGAATCTGTTTTTTTAAAAAAAATCACATAATCCACTTTTATCATTCGGGGCGGCCCGTCGTTCACGTTTAAACGTTTTTTAAGAGCTGAACTATCTTAAGATAACACATATATCACTAACACGGTTATTCTGAGGGATAGACTAATGTTACTTCAACGTGAACCCTTTATCTGCATTTGTTTCGTATATCATATGAAAGATTATCTCTTCATTCTTACGAGTTTTCTCGATTCTTCACGAAAGCTCTACAATATACCAATAAATGCGACCGGCTTTTCAGGCAATACCAAAGTGAAAAGGAGAATGATGGAAAGTCATGTTTTGATGATTGGATGGAAGTAATTACGAAGTATATACCTGCTTTGATTCTCGAACCCGTGATCCTTCGATCACAAAGCCGAGAGATTACCAGAGTAATATTTCGGAAAAACATTAAAAATATTATAGCAATAAACCTGGCAAGCAGCAAAGGGTAATTGTTATCGTTAAATTACGTTGTTATGCGTTGCAGTATAAATCAGAGGTAATGTTTCTTTCTTTAACTTTCTCGTATACTTCCATAATTTCGTACGTTTTGTGTTCAGCTTGGTAATAAAGAAAAATGTGTGTTATAGTATAAACCAGAATTAATGTTCTTCCTTCGTGTTTCTCGTGTACTTCCACAACTTAGTCATAAAGAAAAAATCTGTGTTATAATATAAACCAAAATTAATGTTCTTCCTTCGACTTTCTCGTGTACTTCCACAACTTGGTCATAAAGAAAAATCTGTTATAGTATAAACCAGAATTAATGTTCTTCCTTCGACTTTCTCGTGTACTTCCACAAATTGGTCATAAAGAAAAATCTGTGTTATAATATAAACCAGAATTAATGTTCCTCCTTCGACTTTCTCCTGTACTTCCACAACTTGGTCGTGAAGAAAAATATGTGTTATAGTATAAACCAGATGTAGTGTTCTTCCTTCGAATTTCTCGTGTACTCCTAGACTCAGGAGACTTAGTGATATCTTAGCTTTGCCGTTCCTCCTCATGGCGGGATAGAATTTAGTATTTTATACTGAATTCAAACGAGAATTTTCTATATCTGTAGATCTAGTGCATCTAAGGATTCGCAGGTTCGTGTGGGACAGAAATTTGAGAATCAATACTTGACTCAGATTCAAAGTCTGCATCTAGTCTCAACTCAGATCTATTACGAGTTCCTTGCCCAGTAGTCCTCTCGAATGTCTCCGTATCTAATATTTTATAACAAATTGTATAGCAAAGTCCATGTTCATGACAAAATATAAACGGCAAAGAACTGACTATTAAGCGTTCTATTATTTTTATTATATCTATAATAGTCTTTGAAAGCAATAATTCTCATTTTTCTATAGTTTGAAGTAGGAGGAGAAGAAGCTACATTTAAAATTTCGATTTTTTTTCAATAAAATATGAATTATTATCGGTGTTTGATATTTTTATAGTTTGAAAACCAAATAAAATTCTGCAATAAAAGTGTCTTAAACTACTTAACTTTTATGATTTATTTCTGGAGATATAAGCTCGTATAAGTATCATAAATCAAAAGCGAACTTCATTATTTACGAGTCCAGCCATGCATGCACGTTACTTCAAACAAATTTCGTCTGGAACAATGACTTTTATGATTCAAACTTGATGTTTGAATTGCTTTCTTCATATTGAAAAAAATATGTAAGAAAGATTATTCAGAGAAATGTTATAAGCATGAATACTCACAAGATTATAACACACATGCATAAAATATGTTTGAAATCTATCCGAAAGTTTTACAATCAGCAGTTTGAAAAAATAAGTGACATATTATGTTCAAGACTTTAGCAAATGCTTAAATGATACAAAGTTATTCAAATGTTGTAAAATAGTAGAATTTTATACAATTTTGCCAGATCAACAAGAAAGGCATTGTGATTTTTCTGAAAAGAAAATTGTATTTCTTTATTGCATATAATAATTGCTTCATAATTTCAACGAAATAACTAATTTTTCACACATTTAATACAGATTTCTTTAGTAAATTAAAAACTGTCTGTCCATTTGATATGACAATGTATTGCGCAGCATTAAACATTAGTTTTCTAATTAAGAAATCACAAATTGATTCTAGTTATACAACAAGAGGTAGCCTTTATTTTATGGATTTCAGGTTCAAAGTTTCTGTAAAAAATATATCCATCATTAACATTTGTAATCATATTTGACATATATAATATATTCAACATTGTTTACATTAGAACCATTAGTGTTTTTTAGTGTTATTAAAGAAGTCTAACCTAAATTATAATGATTTTATATCAATAACATATTTAATTCATTTTACAATCCTTATTAGATAATTTTTAAAAGTCAGTTAAGAAAAATCTGCACCATTGAGGGTTGGGAAACTTTTTATGACTGAAGGAACACAGTACGTTGTTGTCTTGAAAATACACCTTCAGATTTTCACTGTCTATATTTTCATTACTCAGGATTCATAACCATAAGGAATCACATTTGATAAGATTTAGCATCTGGGCTTCACTGCTTGACCGGCTACCACAAAAATGAAATTGGGGAATGTGAACGACGCTTAATAGTCTCCATTACGTGCGGCAAATGCGACGACCCCCCATGACAGAGGTACCAGCAGTCATCGGCGATGGGTCCAGGAAAGCAACACCCCAATTGCTATAACCGCCAAAGAAGCGATACCCCTTTTACTAATCCGGTGACTTCTCGTCCACGTCCCCGTGGTGCCCCCAGTAGGGGTACTCAGGATATATGAGTAGAAATTTGTAAACACGTCTTTTCTTTTTTTCCAATTGCCAACAGCTGAAAAATAACCTATTTTTTTTACTCAAATTGTTTCCGCAATATGCAAAAGCGTAATGGCATGGCGTAACATTTTAGATCACAAGCACATGAAGTCATGCAGAGCAATATTCATTTATAATGTTCATCCAATGTCATTTGTAACGTTAATGTATAATGTTAATGTTCAGATAACTTGCGTAATACCGTTTGCCGCTGACAAACGGTATTAAAAACGTGTAACAAACACATATTATAAACATATCCGCAGTCACATGAATTCATTTTATTGAAACTGTCAAAGAATTTCCCCCTATTTCATGAAATGTTTTGATGTTATAATTATAAAGCATCCTTGAATCTCTTTTATAAGTCTATTTTGATCCATTAAATTCTACCAGATCTCTAAAACTATTAAATGTTTTCTTATTGTCTCGAAACAAAATTTAAAATGTTTAGGGATTTTTAGCTAAAGTAAGAGACTTTAATGAGTTTTTCTAAATGTTAAAATTCCCTTTTACTCATTCAACGGATTCAAGAAATCGTTCGCATTCTTTTTCCACCCTACTCAATATTCATTTAATTCTATGAGAACTAGCGAGAAGAATATGGAGGGAAGTATCTTTTGTTTTCGTATCACAAAATCGAAAAATTGCTGGAATTGATTAAACATTGCCTCTAATGAAGTGGGAAGATTTCATTATAATGCTTAAACTCTTGAATGCGCATAAAAAGGGAAAAAAGTTTTATTTCTTTCATCTCAAAAATATTTTGATCTTATTGTTTTAATTTTGAGATATTCATTTCATATATGAAATAGAATACCATATTTCTGTACCTCAGAACAAGATGAATGAAAGTCCAAAAATGACGATATTCAGGTTGTTACAGTTTTGCATGTAGAAACTTATTTTTCACAAATAATAGCAGCGTAAGTGGGTTAACAATTCTCCTTTTATAATTACTATGATTATAAGAGCGTACAATCTCACAGGCAACGAGTAAATTATTTTTCAGTTTTTACGCTTTTCTGAAAAGTTTGCATAATGTTGGGTACTGATAATCAAGATATGAGGTACAGATTTTTCAGGAATAAATTGAAAGATAGAACTTCGCTATTTTTAAAATAAAGAATACAAATTCACAAATACATATTAAAGAAGAAACTTAAAATTAATGTAATAATAAGAGATACAAATATGTTTAATTAGTCAAGAACTGATTAAGTTATTGATAACATGCACTGATTTCAATATCTTACTTGTTTTCGGAAATTAAAGTTAGTTAAAATTTTCCTATCTTAGTAATATTAAAATAAAACTTAAGGTATTAATTCTCGATAATGCTCTTTTTAAGTTTAAGCTTTCCGAAATATTGTCTTTAATCGTCTGTTACCGAAAGCTGCTTTCAAAAGAGCATAACTTAAAATGTTATTTGTGTTTTTAGCTTTTTTATTTCGACATTCGTGGGATTATTATGAATTATTGCATGTTCCCGGAAAGAAACATCATGATCTTCTCTTGTTCTGTTATTATTTTTGAGATAAAATTTGTTTCATTAGAAAATAGGAATTTTCCAGAAACGAGAAAAAAGTAAAACCAAAATATTTTCTGATATTTTGATTTTATGTTATATAGAAATGATTTCAAAAGTTTTCTTTCATTTAAAAAAAGAAACCAGAGTTATGATTCATTTTCTAAAAACCTGCATTTGGTAGGTATAACCACAACCGAGATCCCATCAATAAACATAAAACAGAAGCCGCAGACTAACACACGTAAATATTGATAAAACTTAGTTTCACCATACCGACTGAATAATGCCTGTGTGAGTAAAGTATAATTTTGCCTTACCGGCTGAAACTGTGTTAAATCAATTTTTACATAACCAAATTTACTATCAATGTTACTTAGCTTTGAAAATTCAACGAGTTGCACCTCGACGAAAGATGTATTTACTAAACTCTCCCTGAAAATTTCATTTTGTTGGATAGAACAGACTCTGTGTACATAAAACCTACCCGGAAACATGAATAAAATTCCACCTTGCACACAGTCAACTCAGCAAAGTAGGCAGCCGATGGAGAAGGGCAGGATAAACTTCCTGAAACTTCATTTTCCTAGCCTCCGGGAATAGCCTATTGCCCTTTTGATATGGAAATGCCGCACTTATCGAAGGAGGCGGGTGAAAAACCCCATAAATTGCTATTTTTTAAACCAAAACCCAGCAAGGAATAAAACCTATGGAAGGCCTTATTCGCCTGACACTCTCTATGGTTCATGCATCTCCCGTTTTGAAACATCTGCAAACTAAATTTATTTCACATGTCTCGCGAGGTGACATTTGAAATGCAGAAATTCTCCTCGGCGTAATGTCTGAAAACAGGACACTATTCTGCCAGTTTCCCATGCGTTGCTATGGGTTGAAAGATAGATATAGGTTTTATGTTTAAAATCGGTACGCGTATCAAAAGTGGGATATTCTTCTGACTGTGTTCAGAGTACATTTTTCTGCTCTGTGTGAATAAAAAAACAAATAAATGAAACGAAAAGGATGATTTTTGTTTTACTCTGAATTGGATAGATCTATTATATTATGTATGCGAAGAAACCTTATCAGAGTCATCAAAAAATTCATTTAATTTTTGCAGTTGAAATTCAAAATTTTTCTCGACGTAATTTCTAAAAACAGGACACTATTCTGCCAGTTTCTTATCCGTTGCTAAAGTAAAACGTTTATAGCTCCGCAACCAAATAACATAAAGAGTTGGTTTTAATTTCATTTAACAGAGAAAGGCAGACATTAAAGATTGCAAAAATAATTTTAGAATTTGTTATTACGGTTTAATAACAGTCGAGTTGCGAAGTTGTTGAAAATCACGAAGAATTTCTCATAGATAGAGTCACATATTCACACTATACTAATAGTCACTATAGACTATAGAGTTAAATGCCACATAGAGCTACTTTAGTCACAGAAAGTCACAGTTTAGTAAGGTAAATAAGTCTTCGCCCCTCAATCCCAGAGAACGCCTCCCGTCGGATTTTTTTCTTACATATAGGGTTGCCACTTATATCCGTTACACACACATACCCTTAACTTCTAAACAGTGACAAAGACCTGAATAACCGAAAGCCGGTTATTTTTACAATTGCCATCCCTAGGAGACGCCCAAAACGAGCCCATTCTATTCTGTTCAGTAAAAGACGAAGCTAACGACAAAACGCGCCATATAGTGGAAATATACGAAAAATATTATGGGAATGTAGTTATTTCATTAGTTTTCTTATATTTTTAATATATCTCAGCGAAAGCAATCTTTTTTAATGAAGAAAAAACTACCACACAGTGAAGATAACTTTGAAAATGAAATGTTTGAATGAATTAAACTAAACTAATAATTATATTATTTTTTATTCGAAAATTTCTTTAACAAGTAATTATGATTTATTATGACGCTTCATTTGCATAAATCAATTAAGTGATGATCAGTCATGATTTTCAATAACCACTCGGGATAAAAAAAAGTTATATTTTTAATAAATTTTACTTTATTTCATTTTAATACAACTTTAAAGAAATATTTGTCTAAATTATAATTAGCAGTTCTTTTTAAGATTCCAACTTCACTTATCAGAAGAACATTAAAAAGTGGCAAATGGCTTGATTATTCAATCTCGCTTTTTAAGATTCCAACTTCTCTTATCAGAAGAACATTAAAAAGTGGCAAATAGCTTGGTTATTCAATCTCGCTGTTAGAGTATAATTTTAAACCAATTTAATATTCTAATAAATTCCGCACAGGCCGTACGCACAATTTTTGTAACCTTTTAAAGTAATATGTAAGTAACTGTTTGTCTTCAGACGGTTTTTTTTTCGCCAACTATTTGCTCAGATTTTAAAATATCTTCCTCTGTTACAAAGTTTTCTTTATTTACAAAACGATGGGTGTAAATAAAGCGTTCAAATAAAAGGATATGCTTTCATTTTTTCGTATATTTAAACGCCGAATAAGCATTATTGATAATAATTAAGAAAAACGTGTAAATATTTGAAATCCAGTGAAAAAAGAATTCAAGAAACGTATCTACGAAAGAATCGAAATTCTTTGAATATTTCTAAGATAAAATCTTTAATTTTAAAACGAAAATTCATCCGATCAAACATACTGCAAAGTGCTTAAACTGCCCAGTTTCAACTAATTATTTAACGTTACCTATTAATTTTCAACAAGTAATGATTTAAGCCTTAAGAAAGCCCCAAAAATATAGTTTTCATCATCTTTCACTTACACAAGTAGCCAAATGTTGAATTCGATGAAGAATTCATGTATGAGAAACATTTCTCCACTGAAACGTGGGAAAATGTTGCAACATTTAGTGAAAATTGGTTTAATAAAAAGCGAGTGTGAAAAAATCTATTAATTACCATAAAGGAGAAAAATCTGTAAACTTGGTTCTAAGAATCTAAAAAAAATATTTTAGTAAGGAACTTATGTTTGCTGCCGGTTTTGCATATAACGGAAAATTAATTATAAACAGAGATAAAAAACGCAAAAATTTATTCTTCATACTATCAAAATAATACTTTATTGCTAATACATAAAGAAGAAATACTGTATCTTTACCTACACATTCATCAAACAGAAGGACTCCATCACAACCAAGCAAATAACCATTCATTTTAAATACACTATTAAATTCTTATGAAAAATGAAACACGAAACTAGTATCAAATTCATTTTCTCAAATTCCTTCTGAAACTACAAATAGACTTTTGCGCGGTTGGAGTATTAAAGAAACAAAGGACAATCATACACCTAATTGTTTACAGAAATTGCACCGTTTCGCCACCAAAATTCTAGGAACTCTAGAGACTTATCGTCAGAGAAGAAAAACGACGAGAACCGTGGGTGATGGCTGGCGACCAGATTGATTGCATTAATTTCCTATGTATTTCGCTCGGACTTCTATGACGTATAATTTCTTTCGTTGTTTATTTACTGTACATGTATTGTGACAAGTGTCCTTGTCAATGTTTGTGTCAACATGAGTCTTTTTCTGATCGACCAGAAAGAAAGAAGAAAAACAGGAACAAATTCTTGGCGTTCTTAGTGATGAACACTGTACTATTAAAGGAAATGAATTATTAAAAGAGGTATCGAAAATTACTACCTATCTTAATTTTACAAAAAGCATTGTTATCACAGAAATTGAGATGTAGAATTATAGTTAAGATCAATAACAATCAAGAAAACTACTTAAAATTCAAAATTATACTATGTCAAAATCCTTAAAAAATTGCGTGAACTGCCTCTGTATTTGCTTTATTGAAAAAGAAATTTTTCACGGTTTTTACCAATCTACCGAAAGGAAAAAAGGAAAATTTTTTTAATAAATATTCTATGAATTATTTCCATAATTTTATTTATTTTTATTTTACTTGAATTTGATTTAGCAGTTTCTTATGTAACCCAATTAGCATTGTCGTGACAACATGAAAAAAGACTTACTGAATTGTTGAAAGTTCGATTTCGCTTTTACCGTATAATATTATACCAATTTAGTATTAATAAACATAACTAATAAACATATTCTAGATCAGTATCGTAAGCCCTTTGTTTCTTAGATTTGATACAAAGATAGCAATTTATATTTTTTGTAATTCATATTCAAGAACATTCTTTGCTTTCAAATATGCATTTCATTCTGCTTGAATAATATACATCAGAACTTGCTATCAGGTGTGAACATTTCATCTGCTTTATTCGGAGGAGAGGTATATTCACCAATTTCTTCTGAAAATTTCACTTTTCGGAATAGAAGAGAACATAGAACGAACCCAGGAAAACAGGAATAAAACTCCACCTTGCAGACAGACAACTCAGAAAAGTAGACAGATGATAAAGAGGGGTAGGATAAACTTCCAGAAACTTCATTTTCCCTGCCTTCGGGAACAGCCTGTAGCCCTTTTGATATGGAAATGTCTCACTTATTGAGCAAGACTGGCGAAAACCTTATAAAACGCTGTTTGTTAAACATAACACACACACAGGAATAAAAGCTGCATAAGGTCTTACAGCACGACATTTTATATCATTCACGCATTTCCAGTTTTGAAGCATCTGCAAAGTAAACTTATTTCGCGTGTCTTGCAGGGAGACATTTGAAATGCAAATTTTTTTTCGTCGTAATATTTCAAAACAGCAGAGAATTCAAACTTAACATACCCTTCTTTTTTCATGTTTGTGAGCTTCGTATTGGCACACTTATCAAATATGGTGCTTTATTCTTCGTAAGCAAGCTGTAATGTGAATTATTCTGTTTTCTTTGCAAGTAGGAAACGAAGATGTAGAATTTTTTATATTCTTCTATTTAACTTGGCTTGTTTCATCTTTGAAAAGATGGAATTTTTTAACCGAATTTGCATTCACTTTCTGGTGTCTTTGAGTTTTCTAGTGCTGTACACTTGAGTGTTCTCAATACACTATTTTAATATCTTAAAAACATAATTATCAGATAATCATTGAATTAAATTAAATTTTCAATCAATACGTGTAGCGCCATCTGGTTGTGAATTTGAAAAAAAAATTATTTCAGGATGTCATAATATTAAACAAATTATAAATCAGGCTAAAAGTTTACAATAATTAAAATAATAAAAGCTATTTTTTAGTACTCAAACAAAAATGTGCTTTTAAAACTATTTTTATTAAATTTAATATTTTATCGTACAAGCACATTTTTTTAATTTTTGTATGCATAAAAGAAAACATAAAAAACAGTATGAAAATTTAAAAATTAACTTTAAAAATATCACTGCAGCATTCGAAATACACAACTCAGCAGAAATAATAATAATAGTTATGGTTATAACAGCTTGTTGATAATGTTGTCATTTTTACTAAAGACATGCTTTCGTCAACCACGTTTCTAATCCTAAAATACACATGAGTTATTTTTATTTAAAGACAATTAACCTTTACTACCTAGTTACCTGTATATATAGATAAAACATTTACAATCATTTTGATTTATTTATTTGGGTTTAGCAGGCAATCCCTATCAACAAGCTGGACGGTGAAGACATTTTAAATTACTTATAATATTATGTTACTGCTGCACTTACAGGAAACCGCAGAAATTATGATCGCCAATTTATCAATAATTGAATAATAAAGAAATTCTTCTTAATTTAATTCCTAACTACTTCCCCAAAGTGTAAAGAAAGTAAAATACACGCACTTCTTCAGTTAAACAATTACTGCATTGGATAATACGTTTCAGCGTCTTACGATTTTACTCAAGAATTAAATTTACTTTACTTCAATGCTTGCCTCCTGAGACAACTAACTAGTTTGTCTTTTATATTAATCTTGTTTCGCTTCATTTTAATCTTCCAGTGACGCAATAAGTCCTTCCTCATGATATAGTATTTCATATTCAATTACAGCCTGCACACACCTACAACTTGAGGCATTTCAAGCTCCTAAGTTCTGCTGCCGACTTCCTGCTCTTGCACCTGTCTGTTAACCCTTTCCGGCACAAGGCATTAACTTTTTTTAAATATGATGAAAAAACATCATGAATGGGCTTAGTTTATTGTTTAGACATAGAATTTACAAAAAAAAAAACCACTTCTTTCTGAGGAGGGATCGTTGTCCCTCTTGGGGACAGTTCGTCATATGAGGACCCCTTTGGACACAGCCATCTTGATACGCTCAAAAATTAATATTAAATCTTACACAAAATCATAAATTAAAACTTCAAAAATATTGGAGGAAAATTATCGAGTAAATTTGCTAAAATTGTAAAGGTCAAGAACTCAAAAGAATTCCTATCTCCGAGTTAAGAAATTTGAGCATTTTAAATCTATAATTTTTCCGAAATAAAAGCGAAATTTCATTGTGATGCCATCTACATTCTAAAAGGAGGACTATCAGCTGCCTTTTGCTTCCATTTTCCGGGTTCAAACTGGAAACGGATTTGTTCAGAAAATTTTAAAGTTGGTGTCCTCTTTTGCGACTACTGTGCCGGAAGGGGTTAAAAGCTTATAATCTATCTTAAAATTTGAGCATTACCATCAAAGTAAAAAATTTGAAATAACACAAAACCATGGAGACAAAACAGTACTGCATTTATGCCAGTTTTTAAAGCAAAATATCATGAGGGGCCGAGGTCTATTTGCGCTTGCTAAGCAAATGACGACTGCTTTAATTATAATAGTCACAAGCACAGGGACATGGGGCGGCGTACTGTCTCCGTAGCAATGTTGCTGATGGGAAGATGGAATTCCAAAGATCTGTGACCCTTCAAGGTTCGGAAACAAAAAGAAGAGGTTAGTTTAGCTGCTGGCCGAGGGGTCAGAGACACAGGAGAAGACAAAAAAATCAATGAAAGACTTTACAGTGAAAAACTGTTTAATTAAGTTTAAAGTGTTATAATTACTTTGACTTGAAAATATTTCAACCCCGAGCAACGTCGGGTATATTATAAGTTAATGTCTCATAAGAGAGGAGAGTATTGTAATCCATAACCCTCTTGGCATCATTTATCTCAATCCATTTTAGTTATATTGACGTACCATTTTTAAGCTACACTAGACTTATTTCGAAATGGACCTTGCAAATTTGAACAGTGGCGAGGAAGAAACTTGAGCCAGAGCACCGGCTCTAAACTTCCACGCTGCAACAATAGGTGGGCATTCGACCCTCGACGTAGTTAACGAGCGCATAGTCCACATACAGGGCGGATCAACTGAGGAACCGGGTCTCAAACCCGCGACCCTCCGTTTTTGAAGCTGCGACTCAGCCACCAGGCTATTGCCTTTCTTACCTTGGACAACGTGCAATCGCGTTTCAATTAATCCAATTTGAATGGCAATTACAGCGTTGCATTTAAATAGAAATTCGCTTTGTTACATTAGTACTTGGTATTAATCATAAGTGTATAAGTCAACTTATGTTATCAAGAAAATTATAAAATTCCCGAGGTCTTAACACATGATATGTGCAATAATCCACGTTTCTTCTTTTACTATTTTATACTATTATTTTTTATGGTCATGAAATACTGTAATTATAACTTCAAATAGAATTTTTTTGTTACTATTTGTTTTATCTTTTCAGCTTCATTTGGGTAAAAAGTTGAAGGATGAATGTACTATGTAGAAATTATGATAATTTCTTTATTATTATAAGGGTATTGATAGCTAATGCCATATAGTCACTCATAAAATCAATCAAATCTTGCCTTTGAAATTAACCATTATCGATTGCTACATAACTTAAATTAGCCCACCACGAAATTCTAATTCTGTATTATAAAACGATTCAAAGGATTTCATTTTCTTCTTTAGCATTTTTTTATTGTTCTTCGTCATTTCTCTTTTCCAGTCCAACAGCCCAATGATAGATTTGCACATAGCGCAATATATACGGAGAAAAAAGGAAATGATTCATCAATGTAATGATTTTTCTTGAATTGCTTAGGCGATAACTGATGTGTGCCAGAAATGCTACAAGAGCTATGTCTTTCAAAAGAGAATTTCCAGAGTTAAAGTTGTCATTCCACCACTTCGTCCAAATATTTACCTGCTCTGTATTAACCCATTATCTGTCATTTTCCCTTTCTTGGAAAGCTTATTTTCTTTTTATTTTCACATAAACAGCGTAATTTTTATCTTTGATTGTTGGATCTGAATATTGAGTTGACTGCTATAAAAGGTACAAATTCAATAAAAATCATTTTTCTAATTAAAAAGATAATTAATTCTAATTAAAATGTCAGTTTTAATCAGTTTAATTTAAAAATTTTAGAAATAATGTTTTTTTTCATATTTTATTCATTATATCACATTAACGTAATTTTTTTTGAAAAAGTTAAATAATAGATTTTTGGCATATAGTAAGGATACTTATTCTTTAAACTAAAATGCAATACTCGATTCATTTAAGTTAAATTTCCTTGTAATAATTATTATAAGCCTTATGAGAGAATAAATTTGTCAGGCAGCTGCCTTATTATTAAATATTCAATGCTTTCTTGCATATATCAAGAAGGAAAGAGTTCTTATAGTGTTGAAAAAACCCGTCTATTAATAATGAAAACAATATCTAACCTATTTGTTAATAAGTTAAATCCTTCAGTAAAATATTATAGAAAAAAGACAATGAAGCTAAGTTGAAGTTTAAAAATTTAAATATTACTGAACAACGGTTCATCAGTTTTCTTTTCATTTTCCGAACATCATTTTTACTGAGCAACTTTAGTGTGTCGCAAAAATCTGCACTCAAATCAAACAAAATCGTTTTTCTTTTAGTTCTTCTTCAGTTAGCTTACAAGCAAGCACATGACACACTTTAACACATGATTCTGTTATATTTTGTTAAAAAATATTTTCAGTTTACATATGCGTTGTAAATAGTGGGAAATTAATGAAATAAAACTCATAGTTCTATTTTAAATGTAAATTATTTAATTAATTATTAAATAAATTATCAAACATGATAAACGGGAATATAATAAAAAATATTCTTGGTTCTATTTTAAAGTGCTTAGTTCGTATAAATGGATGGGATGAAAAATGGATATTTATTAGAAGAAAATTAGAACAAAATGATGGGAGGCTGTTTTTCTCAAACAGCCTCTGATGTCAAAGGCGTAGGGCGCCTCGTTTGACATCTCTTTGGAGTTTCCTTCTTTGCAAATTTAACTTTGGAGCCATTATTGTTTTAAATTTATCGAAACAAAAGTTTCAACTCAATTACGAAATCTCCCTCGCGAAAGCGTGGCAAGCGAAAGCGTTAACCAATTGTGCGTGCGTACCTCATGCGTGTGGCGTCACCAATTCATGCGTATTTTTGCCCAACTTTGCGACTCAGTAGTCGCGGATCTACAATTTCGATTTTCAAATTATTTTTGTAACTTCTGTTCTTACCCTTTATCTCTAAAATAAGACATTAGTTATGTTTTTAATATATCTAGTTACTGAGATATAGAGGATCTCCCATACAACGTTTTTTGTGGCGTGTGAATCAAATTGCTTCCCGAGACCCCATCGGAGGAAAATAGTCATACGTTAGAAAAACACATTTCATTTATTTTTGGTTATAATATTCATTTATTTTCTAAAAATACCGAAGGAATTATTCCTATACAGTAACTAAAATTAAATTTAATTCCAGAGACTAGGCTTCGTGGGCAGAGATCAGAAGCTTTTCTTAATTAAAAGACCAGGTTTGCTCAACATGTGTCATAGTTAGAAAGTTGGCTTTTATGGATCCTTTAAAAACTCACTTTACCAATTAAAAATATATTGCCCTTTTCAACGCTATATTTTTAAATAAATGCATAAAACTACTTATACTAGAATCTTTCAAACCATAAATGATAAAATGATTCAATTTTTGCAATTAAATTGAATTTTACATTGAAAGAATATCCTAACGTCCACTAATAGTAGTACTACAATAATTTGATACAAAACTATTAAAATTTAATTATATTGTACTAAAAGGGCTGGGTAACAAATAGAGTTGTCGGCCATGATTCAAATGTAGTCGCGTGATTGTGAGCACAGGTTCAAATTCCATATAACTACATAATTAACCTGAATTCATATTCATGTGCTATTTTGCATAACAGGCCATGAATCAAACATCACGTTTGACATCTGTTCACGGCTCAAATTTATGAGGGAAATCCCAAGCTGTCCTGAAATCACTTCAAAATGGGACGCATTTCCAGTGACTCAATCAATATGCTGCCAAATAATTTGGATTGAAGACATATATGGGTATATTAGTAGGTAATATAATACTCCAAACATGTATTATCTATAAATAAAATAAAAACCTTATATAAATGCTATCTTACCGTCCATATCGAACAAATATCTGTCAATTCTACTTTCACTGTTGGATTCAGAATGCATTTGCCACGTTACCAACTTCTGTTCCACATAAAACAGAAGAAGAATGGCGTCAAAATCTGGAAGAAGTTAGGAATGATATGCTGATTCAAAGGGAAAAGCGAACGACACAAGCCGCATATAAAACTGTTAGGGAACAAGATTTTCGAATATATTTCTCTCACACTTTCATATATGTGCTGGGCCATTGGGCGTTTGAGGTAAGTAATAGTCCATTCAAAATAGATGAAAAAGATCCAACGACATTTGACAGATATATCATCCATTTTTTATAGCTGTAAAGGCATTTATTGTGAATATATTTTCTAAAATTTGTCTTAGAAATCTGAAAAAGAATTCCACTTTTATTTAAAATAATTTTTTCCAGTAAACGAGAGTATCAAACGTGTTTGCTTAAAATACTACACATAGAATGATAATTTTAATATTTTATATATGAGATATTCACTTATCGCCCACGCTGACCCAATCACCCTTAAGGTATGGAGCGTTTAAACGTTCGACGGGGAATACAAAAAATGTTGCATTGTATAAGCATATATAATATATATGCATAATAAAAATAAAATGTTCAGAAATAATTATATATGCCATATATTTGACATAGTTACATTCAATGAGAAATGCAATGATCACCACATACAAACCAATTCCTGAGGAGAACCCCAACCAAAAAAATCAAGGTGTTTCTAAAGAAATATACGAAAACTATTTAATCTAAAATCGAAAATCAATATATATTAAAAGATAATTTCGAAAGAAAGTGTCCCTTAAAATAGTCTTAAGATATGAAATGTTGAAGATGTTACTGTTTGTAGTTTTTTACGTTGTCATAGTATCACAATGGCATCAGGATATACTTACTCCTTAGGAAAATTTCTTAAACTCCAAAACTCCAAATAAAAACGATCGTATAATACTATAAATTCAGGCAGAAATCAGTTTTTTCTCAATAAAATCTAATTAATCTAAAAAAGCAATTCCGATGATTAAAGATTTATTAATAAAGTTATATTTATAAATGTCTGTAAAAACAAATTCTTTGTAAAATCGTTAATCTGCTTTCATTTTAAACTTCCCTCTGCTTTTACAGACAAGTTTGTCTCGTCCAGGCTGTCTTTAACAAAGAGATAATGAAAACCAAGTTTGTTTTTTTAAAAAAATAATGTATTCCGTTTATTGTAATTACTTAATAGTAGTTACATTAAATTTTGATCTCTTATTACTTTACACGAAACTGATTTATAATTCTTATTTGCATTAAAGCAAACATTTGAAAACATAGCAAATTAAAGTTCAATACCAAATTAAGATGCAGCATAATTCAGTACACAGAACAGAAGATAAAATTAGTTGCAATCAAACATCTAACCCGTCTCCTTCATCTATTTTTACTTAGATGGAGCACTCAAAGGTTTGTATGGACAAATAGCGTATTTTAAGTGACGAAGGCTGGACTGCTGAACTCTCAATTACTTATTCATCTGAGTGCTTTTCCGCGAGGAAATTTCCCAGTAATCTCATCGGGGAAATGGTGCGGGATCTTTCTCCCTCTGTTCGAGTTACTCGGGTGTAGCTAATCCTGGATGATCTCCCTCCGAACTTGGGTTGTTTATTTCCTTTCTTTCTACCTCTGTCTCTCTTTCTCTATTCTTTATGTAGTAGAGCTTTCTTTTTACAGTGTACGTGCAATGAACCGAGAACTTCTTCGGTAGAATGAAACCTGTATGTATATAATATATTGTACTCTGCATTAACCTGTCGGAATGGTCTCCTTTCGACATTCTGGTATACCTCTACAATATGGCACATTTTTGTATCCTTTCGAAGTATCGATCAGGGAACTGGTAAGGGTTGTAACCTCAAAAAATCGATTTTTCAATTTTGAAATCATAAAATAAAGGAAATGTTTTCACAGATAGCGGAATTCACTTATAGCATTCATAATGTTGCAAAATGCAAGGGATCGGACTTCAACCTTTCAACAGAATGTACACAATTTTTTGCTGAGGTTTCTTTACCGCATAACTTTTGATGAAGAACATGACGATAAATATTATTCATATATATAAAGTATAACTCAGAAAGTTTTTTTATTGACACAAAGAAAGTTATTTCCACATAGTAGGTTTTCGCGGCATATAACACACCGATACTTGGCTGATTCAATCTCGATGTGTCTTCGCTTAGGTTAGTAAAACACATACAATCTTGATTCAAGAGCAATTAAGTGTCTAAGTATCTTGGAGGAAATAATAACAGCAAAACTTCTAAGAGCTGGTAGCTATCAAACGCCCTTGAGTATAAAAGTGTGGCAGCCTTTCGTGGCCAAACTTAACTCAATTTTTAGATAAGTATCGATGGATTTTTTCTCACGAGATTTTGCGTAGCAGCTATAATTTAATAACTGTAAACGCAGTTTTTTCAGATTTGGCAAAACATGACAGAAATTCATTTTATTTTAAAATATTTCGTATGTCTGCTCAAAAATAATATCGTATGATTAAACACACACAGTCTTTATTTCGCAAATTGGTGTTCTTGTAGTTTATAAATTTCAGAGAAGTTTCAGGATTACAAACTAACTTTTCGCTACGGATGAGGTTTGATGAGTGCAGTACTTTTCGCTTAAGAAATCACTTTTGGGCGATTTTACTCCTTAGAGTGGTGATACGCAGTGAGTAAAAAGAGCGCTTTTCTGAAGTTCTTTGTTAGCCGCGATTTTCTTATTGCTATTGTTTTTTGATATTGGTATCAGTTTTCTTTTTGAATCACAGTATTTTGTTTTAATTCGAAATTTTGTAATGTTTCTGGTCATTGCTTAGTAAAAAAATAAAATCTCCTCCTCCAACTTTCATCCCAACCCTATTTTCGTGAAATCAAAAACGACTGGCGCATGCGCAAAAGCGTGGATGGTTTCTATATCTAAAAACAAACAGTATCAGAGAATCAGTTTGTTTGATGGGTAAAATTATTAAAACAAAGGTAGGAAGATAATTTCTTCAATTATAAAATGATAGACGTTTATCACATCATTTCTTCACATTTTAATTATTCGAAAAAGAATGCTTTGCAACAAGAATTACTTTTATTTCATTGAAAGTTTAAAATCCTGTCTTTTAATAACGCTATTAAGTTAAACTCATTAGAAAACTTGGCTTTTTGTCTATAAAGCATTGCTTGATTTTAAAAATACTTAACACCATTTAGTTTTGCAGTTTTACCATTTTGTTGGTATTTACGAAATAGCTTTTAAATTGCTCGTCGTATGAATTCGCTGTAGCAAAAAAATCCATTAAGAAAGAACACATTAACTTTCTCAGATTTTTACAGTTGAAAGCATTGACATTAGAAATATCCGTTTGCTAATGTTCCAGCAGGAGCTACTTGTCTTGCAGTTCTTATTAAACGAAAGAATTTAATACATGCTTTCAAAATCCTTGAAAACGCTTAACTTTAAAGACCTGGCTAACGATGGAAACATTTGTTTCAGAGCGTTAAAAAAAGAGATTTCAATTACGTATTTCTACATCGCGTAAAAGCAAATTATGAAAAGCAAAGATAAGCATCACATTTCGTAAAATAAAAAAAATGCCTCTGTATTCAATAAATTAAGCAATGTGATCCTAACGATTAATTCCTTTAATCGGACCCATTAGTACGTGACCATGTATTAGATATATATTTCTCGACGGAAATTCGATTTATAAGCTGGATTTTTTCAAAAAAAATAAATAAATCGGAAATGTTCCCGCCTCGAATTTCTTGTATACGTACACAATATGTTACAATTCGTGTTGAGCATCGTTGTACAGTGAGTTTAGTTTAGTTATATTAACCTTCTGTTTTGAAGTAACGAATATTTTTGGACGGACCTTTTAATTTTGAACCACGTCAGATGATGAATGCTCAAGTGTGTTTCATAATGCAACAACTAATGGTTCTAGACGCAACAACTAATTGTTTAAGTGTGATTTGAGTAAAATTAATACAGTGAAACATCTTGAAGAGATAGAACTGCTTTTATGTATATGTTGTTGTTTTGATATTGTTTAAGTTTATATTATCATTCATTTTTATTGATATTTTTCATTTTCAATTCGGTGCATTTCTGGAAATTATAAATTGTTTTGTAAATTTTGCTTTTATATAAAGTGGATCGGGCGTTTGCTTGTAGGGGGCTCTGGCTCTGGCGTTTATATTTTTTTCAACTTGTTCCCATTTAAAACCGATGAGGTGACTGTAGTAGTCATAGATATCGGGGATTCAGGGTGGCTTTAGGTCAGATGATGAGGGCGAATCCTTGGCTAGCACCCCCTCTCCAAACTTCAGCACCACGTTTAACCCACATCAGATTTAGCTTGCACCAGGCCCATATACACGGCGGATCTTCAGTGGAATCGGGTTGCGAACCTGGAACAGTGAAAAGAATCGAGTATGCAGCTCTTCCCTAGCATTGAGTGGGTCAGAAGTACATATTTAAGAACTGATATCAAAATTGATGTTATCATCATGAGTTTAGCTTTCGAATATTAGTCATAACCAATTGAAAAATCAAGCGAGGATATGAAAAATAATAATTTATTAAAGCCTTACAGTCAGCTCGACTAAAGTTAAACTAAGAATCAGTTAACAAATTAATAATAAACGTTACACTTTGCAGCATTGAAAGTAATTTCTCCTAATCCTAATAAATTTAGAATTGAACTAAAATAGAAACTTATAATGGGCGCATTGCGTGAAGAAAATGAGAATAAGATGCAACCGCCGAGCTTTAAAGCTCATTTTTACGGCAATATCTAATTTCCATAAATCTCAAAGTGAATCGATGTGCAAGATCTTAGTGATTTGAAGTAGTGAGAAAATATCATATCTCATCTGGGTAAAAAAAATTCAGATCCTGATATTTTGAGGTTAATTTTCCAAACAAAAATTACGTACCGAATTCCATTTATCTAACTTGTTACTCTTTTACATTCGTAGACAGAAATCAGTGGCGTAGCGAGGGTAATGGCGCCGGGTCACAATATTATTTCTCGCCTTTTCATCATATTTAGCTAAGAAGTGACAAATTCATAAATAAAAGTGACAAATACATAACTAAAAGAGACAAATAAATAAATGAAATTGCTTTCATCGCCCTCTAACGCTAGCGCCCCATCTCTCCATAGGGCTCTTGCATCCCAGTCACTACGCCACCACACGCAGAAGTCACCTGCATTGGTGGTTAAAATGGCCAGATCCCTTTCCGTAGTCTGGTCAGTGCCCAGTGGCGTACCGAGGGTAAGTGAAAAAGGAGCATAATGTCATTTCTCCTATCCTTACTCGCTATCAGTGGTAAACGTAGTGGTATCGTGGTAGCAATCCACGCCATACCAATTCAGCCCATCTGTCTAGATTTTGTGGTTCTCTCTTTAGAGAGAGAGACTCTCTCCCCTTTCCCACGTCTCATTTCAGTTTCATGACCCAACGCTCCAAATGGATAACGAACGAAGATGAAAATCTTCTTCTTTCTAATCCTTCTGATCTGAATCAGATCAGATCCATGAAGTCGTTCGACTTCATCACCTCTAACACGAAATCCGGTCGCTTAAGCAGGTCATCATACACCAAGGCAACACAGTCAAGTAGACGTTGCGGAGTGGCCTCAATCATGTTGAACTTTGTGCAGATATTGAACTTCTTATCACCAAGAGAGAATCTGAAGGTTTTTAAGTGACCAGAAGCTGAGGGAGCCAAAGCTGTTTGGACTTTCCTATCCCCTTTAAAATGTATAGTAGCACCAGGACCTTCACTATGATACCATGAATGAGCTGGTGGATGCCTCCAAGAAATGTTAACAAAGGCCTTTCTTCTTGAGTATAACTCAAGGTAGATCAAGGTTTCTACATTGGCCTGAGGCATAGTAGTACTTTCTTTAGCAAGACTATCAGAAATATCGTTATATTTTAAATTTACATGTGATGGTATCTATTGTAGATGAAGAACACAAGAATTGCACAGAGTCTTGAGTTTTTTAAAGATATCCATTCCCCTTCGGTCACTAACATCTCTCCAATTATCAAGATATTGGATAACACTTCGGCTGTCCGAGAGAATTAATATCTCACCGAATAATTGATATTCCAAAACAAAGTCTAAAGCCATATAAATGGTGATCATTTCGGAGCGGAAAACTTAGCAGTATTCAGCATTTCTTCGTTCAAGAGAAGCTTCCCCCGACCATACTTAACAAAAAAACCCCACTACCTGCATAGCCAATTTCATTCTTGCTGCCATCAGTGTAAATCAGAGCAGATTCAATAGGTATATTATTGATCACTTCGAGAGCAGCCTGTCTTAAGTATTTCGGATGCTGGGAGGATTTATTAGTATGAGTCAATAACTCTGAAGAACACACCAGGCAAAGAGTCTAAAGGGAACGTTATAGATTTCAAAGAATGAAACTCAACAAGAGCATGCAAAGCATCCATTTTCGAAGCATGACCGAGGGGACTACTCTTTTTCAGTCTTTGATTATTGTGCCGACTTCTTAAAATGTTAGCAGTACGTTGTTGATTATTATAACTAAACAGTTTACTAAAATATTTTGTAAGATTAGGGGTACTTCTCAGGCGCAAGGGCTGCAAATCAGCCTCATAGAGAACCATATCAGCCGGGATTCTACCACGTAGTCCGGTGACTATGCGAGCCGCACTCAGCTGTACCCTTTCCAACTTATCAAGATTTGTATCATAGGCAACCTGATAAACCTGGTAACCATGTTCCAGAATCGGTCTGATAGGAGAAATATAAGTTGTCCGTAAAGTCCCGGCATCAGCGCCCCATTCGCAGCAGGAGATAAATTTCCCTATATTCAGTCTCTTTTTAGCCTTTGTTACCAACAAGTGGATGTGTTTATTACACTTGATCTCAGGATCAAGGACAAACCCGAGGTATTTGGGGTTCCTCTCTCACTACAAGATGTTTCCATTAAGTGAAATTCTAGGGCAATATCTGTATAAATGTCTATTAGTTGTAAAGAATCCAGTTACAGATTTAAGAGTATTGAAACAAAGCTTGTGATTGCAAAATCCTGTATACGCTGAATTGTATTATTTGAACTGGATTCGATATTATCAATGTCTGAATCACTACACCTAAGTATTATGTCATCATCAAACAGACCAATCCTACAATTATCATCAATAACAGATTCGATACCGGAAATAGATAATGAAAAGAGAATTAGACTCAAAACAGAGTCCTGAAGAATCCCCTGTCTTGATCTAAAACTGCTAGACAGAGATCCGTTATATTCGACATTGAAAACTCTATTTCTCAGAAAATCATAAATCCATAAAAGCGCTTTACCATCAATAGCGAATCTGTCATATAATTTGTTGATAAGATTATATCTCCAGTAGTCAAATCAAATAAAATCGCAATGGTATGATTGCTCGGTTTTTTATTTTGTGCATCTTTAACATGATGAGTAAAAAACAGTATTTGATCTTGAGTACAATGGCCTTTTCTAAAACCATATTGTTCCGCTGGGAATAAGTTATTAGATTCCAAGTGAAAGTTAATGAGATTTAGCACAAGTTTATCAAGAACTTTGCAGATGATGTTTGTCAAGGCAACAGGACGATGGCTGTCTGGGGATCCAGCTGGTTTATTAACTTTCCTAATAAGGATAACAGTGGTTCTTTTCCAGTCCCTTGGTAACCTACCAATACTCCAAGATTGATTTAAAATGTTGAGTAAATTCTGTTTAGCACAGGAGCCAATATTTGTAATCATCAGTCCGTGAAATCCATCAGGACTAGGGCCCCGCTTTGAGTCAAGCTGCTTTATATCTGATTCAAGTTCCTGAAATACAAAAGGAACATCAAAAAGTGGATTCACTGACTTGTCGTTACGACATCGTTGTACTAATTTTCTAGCCTTAACCGCTGTATTCTTGTCCACTCTCGTAAAGTCTAGTTCGCTCTCTCGACAATAATGTTTTCCATGTGCATCAGCTGACTTTCAATCATTCAAAAGCAGGGAGGAGTCAATAGAAAAAACACAATTAGTTTTCTCAATTTGAGGCTGTTCTTTATTAAAAGCCTTAACAATTTCCGTACTTTTGCGTCTGGAGTCCTAGCATCAATGCCTTCGCAGATTTCAATCCATCTCTTTCTTCTCTGATAGGCATTGACACTCTTGATCTCTGTATTAATTCTATTTAGTTAAGTTCTAGTAGAATTATTATCATTTAAAAGTAACTCCCTGGAAAGATTGTTTCTTTTAATAATAAGGGGCTTCACTATAGGCAAATTGTGTGTATAATTAGGTTGATAATTCTTAATATCACCCCTTGGGATAACTGCCTTGGTAGCTTTTAAAATAATCCCTCTAACGCAAAGCCAATTGTGTTCCAATTCATCAGGGAAAATCCTTTGCTCAATAGATTCAGTAATAACAGATCTATAAAGTTCCAGATTAGCTTTTATAAAAATCCAGAAATTCCTTCTGGTAACACAAGACCTTAATAATGAATTATATCCAATATTATCTAGAACACTACCAATATTATCTAGAACATTCCTCCTACATTTAGAAGACAGATCAGAGCTAACAATAGAAACATCTAGTGCTTCGCTTGTGGCATAACTATAGGAGGAATGAGTATGTGATTTGTCGTTTAAAAACATAAAAGCTCTATCATCAGCAAATTCCAGTAACTCAGTGTCATTCTGGTTATTGCCAGTGCAACCCCATAAGGTATTTTTAGCATTGAGTTCGCCTAAGATAATAGTCTGTTTATCTGAAGCAAGTGATAATCCATCATTCAGACCTCTCCCATTAGGTGGTAAATATACATTAAAAACCGAAATTGGTTCTCCGTTACAATTAATTGAAATACTCTGAATCTCCAGGTCAGAGTCACTTTGAGATTGATCTAGATCACTATCATTATAATTAACATGACATACCAAGAAAAGCAGACCATCACCACCCTTATTCAGCCTATCCTTATGAAGTATATGATAATTTAATTTTAAGTTGAAAAATGGGTTTAAGTTTAGTTTCTCGAAGTGCCATAATTTGCACTTTATGGTGGTCAGCCAAATCTAATATTTGATCAAGTTTTGCCCTTGGAGCACTTGTACAAAGCCCGTTGATATTACACTGAATTATTCTCAAAGGTTTGATACGTTTAGGTCCATTACGAGACTGTAACAAACTTTTCGTTCTGGACCCTCTTCCTAAGCCTCGAACGCGTCTCTTGTTAACCCACGCGACGGACGATGCCGTATTAGAAACAACAGGCTAACCAAGCATGATCAAGAGGAGAGAATGAGCAGCTTCAGTTGGTACCAAGTACCTAGAGCACCCGAAGGTAGAAGTCTGACTTTGCTCCGGTGCCTGCCAAGCATTAGCTGAGCATAATGGAATGGCCTTCACGCCTAGGAGAAAAAACTCCCGACGTGCGTCATCCATTCCGCCCAATGCCACCCCCTGCCACGTTGCGGCTGCAAGGCAGGACTTGGGGGAGAGATGAAAATCCAAGCTTTTCAACCACACTACTTCAATTCTCATCGGATTTTCACATAGACGACGTGTTTCGGAACGATGCGACCAAAATTGCGTGGAGCGGTCTCACCGTGAATGCCCTGCTTCAAGCGAGGCATTCACGATCACGCCGTTCCACTCCATTTGGCGCACATCATGACAAAATCCTTCGTCAACATAAAAATTCAATGAGAATTTATGTAGACCGCTGAAAAGTATGGAAATACAATACTGTTTGTTTTCCATTCGGCATATTGGGTCATAAAGGAGAAATACGATCCTTCAGGCGCGGAGGAAGCTCTCTCCAAACATCAATAACCACCCCTGCACTGAAAGATGGAGAGTGGGTGTGAGTCAGTCTGGAGGTATCAGGGCGTGGGGGAATTTTGAAAGCAGGGGGAGGAGGAGGCGCAGTAGCCTAAGGGATAGGGTTACCCGTAGGTGATGGGTTTGTAGTTGGTGTAGTCTGACCCTCGAATGACCCACCTAAACTGATGGATGAAAATGGAAACGGCCTGCTGAGGAGCTCTCCAAATGCATTGGAACAGCCGTGTCGTGAATGTCCAGTTTAAGAAAGGCTGCAGGAGCATCCATACCCACTTACTCACCCTTTTCTACGCCAGTGACAGACAGACATAATTTCAAAAATTGGTTTTAGACTCAAGTAGGTCTGAAATATGTTGATTCCAATAATAATATATAAATATAATAATAATATAATATATATTATATAATCATCCCAAAGTCGAGCACGAATATTTTGACGATTTCAATACTTTCTCTCTATGTATTTCTTATACAAAAAGTAAAAAGGGACACATAAAGGATGCTGAAACATAAAAAATCATTTCCGAAATCCATTGTGAGAATAAAATAGCTCTTCCTTTCGTTTGTACTCTGAAAATCAAGAACAATAAATTTTGAAAACACTCTTCGTTCAACAAAACAGATTTATCGAGTCCATTATCCGACCCAAACAGAGCACATATGCATGAATTTGGAAACTTTCCAACAAACAATAAGCGGCATCCGAAATTTAAAGAAATACTCTTCTTTTTTTGTTATTATGGAAGAAATTTTTTGCATGAAGCGATATTATTTTAGAGCATTTGCAACAACTTTTACTTTGATTGCGAAGATGCTGCTTATTAGCGATGACTTGGAGGCATCATTTACCAAACTATTTGCGGCGGAGGATTATCGGAAAATGACAAACTTTCCACACCATTCCGGAAATGAGAAATGACTCTGCATTTCTGGTACGTGAATCTGAATATTTATTTTCAGTAAGAAAACTAGAATCGAAATGTCTAGAATACAACAAAGAGGAGTGGATTGTTTCTTTTTTGGAATGTGGAATCAATATCACGAGTTCTCATACAGTGTAAATTTCTAGAATTTTTTCTTATAATAATTTTTGTCATCTGTAATTTTTAAGAATTCTTCGGAAATCTGTAAGTAATTCTTTGTAAAAAGAAATGTAACGAATAGTGATTTGGCCGAATAGCCGAATAACGAGTATTCGGCCGAATTTTAGGCCGAATATCCACTTTTATAAAAAACAATTCACTTTTGATTGTAAATAAAATATTTCTCAAATTTTAAATTAAAAAAATCAAAGATTAATGTAACTGAGTTATTATTTGTATATTTAAAAATTTTTAACATCTTGATGTATTTTGAAATAGCTTAATTTCATTAATAAGAAATGAGAAACCCTCTTCATTTTGGGATTTCTTCACAGAAATAAAAGAGACATCATTGTAGAACAAGATGATGACAAACACAGAAGAAAATTAAGCGGATAAATTAAAATTATTAAAAGTAAATTGCGATTTTGATAAAGATCTTCTAATAGTTGAGATGGAGTGCCCACATATTTGGTGAAAAAAAAATTCAAAAATTAAATGTCTAATATTTTCGAATTAAGCAGAATTACATTACATCTTTAAGTTCCTGTAAGCACAATATATAGTGAACATTTGAATGGACGATTGGAAAAAGGGTAACATTCCATTTTCCTATCACCCATTCATTTATTTTCTGAATCTGGTAATACATAAGAAGGCAAACAGAACATACTTTCTTTCCAGAAAATACTGATAATTTATTGGTCTTGCATCATAATTGCAGGCTTTATAATGATAAATGATTTGTAACCTTATTAAATACGCCAAATTTACTTACAATTCAGTAAATGTTAGGAGATATTTTTGATAATAAATGCACTGAAATGTAATTCTGCACAATATTTTTTTTAAATATATATAGCAGCACACTTTTTAAAAATATTATCCTGAAGTTATTCCGCCCTATATTATTTAATATTCAGCAAAAGGGCCGAATACTGAATAGTTGTCGAATATTCGTTACATCCCTATTTTTATGGAAACAACTTTTGGCATAAAACGGTTTATATATATTTCAGAGAAGTTTCAACATCTTTTACTTTGATTGTGAAGATGCTGCTTATTAATGATGATTTGGAGGCATCATTTAACAAAATATTTGAGGTGGAAGATTATCGGAAAATGACAAACTTTCCACACTATTCCAGAAATGAGAAACCACTCTGTATTTCTGGTACGTGAATCTGAATATTTATTTTAACTAAAAAAATAGAACCCAGATGTGTAAAATGCACCGAAGAGATGAATCTTTTCTGAATGTGGAATCAATATCATGAGTTACCATAAGTCTCTCACGCACTGAAAATTTCTAACATTCTTCTTATAATTTTTGTCATCTATAATTCTTTGGGAATTTTCAACAAAAGCTTAGTGACATGCCTTTAGTTTAGATTAGTTATAGTAATGTCCCGTTCCGAAGCAACACTAGGGATATTTTAACGCGGACCTCGTAATTTTGAACCGTGGTCAGGTGACGAGGCTGGCACTCCCTTCTCCAAATTTCCGCATCACACCAGAGGGGGAGGGGGCGTTTCGCCACTCCGTATTATTTAGCATGCAACAGGCCCTATACATGTCGGATCTTCAGTGCAATCGGGTTTCGAACCCGAAGCCCACCGGCTTCAAAGTCGAGACCTTACCACTAGGCCTAAGTATCGCCATTGTTTTGCTTATAGAAACAATTTTTGCTTAAAAAGTTATTTTTGAGTATTTTCAACAACTGTACATAGATTGTTAAGATGCTGCTTAATAGCGATGACTTGAAAGCACCATTTACCGAAATATTTCAGGTGGAAGATTATCGGAAAATGGCAAACTTTCCACACCATTCCGGAAGTGAGCATTCAGGCCCATCAGGAACTCAGCATTTCTGGCACGTGAATCTGAATATTTATTTTCAATATGAAAATCGGATTTAAAGTCTGTAGAATTCAACGAAGGAAGCTGAAACGATAATCTTTGGAATGGGGAATCAATTTCGTGAATTTTTTTATGTACAATTCCTCAATAAAAATTTTCCATAATTTTTCTATTATTAACTTCAGCATAAAACGCTAATTTTAGAGCATTTTCAACAAGTCTTACTAAGTGACTTACTTGATTGTGAAAATAATTGCTTATAAGCGATGACTTGGAGGTGTCATTTACCAAAACATTTGCGGTGGATAATTATCGGAAAATAACAAGCTTTCCGCACAGTTCAGAAATGAGAAATATCTCCGTATTTTTGGTATGTGAAACTGAATATTTATTTTCAGTAAGATAAGTAGAATTGAAATATATAGAATGCAATGTAGAAGAGCGAACCGAACCTATTTGGAATGTGGAATTAATGACGTAAGTTTCTTCTTTATACAGTTCACTCAATGAAAATTTTCAGAATTCTTCTATTATTAGCTTCAGCATAAAAAGGTATATTTTAGCGCATTTTCAATAACTCTTACTGAGTTATTTGCCTGATTGTGAATATAGCGGCTTATTAACAAAGACTTGGAGGCATCATTTACCGAAAAATTTATGTTGGATGGCTTATTGGAAAACGACAAATTTTCTACAGTGTTACCGAAATGAGAAATGGCTGGGTACTTCTGACAAGTGAATTTGAATATTTATTTTCAATACGAAAGGCAGAATTAAACTGGGGGATGGAAAGTGAAACTAATATTTCAGGGAATTAGAATCAATATTGCAACTTTCTTTTATGTATAACTCACGCAATGAAAATTTCCAGAGCCTTTTTTTTTACTAAACTGCGGCGGAGGAAATGTGCAAGTTATTTCAAAGGAAAAAGTCATTATTAGGCAATTGCTTCGATAAAGATCTTATAAATATTTTAGAAAAGATTTCGTAAATTTTAGATATTTCTTTCAGAAACTTTTTTCTCCCTCTTCCTTGAAAATCTTACGAGAGTGTGTTAAGATTAAATTTAATATGAAACTTTTTCACATATCCTAAATTTATTAAACAATTTCTTACAATTTTTTCTATCAGAACAATAATAGTTAAAAATGAGATGGTAGTGTGCATCCATAGAGAGTAAGTTCCATTTCATGGCACTTTCTCCCAAAAATAAATGTTTTTATTGCGAATAAAATTGATTTCGTTCAAACATTCTGCAATAATGTTATCTGATTTCATTAAAAAACAAAATATGAATATTTTAAGATAAATAATTACTGTAATGTTTCGTGAAAATTCCGGTTCAACATCTTTTACCCTGAAGACTGCGACATTCAACACAATTTTTAAGTAAAAGTTCTCAAGAAATTGAATGCACCGCGAAGTACAGATTATTTTGAATTTATATCATTTTCTTATTTTCGAAAAAGTTTCAATATTTTTGACCCATAACCAATAAAATGAATTTTTGAATTTTAAGTTGACAAGATTTCCATTTAAAATTTTTCCACATGTAAGGAAAATTAACTAAATATTCTGTCAAAGTAAATCATGTCAACATTTTCGTTCTGAAAAAAATACGAACGATTTTTAAAGCTTAAAATTTTCATAAGTATTTTATACTTTTACAAATGGTATCATGCAATGTTTCAGAATTACCATGATATAATTAAATTAATTTCAATTAATCAAAACAGGTATTTGATTTGTAATAATAGCCACTAAAGTTTATATTTAAAGTCAATATATGTTCTTGCAAGAAGTTAAAACATACAAAAACAAATGATTTAATACAATAAATGTTAACATTTTCAGGGTTTTATTATCAAATGCCTTTTTTTCTTCCTTAAAATGGTGAAGATCCTCATACATAGTGATTGTTACCTTTTAACAAAGTAGAATACTATAAGAAAGTATTTTTTCTAAAGAATTGACTACTTAAAACCGACACAATTTTTTTCACGGTTGGTTGAAGCACAAATGCTTTTAGAGAAAAAGAGATAATTCACGTTCATAATTATTCATATTATGCTGAAAAGCTTATCTCTGATTAAAGGATCGGACTAAATACCATTAATTCTTAAAATAATGTTTCAAAAACACAATAGATGCATCGAAACATAACTGAAGAATCTAATTTAATATTTACGTCACGAACTTTTATCCATGAAATTAATACCACGTTATTACACAAGCTGAGATCTTTCAACGTCTTAAATTATCTTTAAGGGCCAGCAGCGTCTTAATACAAGTCATTAAATCATGTTTTGATTACAAAAGCTACGCGGGTAAATGCAAAGTCCTTAACAACTTTCAACTTTATAATCGACTCATAATTAAAATAATTAGAACACTCACTTGCTACACAAACACGGCGGATTCTGGGAGGAACGCGAAGTTATTAACTTTATAAATGGTCTTCCACTGAAATTATTCTGTCGAAGAGCGCCAACCGCTAATGAAAGATATTACTTGTAACTCTTCATGAAAGGTTGCTCGTAGTAATGCTGTTTCCGTTGTTTATTACTGAACTCATAGTTTGGAGAATTCAGTATTAAATTAAAACGGTTACCTTTACAAAGAGAATTTTTAATATTGTATGTTTCATGGATAAGTTGTCCGATTAACCTTCTAACCCAACGATTCCGAACCTTTATGACTCTCGTACCCTTGATTAGGCTTTTATTATTATTTATTGATTAGTCTTTTAATATTATTTATTGATT
>BGPR01000145.1:897851-908668 GCA_013235015.1 Araneus ventricosus | reverse complement strand
TACCTCCTTCCTAAACTGTTTATACCTGCTTTACTTTTTAAGCATTAGAGTGTGATTAGAAAGTGTTTCTGACTCAAAATAACTTAGTGCACTTGGCGGAAGAGCGCATCAATAAGGACAAACGGTGTTTCAATGTCCCTATTAAGTAGCAGAACGTAACAGTTTATCTCTAATGACAGGGAAAATCAGAAATTGGAATTGTTCCAATCCTTTTCATCACTTGCTTTTCTTTACCTCCCTCCTAAACTGTTTATATTTGCTTTACTTTTTAAGCATTATCTTTAATATATTTTTAGCGCTAACATTAATATTATTTGTTGTGTTTTTTACTGGTAGTGGAAACCCAGTTGTTAGTGTTATTACATTTTGGCGCTAACGTTCATCACTAAGATCGCTAAAATGTGGATATGTACACCAAATTCTAGCGCAAAAAACTTAGCCATCGTTCACTCGCGATCTAACGCCAGTATTTGACGGTTTTTTCTGGGATTTCGTTAAAAGAAACGTACAATTTTCTTCAAATTTGTCTTATTATACATTAATTTTCCAGAAAAAGATACTTGCTTTAGAAAAGGAAGAATAAAATTGTTTTGGAGGTTCCTTTTCTTTCCCCTTTCCTGGGCCAGCTCTCCTGTGTTAGCATTAATTAGTTATACGAGAACATTAAATTCTTCTTATAAAGTTAACTCATTTAACACTGTTAAAAAAGTAAGAATTTTATCAGTTGACATTTGAATGTAAGAATTTTGGTTTGGTAAAAAATTAAAGGTACTTTCTACAAAATAACTTTTGCAGCTCAAAAGTAATAGTTATCATTACGTTTTCTGCTTCACACAGGTATTTAATTTTTGCTGTATTAGTATTTTTCACATGAACATCTCATTTGCTACTGTCGTTTAAAAGTTTAATGTGACAAAATAGTACTTGAAATTATATATCCCATAATAAGCATAGAAAACATCTAAAACATGTTTTATATATAAGCTAAAAGGAAGAAAAACTTAATGTATAATTTCTGATGCGTGAGAATTTTCAGGATATTTTTACAGAAGTACATGTAATAGTTACCACAATCAGATATTATGTAATAATCTTAGTAATATTTTTACGTACAATATTTATATTTAGTCTAATGTAATACCGTCTGTCCACGACCAGATATCTCCCAGCCTAGCTGTCTGGATGGTGGCGGTCGCTATAGAAACAGGTTACCGTACAGGGAATTCATTTCGATTTGGTAGAAAGAATTTCATTCAAGTATGTTACATTGGAGCACTTAGCGTCAAATGGGATGGAGAGTGCAACTGCGGAAAAATCGAGAAGACGAATGATCAGCTGCTCTTTGCCCGCCGCAAACTGGAGCCAAGAATCAAATAAAACCTAGACTGCCCTTGGATTCCTCACATTTGAAATGGATCTTCCCTAACATAACCAGTTGCTATAGCGATCGCCACTAACCAGACAACTTGGCGGGCAGAAATCTCGTCGTGGACAAACAGTATACGTAACTGTATTGTTACTATGGGAGAGGAAGGACATTCTGTTGTTTCTGACGGGAAAAAATGGAACCTATTATATATATCTGACACATAAAAAAGCACTATTTCTAACCTATATCTGATACAAAAGTTTAGTTTTAGGTTTCTGTTATATTACATGATACTTGTAATATTATTTATTTGAGTTGTTTGCATAAGATTTTATTAATGGAAGGTGATATGTAACGGGCCAATTTACTTTCATAGCATGAAATAGGATATATTTGTATTAATTATAAAGAATAATTTCATTCGAAATGTTTCTATGTTTTATCAACGTAAAACATCGTTAAATCAAATTTTGTTTTAGATAAATTACTTGATAATGTTATTTCTTAAACTATTTGAGTGAGAGTGTTTTAATAGAAAGATATATGTAACTGGCCAATTTACTCTCAGAGTACTAAAGAGAATGTATTTGAATAAATTGTAAATAATTATTTCATATACGTTATTTTACTACATTTCATTTCTTAAAACGAAAAAAGACTAATTTCCATTTCTAAAGCACATTTACTAGATGCTACATCTACTCATACAATTTTATAATAATCTCAAAAGATATATTAGCATAAACTTATTTGAATGCAGAAACTCTGTAAATCTTTTCAGATAATGAAACGAAAATCGTCACAGAAAACTCTATACTGTGGATTTAAATTTCCATTTCTATTTTGAAATCCTACTCCAAAATGATGCGTTAATGCGTTTAAAATGTTCTGTTGTATTAGTTTCTCGAGAATTTTTCGATTTACATCTCTAGAAATATGAAAACAAAAGTATTTCATTGTGTTTCTATGAGTTTACAAATTGAACGTTCTTATTTTTCTGGCGGTTCTATTCATCTTCGCGTCCATTCTTCACAAAAGATGCATTAAAAGATTTCCCCTGTGGTTGTCTTTCATATAAATTCTTTGCCATCCTTATTCCATACTAAAATTCCACAAGCAATACTTACTAAGAGATATTCAGAATTTTATAAAACATAAAAATCATTGTATAAATTTAGACAACATAGACAAAATTTTTATAATTTATTAGGCTTATCTTATTTAATTGAATTTCAAAATACTTGACTTATTTTCTGATTCTTTTATATGTCACTTATATCATCGGTATACAGAAATAGAGAGACAAAAAAAAGAGACCAATTCAGAAGAAAAATGAATTAATGTGTTCTTGATGTTTCAAAATGTCAGGCTTAGTTTAGTTTACTTTTATTAACGTCCCGTTTTGAAGCAAATTCATGGTTATTTTGGGGGAGACTTCGTAATTTTGAACCGCGGTCAGATAACAAGGACGACACTTGAACTGTTTACATTTGTTTTACTTTTTAAGCATTGGTTTTAATATCCTTTATGTTCACATTATATATTATTTATTGTGTACTTTTCCGGTAGTGGAAACACAGTTGTCACCAAGCTGAAATTTTGGTATAATTACGTTTTGGCGCTAACATTCATCACTAAGATCGCGAAAATTTGGCGATCTACATCAAATTCTAGCGATAGACCACCAAATGTTAGCTATCATTCTCTGATAATCTAACGATATAATTTGAAGGGTTTCTATGGGATTTCGTTAACAGAAAAGTACCATTTGTTTCAAATTTCTCTTGTTATAAATCAATTATTTAGAAAAAGATACTTCCTTTAGAAATGGAAGAATAAAATTGTGTCCCTGTCCACACGTCCACACTACACCAGTGGAAGAATGTTTGATCCACGTCAGATTTCTCGCGCACCACGCCTTCTAACACGGTGAGCAATCAAACCTGTAGACCCCCGGTTTAGAGTTTGCAACTAGGCACGGTTTTAAAATGTAACGTGAAAAATAGCGTTTATCAATATATCGTTACATCAATATATGGTACACAATTTTTCTGCTGCAGAAATGACATTTTAAAACAAAAACGCCCCAACTCAATTTTTGTCCTTTTTTTGACTTGGTCACCTTTAGCTGTATACCGATGAAACATTTTTTATGCGTATATGTCACTTTAAATGAATTTTTTTTTTTATATTACTGCTGCAAAATAAAATATCAGTTTGATTTAAAATTAATTCATTCATTCATACTTATAGTTCAATTCAAATTTCCCTGGTTCCTGTTTAAATGACAATGTATAATTGAAATTCATTTTTAGTATTTATATAAATAAACTCTAATTTTATAAGCGATAAATATTCTCGAAAATAAATTATTGCTCTTTTCTATGTTTTAAACAAAAATATAGAAAGCTGCATGAAACTGGGTAAGAAATCCTGAAACTGCAAATAAATTTAATATGGCCCAAAGGCACAGGAAACATTAAAATAAATGTAATCGCTAAATTTCTAACAGAGCCCTTTTCTTTCACATTCTTCACATTTTTAAACGAACATAATAAAAAGAAACTGGAGAAAATATTTCTCTAAAATCTGTGAGCTTGTTATTGGCAATGGGCCTTCTTTTCAATTATCATTAATTATGCTTCAATTATCTTATCTATTTTACAATTTTGGATAGGAAGCAAATTTTTCTGATGGATATGGAATATTAAAAAATGTATTTAGCCGAAAAAATATCACTAATATAAAAATTTGACTCTGTGTGTGCCAACTTGAATTAATTATGATCGACGTAACTTAGTATATATACTGCATAGGCAATCCAAAAAAATCAATAACTTGTAAGTGATAATAAAATCAACATCTTTTTCACCTGCTTCGACAAAACTATCTGATTCTTAACCCATTACCTTTCATTGTCCCTTTTTATTTTCACCTAAACAGCGCAGATTATAGCATCTGAATGTTGAACTGATGGCCATGAAAGGCACAAATCCAATGAAAATAATTTTTCTGTTTAAAAAGTAAATATTAATTAATATTTTTTTTAAAAAACTAAAAAATTCTAATAAAAAGTTAAAAATAATATTAATTAAAAACAATCAGAAATAGAAATTTCGTTCGTATTCCACTCATGTTTTCATATTACTGTGAATTTTACGAAAAATTGGAATAATAGAGTTTTCGCGTATAAGGGGTTCAAATTAAACAGCTCCTTCTCCTCACACATCCAACGGTACCTTACAAAAAAGAAACATCCATACAATACTGTACAAACATCAGGTATCACAAATGGCAGCCATGGCAATTCCAAAACATTTTTTCTTATATTGCAATGATTTATCATCCAATTTCCACTTCTTTCGCCATCAAACTAAAATCCCTTGTCGAAAACGTGTGATAAAAATATCCTCCGAGGAAAAAAGAAAAAAATCTTCGACAATTCACATTTAATGCTTCTTCACTTTCCGTTGTCCCTTAGACGCTTTTTGTGACGGGTATTTCTTTTCTGCCTACCGGTCATTCATTTATTTATTCTTGTCAACATCTCATCCAGATATAGGCAGGAAGAACTTGCTTTCAGTAGTCGCTTTGATGGCACACGAGCTTGACCGAAATCCATTTTCGACAGACAGTTATTACAATAAATGACGAAGAAGTGTTTATTTTGGATGTTTTTCACTATCTGCTAGATCCTTCATTTTCATCTTCCGGAGAGTTGGAAGGATTAGTAGATCAAGTAGACGTTTCATCGACTTTTTGGAGTATTGTCCTACTCGCTTCCTACTTACAAGAATTTTACTGACTGTTGCTGTTAAGTTTTCAGGAAAGCTGTTTGATCATAATTGATGTACTGATTGATCATAATTGATATTCTGGTTGATCATAATTGATGTGCTGGTTGATCATAATTGATGTTCTTTTAAACTGGTATTTTTTAATTCCATCACAAAGAAAGGAAAATGCTCCATTTCCTTCCCAGTATCACTTAATGCTATACCAAAACAGCTGAACATCAACAAAAAAACATAAAATGCAAAAAACATAATATAGTCACGAAATTTCTCACAGGATATCTTTTTGTTTTACGACACACCAAAATCTTTAATAAAAAATAGTTAAAGTATACTTAAAATAAAATATTTCGTTAAAATTTTCTATCTAATTATTTTAATTCAATTTTCTTTTTATTATCATAATTTAATGCTTAATTACAATAATTAATTTGTTATTTTGGGGGAACTACAAATTGTTCTAACTGATATAAATTCAGAAATCTTCTGTCAAACCGAAAATATGGTATAGGAGAGAAACGTTCCAGAACTAAATTTACTTCCACTTGATGAAGATTGAATGTATAATCAACAAATTTTGAAGCAGACTCGGCAAAGCCAATCCAAATATGAATACAGTTCTTTTTCAACGCTACCTGTTTCCGCAACGCTACCTGTTTCCAAAAAGGAAATAGTTTATTGCCCAAGCTTATCCAACGGTTTTTTACGAAAAGCCAATATCCATGCAATACTTCACAAACAGCAATTATCATGAATGACAGCCATGGTAATTGCGAAACATCTTTTCTCATTTATAAGTAATTTATCGTCCAATCTCCACTTCCTTCGTCATCAAACTAAAATCCCTCACAAAAACGTCTGGTGAATAAGATCTCCAAGAAAGAAAGAAAAAACTTCAACAATTCACATTTAGTGCGTCTTCACTTTCCGATGTCCCTCAGACGCTTTTGTGACGGGTATTTCTTTTCATCCTACCCTTTTTTTCATTTATTTCTGTCAACGTCGCATCCCAGATATAGGAAGGTAGAACTTGCTTTTCGCAAACACTTTGATGGTACACGAATCCTACCAAAACCCATTTTCGCCAGATGGTTATTACAACAAATGACGAGCAAGTGTTTACTTCGGATGTTTACTACCATCTTTTGGATCCTTCATTATCATCTTCTGGACAATTGAAAGGATTTATAGATCAACTAGACGTTTCGTCGACATTTGGGGTATTACCCTGCTTGTTTCTTTATCTTGCAGAGTTCTTGCTAGATTTTGCTAAAAAGTCTTCCGAAAATCTTGTTGATCTTTAAACGGAGGTGGTTATCTTTAGTATCTTTTAATCTGGTAATTTTTATAAAGCACTAAAAAAATAATATGTTCTAAATTCATTCCGAGTATATTGTAATGCCACAGACAAACAATTGAACATCAACACAAACGCATAAAATGCAAGAAAATTTAGAAATTTCTCACGCATATTTTATTTCGAATTTTCCCTCAATTTTTGAGCAAAAATAATAAAAAGATGCTTGAATTAAAATGTTTTGTTAAAATTTAAAAACTGATTATTATTTTTAACTGACATTTCTTTTAGTTAATATTAATTAATATTTCATCATCTATTATACTTGGTAATTTTGGAGACATTGCAAATTTTTCTGATGGAATTGGGAAAGGCAAAGATTTTTCCACCGAAATGGCGAATTACATGTTTAAAAATTTGAGAAACCCTAGATAAGTGAACTTAAAGAAAACTAGACATGTAACCGACAAGTCACGGAATAGTTTTCGCATGGTCAATAAAAAATGATTAGTTTTCTTTTTCGCTTGCTTCCATAACACAACTTGCCTCCCGAATTAAATAGCTTCTTCTCCTCATACAAGCAACGGTGCTGTACAAATAGCCAAAATCCATACAATACTTTACAAACATCAGCTATGATGAATGGCAGCCATCGCAATTGCGAAACATCTTTTCTAATTTAACATTAATTTATCGTCCAATCTCCAATTCATTCGTCACCAAACTAAACTCCCTCTCCGAAAGCGTCCTATAAAAATATCCTCCAAGGCAGAAAGAAAAATCTTCGACAATTCACATTTAATGTTTCTTCACTTCAATATGTCCCTTAGAAGCTTTTGTGAAGGGTATTTGTTTCCATCCTACCGGTCATTTATTTATTTATTTCAACATCGCATCCCAACTGTAAGAGTGGAAGAACTTGCTTTTAGCAGAAGCTTTGATGACACACGAGCCCGACCCAAATCCATTTTAGCCAGATGGTTATTACAACAAATGACGGGGAAGTATTTATTTCTGATGTTTCCTGCTATCTATTGGATCCTTCAGTCTCATCTTTCGGAGAGTTGGAAGGATTAGTAAATCAACTTCACCCGGAGTCGACTCTTTGGAGTATTGTTCTGTTCGCTTTTCTCTTACAGGAATTTTACTGAGTATTGTTGTTAAGTCTTAATGAAAACTGGCTGATCATTAAATGGTTGTGACACTACTTTATTTCTTTTAAACTGATAATTTTTAATTCGAACACAAAGAAAAAATTTCTGCTTCATTCCCAGTATCACTTAATGCTATACAAAAACACATGAAATTCAACAAAAACGAATAAAATGCAAGAAAATTAATTGTCGCGACATTTCTCGCAGAGCATCTTTTTCTATGCTCCTCTTCAAAATTTTTAAACATAAATAGTAAAAATATTCTGCAATAAAATTTTCTAACTAATTATTTTTAATCCAACTTTCTTTTTATTGTCATTATTTAATGATTCATTATCATATTTATTTCGTAATTTTGGAGACGCTACAAATTTTTCTGATGAAAATGGAAAGGGAAAATATTTTTCCACCGAAACGGGAAATTACGTGAGTAAAAATTTGAGGAAGCCTAGATGAGTGAATAATACTGGACATGAAATCTACAAGCCATCGCATAGTTTTCGCAGGATCAATTCAAAAATAATTATCTTTCTTTTTCAGTTGCTTCTATAACACTACCCGTCTCACAAAATTAAACAGCATCTTCCACTCAAACATCCAAAGTGCTTTACAAAAAGCCAATATCCATGTAATACTTTAAAAACGCCAGGTATCATGAATTGCAGCCGTGATATTTCCGAAATATCTTTTCTCACTCCTCAGTAATTTATGGTCCAATCCCACTTCCTTCGTCACCAAACTAAAATCCGCCATGAAAAACGTCGGTAAAAAATCCTCCAAAGAAGATAGAATAAATCTTCGACAGTTCACATTAAATGCTTCTTCAATCTCCAATGACCTTTAGACGCTTTTGTGACGGATATTTAATTTCTTTTTACAGGTCATTCATTTATTTATTTCTGTCAGCATCGCATCCCAGATTTGGAGAATAAACTTGGTTTTAGCAGATGCTTTAATGATACACGAGCCTGACCGAAATCCATTTTCGCTAGATAGTTATTACGACAAATGACGAAAAAGTGTTTGTTTCGGATGTTTCCTACTATCTATTGAATCCTTCATTCTCATCCTTCTTAGAGTTGGAAGGATTTATAGATCATTTAGAATCTTCATGGAATTTTTGGCGAGTTGTTCTGTTCGTATATTTCTTACAGGAATTTTACTGAATGTTGCTGTCACGTTTTCCAAAAATCTTGTTTATCATTAAAAGAAGGTGGCTGTCTTCACTGTCTCTTAAACAGAAAATGTTCTATTTGCTTTCGAGTATCAATATTATACAAAATCAACTGAATATCGACATAAAAGTATAAAACACAACAACAATAATAAGTCACCAAATTCTTCACAGAGCCATTTCCTTTTCATTCTCCACAATTTTTAAGCAAAAATAATAGAGAGAGGCTTGAATTAAAATGTTGTGTCAAAATTTTCAAAATAATTTTCTTTTTATTATTATTTACTGCTTGATTATCTTATTCATTTTCTAATTTCGTGGAATGGCAAATTTTTCTCACTGAAATGGAATAACGATAGAATTTTTGTACCTGAAAAGAAGTTTCAAAAGGGAAAAGTTCAAGAACATCTTTAACTTCAACTTGATGAAGATGAATGTACAATCAACAACACTTGCTGTAATTTTCGTAACGCAAATTAAAAAATCAATAAAGTTCTTTCTCAAGTACCTTCTCAACACTTCCTACTTCAAAAAATCAAATTCTTTCTTCCTCACATATATTAAAAACTGCTTGCCAAAAACGCAATATCCTTACAATANTCTACACACGCCAGTTGACATGAATAGCAGCCATGGCAATTCTCAACTATCTTTTCTCATTTCTTACTAATTTATAGTCCAATCTCCACTTCCTTCTTTATCAAACTAAAATCCCTCGTCGAAAACGTGTGATGAAAAATACTCCAAGGAAAAAGGAAAAATTCTTCTACAATTCACATTTAATGCTTCTTCACTTTTCGATGTCCCTTAGACGCTTTTGTGATGGGTATTTCTTTTCATATTACCGATCATTCATTTATTTACTTCTGTCAACATTGCATCCCAGCTATAGAGAGGAATAACGCTCTTTGCAGATGCGTTGATGGCATATGAATCCGGCCGAAATCCTTTTTCGCCAGATGGTTTTTACAACAAATGACGAGGAAGTGTTTATTTCGGATGTTTCCTACCATCTATTGGATCCTCCGTCTCCAGGACTGATGAAAGGATTTATAGATCAACTAGACGTTTCGTCGACTTTTTGGAGTATTGTCCTGCTTATTTCTTTTTCTTCAGAGTGCTTGTTAGATGTTGCTGAAAAGTCTTCCAAAAAGCTGGTTGATCTTTAAACGAAGGTGGTTATCTTTGAATAGGGTATTTTTTATTTTAGCACTACGAAATGAAGCAGTTCCAAAACTAATATTTATTTCCGAGTATATTCTAATTCTATACGGAAAGTAGGTTGATCATTAGAGAAAACAGGTTTTCTGTTTAATATTTGAACTGGAATTTTTAATTCTAGATTTGTAAGAAATTTCTTTCGATTCGATTTCTTTCCCAGCAAAGATTGCTACTGTACAAATGCAACTGAATATCTAATGTGAATGAAAATGAAAATTTAGTAGACAATGTAGACTTCATAGTTTTTTTTAAACCTGAATACGCAGTTTGAGTGAAACTCAATGTATTTTCTGAAACTAGAATGAACTCCAAGAAGCATGTACTCGCTTTTTATTTAAAAAATAATTAAATTCTCTTTAAAGGATAAAATCACCATTTCAGTACTTTTTAAGTAAGTCTTTCAATCCTATTTTAAGACTCTTGGGAATATCAAGCGTAATTTTAATTTTTGCCATGTGTTTGCTGCACCCTGGTCATTTGTGGCTATTTCGCCATTAAACTCAACAAGCCAAATAACCAGCATAAACAAGCCATTATTCGTTTACAAATTTCAAAACTTGTAATACGTTATTGACTATTAATATCTACAACAGAATGCATAAATACTTACTCTCAACCCTGATACATTTTGAAAATGTTATTGCCCTCTAATGTTGTCACCATTTAATTTGAGCTTGACTTTTGTTACAATTTTCAACCATTGCATTACTTAGGATCTAATTTTTCCCAATATATTTGCAATCTGACAGGAATCGATTATTGATGCTCAATATATTTTCTCAAACATGCAAGGCCGTCTTAACAAATC
>BGPR01000145.1:789551-897841 GCA_013235015.1 Araneus ventricosus | reverse complement strand
CGAAATAAACACTTCCTCGTAATTTGTTCTAATAAATACCATCTGGCGAAAATGAGTTTCTGTAGGACTCGTGTGCCATCAAAGCGTCTCTGAAAGCATGTTCTTCCTTTCTATATCTGGGATACGATGTTGACAGATATAAATAAAGGAATGACCGGTAGGATGAAAAGAAATACCCGGCACAAAAGAGTCTGATGGACAACGGAAAATGAAACAAGCATTAAATGTGATTTGTCGAAGAATTTTTCTTTCTTCCTTAGAGTTTTTTTTTACTAGGCATTTTTGGCAAGGTATTTTAGTTTGGTGATGGAGGAATTGGAGATCTGATGTTAAATTACTGAGAAATGAGAAAAGATGGTTTGGAATTGCCATATTGTTTCTCATAATACCTGATGTGTGTAAATTATTGCATGATTATTGTTTTTTTTATAAAACACCGTTGCATGTGTATGAGGAATAAACTATTTTGTTTTCAGAACCAGGTACTGTTGTGGAAACAAGTGATAAAGAAACTTATTGATTTTTGGATTGGCGATGCCGAAACTAATGCAAAGGTTTCATTATAAATTTCAAAAAATAGTTAACAATTTGCTCCTGTATTAAAGTAATTTGAACGTATGTACACGTTTATATAACATTATAAAATCAATGGCTGTCTAGTTGCAAGCCGTAATGATATTTTTAATTTTAACATATTTAAAATTGTAATTAAATAGGTTTTTTGCACCAAAATTGTAATAAAATCACAGTAGAAAATTTTTAGGGTCCCTTCGATCATTGGTGCCCCTTGACTACAGGCCAATTAGACCATTGGATAAGTCGGGCGTGCAAACATGCATAGGTTAATCCACAGGATAATAGAAAGGCTAGCAATTTAAATCCTAAATATTTCATCAATTGTATTTAAACACTATTCGTTGACAAGCCACTAAACTAAGACCAAAACAAACCTCTTTCTTCCAAGGCGCCTACAACTTTTGCCATCTTTCTAAAATCAAATTGCTTATTACTACGCATCCATATGTGTTTTACAAGAACCTAATTCTTTACAAATACCAGGTAACATAAAATCAACTGGGCATTTCATCAGCACCTTTTCTCATTTCTGCTTAATTTACCGTCTATTCAGTCACTTTTTCCACGGTCAACGAACTATAATTCTTCCGTCGTAAGCTATTTATAAAAAACAGTTCCAAGGAACCAGCGGGAGAGTTGTCGTTTCGATTTCCTCTTATACTTACAAAATAGGACGCGTTTTGTGTTAAATCTTCTGTCGAGCACAATATTCGCACCGGCGAGTTTCTCTTACTTGTCCATTCCTGTGTACTCTAAATCCTATGGGTGGGTCGGTAAATGTGGGTTGTGGGCACCTGCGAGTTCGAGCACAAAGTGCCTGACATGCACAGGTAATCAATCTTTTAATATTGTTAATATCCACTAATTTCAAATTTAGCATTCTTAAATTAATCACTGACCTTCGTGGGAGACTTGAAAGAAAAAAAATTGGGGATATCGTTGCAAAAAAATGTCATCATGCAGCGAAGACAAGTGAACCAAGTACTTTTTCACATTTGGATCGTGGGACACCAAAGTCTTCCCATCACTTGAACCGAACATGCTGGTATATTGTTTCTATCCTTTGACCGAAACAAATTTTGGGGGAACCATTTTTAAAACAATACATTTTTCACTATAAAATCATGAAATGAGTGAAATAAACGTCAGTGATAAAAAAATTAGGTATTACGAATAAACATATGTATGACGAATTCAGGCGCAATGTTCCTGTGAGACCAATATTGTGATACTATCAACACTACATGTAGCGGGAAAGTCAATTGAATGGAGGAGTTCCAAAAATCAGATAAAGAGCGGAGACAACTGGAATGGACAGAGTTCTATCATTTCTGGAAGTGGAGGATGGGAACGAAAACATCCTAGCTTTGTTTGTTAGGTCTATTGCGTCTGACGGAGGGTTAGCAAAAATAGTGTAGAGTGTACCGAGTATGCATTTTGGAAACCTTCTCTTTGACGAAATGGCTGAAAGATCTGATGAATATCTGGTATTTTATCATGAAGACCACACCGAATTTCATTTAGTTAGGCTAATTGCATTTTTTAGGCATTCTTCACATACAGATGGATGGACAGGCAGCCAGATAAAAGGCTTCCCTTCGATGGATTTCGTCCAAATTCTGAGACAAATCTACAACTGTGGTGTAAAGACTACATACCAATTTTTATTCATCTGTTATCAGTGGCGGTTTTTCATGTTATGAAGCCACAGACGCAAAATTGTTTTGAGTCTCCTCCCCCTACCCAATGTCACAAATTCTTCGCCTTCTGAGTATTGCAATGTACGCCAAAAGGGTTTTGAGGCCCCCAGAAGCTTTAGGCACGCGGCGAGCACCTCCGGCGCCTGTGCGAAAAGCCGCCACACTCTGTTATACTACGTTTTTGAGACAATGTGTTAACAGACAGACACAAATAATTACTAAAATGTTATTTGCGTATTCAGGGAGGTCTAAAACGTGGAGATTCATCAAAATGTCGGTCTAATTTTCTTTCTTTGAAACTTGCTATTCTTTCTCTTTTTTCTTGAACGAGAAAATACACTAAGGAAAGAAAAGTACAGAATCTTTGACAATACACTTTTTATGCTTTCTCCTCTTTCCGTTGCTCTTTAGACGCTTCTTTGAGGATTATTTCCTTTCAACCTATTGGCGACTTGTTTTTTTATTTCTGTTAAGTTCCCATCCCAGATACGGATGAAGAACTTGTTCTTCGCCGACACGTTGATGACACATGAACCCTGTCGAAATCCGTTTCCGCTTCATGATTATTACAACAAATTGCCAGGAAGTGTTGTTTTCTGTGTTTCCTAGCATCTATTGAATCCTTCCTTCTGATCCCCAGGAGTGCTGAAAGAGTTGTTATAGATCAACTAGATGTTTCGTCGACTTTCTTGAGTATTTTCCTGCTGAAGGATTTCTGAAGATTGGTCTTCTAAGTTCTTCCGGAAAGCTGGTTGATCTTTGAATGGAGGGAGTGCGTCGTTTGTGTCTTATAAGCTAGTAATTTTGACGCCAGATTTATAAAATCAAACAAAAATGTTCCTATTTTCGGCGAGATTTTCAATTTCTTTTAAAAGCTACTTTCGTGATAAAGATTGAAGTTTGACAACAAACTTCAGAATTCTTTAAAAAATATTATAAAGCATCTTCCGACATCAACCATGAAACAAAATTTATGTTATCATTCCTTTACGTCTTTGGGGACTGTGATACCCTGGTGATGAGACTTGGAGATATGGATAAGAAGATAGAGATTATCAAGCTACGATTCCATCAAATATACATCGTGTATGTGGGCTTGGTCCACGTTAAGCCTGCTGGCGTCTGCCAAACTTTCTCACGTTTGACTGACGCGTGGGAGATTGGAAAGCGAGTTATTGGCTCAGGTATTGTCCAGTTCATCTGACCTTGATCAAGCCAGGGGTTGAATTTCACCCTGTTATAAACCATATATTTATATGACTTTGCATCTCGTCCAGCTTTACCTTCCAGAAGTAAATTCAAATTTCAAATTTTAGCTTTATACTCTCAAACAACTTATTTACATGTGTTCTTTTATAGCAGCTTTCTAATATTTTATTTACCTACATTTGACATACAAATGTCAAATAATGAGCTTTGTGGTATAAACCGAAAACAAACTAAAACGAATAGATTTGGGAAAAGTGTAGATACAGAATGCGAAGAACAAGTTTTATATCTCAAAAAATGAAATTAATAACTTTGCAAATGACTGTGATGAAGACAAAAATTTTAAAACTGTGATAATGTAGAGATCAATCGCATAATTTAAAGAATATGTAAAAACTTACTAAGTTCCAAGGAATAAAATCGCTTTCAAATCAAGCACTTCTTTGAATAAAATCTTAAAAATGTTAAACATTTTTTATTATTTTGAGCTTCTGGTTTTTATTCAGCACGATCCAAAGAAAAATATGTATCTCGAAAAGAATTTATAAATTTGCAATTCTTAACCACTTCGCAGAATCAGTAATTCTTCGTTAAATATTATATTAGTTCGCTCAGAACCAGCTGTTCCTTTGGGAATTTATGGTTATATGTGTTCAATTTATCATTTCAATTCTTCCCAATATTACCTGCATTTTTATGTGTTTCCGCTACAGACAGATTGAAGAAAAAATATTCATGAAAATGAAAGTTTTGGACTTTTAAATGAGACTGGGCAAAGTAAAAATGCCACTGCAAGGTAGAAAAAGATTTGCAGCTTCCTTCTTTTGTAAAGAGCAAACCTCTAGGTTATATTTTTATCGAACATGTATTTTATCTACCTTGAATAGCCGCAGATAACAAATGACCAGAAATATTGCAAACGACGATGACTTGTATGGTGATGGGCAGATAGGTTTATGGTTTGCTATTTTCGACATATTTGCCATTCCTTCAGGAACCTACTCCATAGAAGAAATCGTTTTACTCTATATGCAGGAATAAACTAGCATTGACAATTTAGGAGCTATAACGTACTCATTGCTATAAAAAAGAATTTTTTTTGGTAATGTCTGCAACGGTCGTTTGAATTGTTTTATTTTATTTTATTTATTTATTTTGCTTTTTTCTGTTTCATAAAAATATATTATACTTATTGGAGGTATTACTGAAAAAGCAACTAATGACATGTTTTTTCGTTAGCATTAGAGTTCCCCTCATTATTTTTGTTTCTACTATCGATAGAAAAGTTTTTAACCATCTAAAGGATCCAAAATGGCTTTATCCAACCCTCAGTAGATAATTCTCTATTTGTAACATTAACAGGTTTTCTAGAAATTTAATTTATGCGTAATCGCAGAGAATCACCCCGCCCTGCCTTAACGTCCTGATTTACATTGAATGACCAGCCACCGCGATAGATAGTCAAGCACTGTGTCCCCTGCATAATAGCCCCCATTACGAGCAGCTAATGCAACAACCCCCCATTTTACCGGGGTACGACCTGTCATCGGAAGTAGGCCCTAAGAGCCGCACCACCATTATTGCACCATCGGATTGGTGAGAGCCTGCAGCGTCTCATCCGTGACCCCGGGGCCCCCCCCCCCCCCATGGGTTGATTTATGCATAAGAAGCACGATATCACATAGCACAGAAATGTGACAATTTTTATCAAAACATCACAATTATAAAAAAATAAGCATAGAAAAGGTGAAACGCAATTAATCTTGACAAATTTTAGGAACATTTTAAATTTCATTCGTTTTGATAGATGCAGAAAATAACTGTACAATTCCAAATTATACGGATGTTGCAAAATGATAGTTAAAATCAAGGGAGTCAATTCATGCTCACGTAATGCACGCTGTTCCAATTTAATTTTGGAATTCATTGCGAATCTTACAGAAGAAAAATGTTCGCGACATCATAGCGTAGGGTTATAACTCTCTGTTAGATTACATAAGCAATTATGCTTGTCATGTGACTCATGGTTTTATCAAAATATGTTTAATAACCCAGAACACAAAATATCGACTGGAAATATTCTTTTGTATTCTATGTATTCTATCTTTTATATTGATTACATTAAGTTAATACAATAAAAATATGCATATTGTTTCCAGTATTAAAAGAACCTAAGAGAGATTATTGAATTCCATTGGTTAAATCTCATTTAAATTAACTAAGATTTTTGTGCACAAAGTCTCAAAAATCCTACATCTTTTGTACATTCTGACCGTTTTCTATTTTTATCCAGCACGAACAAAGAACATTATTTCTCTCGAGAAAACTTTTTTAAATTTGCAATTCTTAACCACTTCACAGAATCAGTATTTCTTTGTGAAAAAGTATTAGTTCATTCAGAACCATCTGTTCCTTTTGGAGATTTATAGTTTTATGTGTGCAATTTATCACTTCATTTCTCCCCAATATTTTCTGTATTTTTTATACGTTCCCCCTGCAGATAGAAGAAAGAAAAAGATCCATAAAAAGAAAAGTTTTGGATTTTTAAATGAGACTGGGCAAAAGAAAAATGTCACTGCGAGGAAGAAAAAATGTTTCCAGCTACTCTCTTTGTAAAGAAGAAACCACTGTGTTACATTTTATCGAACATGTATTCTATCTACTTCGAATAGCCTCAGATAACAAATGACCAGAAATCTTGCAAACGACAATGACTGGTATGGTGATGGGCAGATAGGATTATGGCTTGCTATTTTCGACGTATTTACCATTCCTTCAGGTACTTACTGGATAGAATAAATCGCTTTGCTCTTTGTGTAGGAATAAACTAGCAATGACATTTTCGGAACTATAATGTAGCTCTTTGTAATAATTACAATATCTGTTTTTGGTAATATCTACTACTAATGGTATTTTTGATTTAAGATATTTTTCCCGTAAAAGGTCATTTTACTTATGGGAGATATTCCAGAAAAAAACAACTGATGACGTGTTTTCCGCATTGAAATTACGGTTCACCTCATTATTTCATTATGCTATTAGTCAAAAGCACTTACAGCGTCTAAATTTTTTAAATGACGTTATTTAAATCACAGTTAATAATGAGCCATTTGGAATTTTTAGAGTTCATTCTTTTTTTAGAAATTTCTTTATTCTTCATGAACATGAAATTTAGCAACATCGAAATGTAACAATTTTAATTAAAAGATCACAAACACAGAAAAGAATTTAGACGACAAAAAAATACTCAAAATGTCATCAAATTATAAGTAAATTCTAAATTTATTCTTGTTGCCATATGCAGAAAATACTTAGCAATCCTAAATTGTACCGACATTGTTAGATGCGACGAATAACTAAGACCAATGGAGTCAATTCCAGTTGACACGCTGAATTTGGTGCGATAATTTTATTTTAGAAACCATTACATATATTACAGGAGAAAAAAGACGTGACAGAAGAGTACGAGGTTAGAAAACGCATAATTATGTGCACTGTTATGTTTATCACGTCACACTGACAGATGAGATTTTTCATTAATCGTAAAATATGTTTAATAACACAGAACACAAAAATTCAATTGGAAATGTACTTTTGTATTAAGGTCTATTTAATAGTATTCTTTTATGAGGCGATACATCGTGAGTTTCTAGCAGTAATTAGTTTGAATTAAATTCGCAAAAATCAAAGGCATCGCTAATAAACAATGAAGGTGTATTTTTATCTTTTAACTACTGAATAATAAATTATGATTCTTAATTGTGTGTAAAATTCATGTTTCCTCTAATGTTTTTGCATAGAAATACCTGTATTTAAAAATGTGGTCCGAAACAGAGATGAATATTTTATGTTAATCATACGCCTGAATTGCAGGAATAAAAAAGTTTTTCTTCATATCAAATTGTAATCAAAGGCGCGAATTACACCCGAGAAAAAGTTAATGGAATTATTGCTGACAACACTGCGTATTGAGTTACATTAGCAAAAAAGAAGACGGAAAAAAGTACTCCAGTATTAAAGTGAATTGGTATAAAATTGTTAAGAAATTTTGTGAATCTGTACAAATTAGTATTTATACTATTACATAACAATTTGCTTTCTTAAGTTTCAAATGCGCATCATTTGCTTTAAAACTAATAAAAATAATTTTCGTATATCTCGAAATCTATCTAAAAAGGCAACTACTGTAAACTCTTGACTCAGATTAGCTGCGACGTCTTAAACTATACGAAGAAGGCGATTTTGAATCTCACGCAAGCTTGGTGATATTCCTAATGTTATGACTGCTTCACCTATGTGAGAATTATTTTGGTAATTTTCTGTTCATTCGACAACAGCCATAGAGCACAAAATACAGCAGCCGCTTACGGCTAAACTTATAATTTTTTGCCAACTTGCAATGGTAGATTACCTTATTTGGCACAGTTGCAAGCATTTTATTGATGCTACTGTCACGTTGACGTAAGAGTGACATTCCACACCAACATTTACGTTTGAAGATAACCTGTTGCAGGTTCACTGAGCAAGTACCATCATTTATTTCTGTTAAACAGGGGACGATCCAGGTTTTTCAGGGGCCCATTTTTGTGAAAAAAAATACTTCTGTGGGGAAAAAAATTATTTTTTTGAAAAATAAAAATCTTTTTGTGAAAAAATAATTTTTGTGAAAAAAATTTTTATCATGTAAAACCTTCAATTTTAGCAGCCATATTTCTATATTTTATGTGAATTTGAGTTTTGTGAAGGGGCCGTTTTTATGAATTTGAATTTTGTGAAGGGACTGTTTTTATGAAGTGGAATTTTGTGAAGGGACCTTTTTCATGAAGTGGAATTTTGTGAAGGCACCGTTTACATGAAGTGGAATTTTGTGAGGGGACCGTTTTTATGAAGTGGAATTTTGTGAAAGGACAGTTTTTATTAATTGGAATTTTGTGAAAGGACCGCAAAACGGCTTCAATTTTCAAGAACATGTTCCATTATTATCTCATTTTGTATATAAATCTGATTATTAGATCTCCTTTAACCCTTTCGCTTCTAATGCTGGCAAAAGCCGGAATCTACAAATCAACCAGCGGAGACGAACGCCGGCTGTAGCCGGCATCTATGAAGCTACTCGCAGAGACGGCCGGCGGCATTCATTCTAACTTTAATTATGATTATACTTATAACAATATTGTTTAAGTATATATTATGATTATATAGTTTTAAAGAAAAGTTACTTTTCAAAGTGGAGTTGTTCAGGCATAAGACGTAAACCCAAACGCCAAAAACTGTCAACGTACAATGTGTACACTTTTGACGCGTGGTTCAGTTCAGCGGAGCAAACTGCCATAGTGAAAGGGTTAAGTTAATTTTACTGCAAGTCCCTGAATCAGAGGCAGATTTTTCTGAACAATATTTTATCATCTATTACCTTAGTTCAACTTGCTTAAAGAAATACACATGGACAGCCAGTTTGAATCAATACAATATTTTATGCCGGTACTTAACCTTTAAAATGGAACTTTGAGTGTAGAACTGTAAAACATCAGTTTAATGCTTTAAAAAACAGAAGAAGATGACATTTCAATTCCATTTAGCCGCTTCAATAACACTTCAACATTTTCGATTTCAAAAATGTACCTTTCCCAAAACTATTGCTTTTGCAAAAACGGAAAATTCCATTCGTTTTACGAGATAAAACAGAAGGATTATTCTTTGAATAGGCAAATGGGGAAACCTGTTTTTGTTGTTGTTATTTTGCAAGTATAAACATCAAATATGTAGCAATCGTTCTTACAAGAACACACTTTTAAACAGATAAAATTTTATCTGCATCGTAAAAGTTTGAAAAGTGAAATTTACATTACGATTTATTTCCCTTGATATTTCTTTCGTCGATAAATTGGCAAAGTGAGATTTCATGATGTATTTCCTTATAGAAAGAGATATTTTTTAGATGCCTGATCGTTTATTGCTTAGAGGTTGATGGTAGTAAAACCAGTTGTCTGATTTAAACTCAGAGAATGCATTTATTTTGTAATGCAGACATCCATATACTGAATAATTTATTTTATAGTGCATAAGTTTGGGTAAAGCTGTCTACGATTCCTTATACAAGGTGGTCATAAATTATTGAACCCATTAAAATTTAATAAAAAAAACTAATAATGTTGCAACTGCGTTTTTAACGTAGGACTACGTTCCTCCCATTAGGGTCTCAGGAAGGAAATTGATTCACAAGCCAAAACGCCACAACACTTGGTATGGGAGATCCTCTATATCTCGATAACTACGTACGTTAAAAGCATAACTAATGTCTTATTTTAGAGATAAAGGGTAACAACAGAAGTTACAAAAAAATTGAAATTCAGAATTGTAGTTCGGCGACTACTGAGTCGCAAAGTTAAGCAAAAATACGCATGAACTGGTGACGAGATCCTCTATATCTCGGTAACTACTCTCACCTCCAAAAGTTAAGCACAATTCTTAAGATGCGAAAAAATTGGAGTTAATATGAATACTATGGTTCGCAATCGTGGGACACACTATCGTCATAACTCGCATTTTACAGTGAAGATTCGGTCACAGGGCAATTAGGAGGGCCACCAGAAAGGGATGAAGGCGAAAATGGAGTTTGACTCATCCTGATTCACAAAAAGTTGATACCGAGAAACAACATTCATCAATGGTTATGTTTGATGTGCATAATATTTACATGCATTTTCGTAAACACAGCACAAATATTTGGGAAGATATAAATGTTTTCTTAAAAAATCCCAACTTTTTCCATATGTTTTTTGTTGTAACATGCAGAGTTTTCAACCAAATTGTACGAGGTTCATATCGCAGTAGAAGTAGCCGCGCCTTTTTTACTATAAGACGTAATAAAGAAACATATTATCAGCCAAGTAAATATTTTTTTTTAAATTTGGTGTTGCATTACTCCTTACTCATAAACATATGATATTAGACTCTAAAGGAGTATCAAGAGTTTTTCAGAAAATTTCCACTTGAATTGTTCAATTCTTTGTTAGAATCTGTCAACTGTATCTAATTTTGGGTATCAATTCCATCTAAAAATTATACTATTGTTTCATTTGAAATTTTTGCATGTTGTATTGTTCTAATTAATAATTTAATGTCATCTTTTCCTATAATAAACAAGATTTTATTCTAAAATTAAAATGACGCAGTGAACTCCATTACATATGCATATATGACTTGAACGTAAAATTCACCCATTTCAAAATCCCTTATCCTCTTAGTAAAAATTTGAAAATCAGCTTAAGATTAATATTTAAAATCTTTCGTGGTGCACATTTTAATTTTTTATAACCAGAAAAATCAAGGTAATCATTACTTAATTCCAATAGGCCTACCCATTTTTGTGAAATATGCTTTTAAAATCTATTATTTATTTAATGGTTTTTATTTATATTTTTATTTTTAAAAAACATTTTTTAATCTGTTAATTGTATATTTTTATAATTTTTTTCAAAGAAATGATAATTTTAATTTAATTTATTTCCTTTCTAATATTCTCTACTATTCTGGAGCCTTTCCCCCCATTAAGGAAACTACATAAAAAATAATTAATATTCACCGGCAAATCTCTATAAGTCAATCTTAAACGAACCTGAAAGCATAAAAAACGACTTTTAATTAAGCGAAAAGATTTATCAGTTTTAAATGTTTCCATAAATTATCAAGCATTCAGAACGAAAAAAAAGCTTGCTCTCTTAAAATTTAAAACTACAAACTTCTGTAGTTAAAAAAATGCAGAACTTCAGAACTGCAAATTTAAAAAAAAGAACCTACATAACTGATTCGAAGTGGATTAACTGCGGTTACCCCACTGCCCAGTAACCCTTCCTTCGCCTATTAGCCATTGACGTCACGGCGGAGCCAGTTGCCATAGCAACCGACCGGGCGGTTCATTTGCTGAGAGATTTGTACAGAGAAAGAGAGAGAAAAGGGTCGGATTCTTTGAAAGAAGTCAACCGCTTTAGTATAGAAAAAAATCAGAACAGCACACCTGGATGTTTATTTTATCAAATTACGAAAAATGAAAGCTTGCATTGGATGGATTTTGGTGCTAAGGTTTTAAATATGCAAAGCTTTGCGAAAAAATTAAGGCCTTTTTCTCATTATTTCGTCACTCTGTAACGCGACAATGAGATTCATGGGTATTTTTATCGTAGAAATCCAAATGTAAATTCACCTCATCACGCAAAGTGGGGAAAAAGGACAGATTATAGGGGAAAATTATTATTTTTTAATAATAAATTTCTATATCAAACTTTCATCATATAGTTAATAATGAAAAAAATTGATTTTTAGAAATCTTTTTTTCTGTCTTATAAAATATTTACATATGAAAATAAAATTAAGTGGAAATACTTTATAAAGAAATATGACACAAGTAGTCTTTTTCTCAAACGATCCAGTAAATCATTTAACTTCACACGATTTCAATCTGTAAATTCTTTAGATTATATTATTAGATATTATATATTATATTATATATGTTTGTTAATTGAAACTATATGTTTACTCTAATAAGAGAACAGATTTAATGTACGGGGTCTCTTCGACTTACCACGGAATTCCATTCAGAATCACAGGTCGTAAGTCGAATTTATATTTTTTAGACTATTTTCATACAAAAGGGTTATAAAAATTTTACATAAAACATAAAAATCAATGTTTGTGCGTATAATCATTTTATATAATGTGAAAAAATGCATAATATGTACTCTATTGTACATACTGTAAACAAAAATGCTACTTCAGATTACGTTTTATTTTGGAATTAATTTATTTAAGTTGAGGAAAAGGTGCAATATTCCTTTGCTATTCCATGCTTTGAGATAAGAAATGTCGCTTGAGTATCTTTTAAAATTAATAAAAATAAAAACAACCAGAAGGAAAGGCATTATTTTACATCTGTCTACTAACTGATAACCCAGCGTTGCTCTGGATCCAAATACTTCACAGACACTAAGTTTCTTATTCTCCAAATATATAGACAATAGATGAAGCAAAAATCATCTTCAAAATAAAACTCTTTATTCCAAGAAACTCACTTTAGTACGGCTCAAAAAGAATAAAATATGAAGAGAAACAAATAAAATAAAATGGGGTAAACGCAAGAACCGATTTCCTTTAAAAAGTATCAAAAAGAGTAATATTTAAAGAGAAATAAATAACAGAAAACATTAAAAGAGAAAAAAATGCAAGAACTAATAAATTCAAACACCGTAAGTACAACTTTTCTTCACGGATAAAAAAGAATATATAAGGATAAATTAACAAAATAAACATCAAAGACAAAAAGGAGAAGGAAAATGCAAAAACTAATTAATTAAAACACCGAAAGTGTACATTTTCTTGATAAAAAAGAATATTCGCCAAAATAGGCAAAAAACGCCCGAATTTATCCCTTAAAATTAAATAAATAAAAATCCAATTCAAATTTTTTAAAAAGATTTTGCGGCGTTAGCTCCCTCTTGTGGTAATCTATCACTGTGTTAAATTTGATCCCCGGTACGTCAAACGGTCTGGGCGTGCTTAAAGAACGAAAAAAGAATATACATACTACTCAAAAAATTGCTCTTTTATATATATACAGAATAACACACAAAATTTATAAAGCTACCACGCATATTTATTTCTTTTAAAGATCTTTGAAGGAGGATTCTTATTTTGAATGGAAATCATTAAGTTAAAGTGTGCCAGAATATGAACAATAGAAATGTAATATTGCTCCTCATATAACAGTTGTGCTTATAATTGGAGAACGACACACTGAACATTTATAACAGTTATTCTTCCAAATTTCTTATCTTATGAAGCGCATCGCTCCATGAACTACAGAAGCTTATGGTGGTTTAAACTCTAACCTGTTCCATCAATAAATTGTGTTACGTGTTTAAAAATATCCTGTTTTATCTCCATCCTTTCTGTGCACACGGCATCTTTCTATCCTGGTTTGTTCACAAGTTTCTAAATTTTACAGTTTTTCCATATTTCTGAAACACACTGTATTATGCGCTAAGTAGCTTAATTTTGATTCAATTCTTCATTACATCATCTTATATTCGAGAATAGCATTAAGATAAAACTCCCAAAACCTTGTAGTTTAATGAAGAACAACCTTAAACGCATCTTAATGGAAAACAAGGAATCTTTCAAAAGTTCTATGGCAAGAATATATATCTGGTTTGATATAAACATATCTCCACTTAAAATCTCTTAGTTCATTTTGAAAATTAAACTCATTTGTGACTGAAACAGTCGCTGAAGAGTGGAGACAGAATCTCATCTACAGAACTAATGGAATTAAATGTGTGACTGGGTCTGTTGGAATTCAGAGGGATAAATTCATTTTTTTCTGCCTCACTGAATTGTTTCAGATATAAAATGAAAAATATATAATCAAATAAAAAATTACAGCTTATTATCATTTAAAAAATTCTTCCCTGTAGAAGTTAAGGGAAAAGACATTGTCTGCAACAAAATGTCTCTCTGATCATACTGGACTTGAATATTTTTTAGCCAAGAATAATTTAACCGCATCAAATTCCAGAATTTAAACATGTGTCTGCTAATCCCGGGATTTGCGCCGTTAGGAAGGAAGTTTCTTTTTTGCTGCATCCTGCGAATTTCGCAAGCTAATGGGTTAACTTAGCACTATTATAATAAAAATTTTCATATAAATAACGATTCGTTTAGTTCAACGGTATTTGAACATATTTGCACACGTTGCATATAAATAGTGATTTAAAATAAATCGGCAGTCAGAGGGTTAAGGCATCCTTCAAAAGAAGGATAAAAAGCTCAAATTAACAATTATTTAACAAAAAGTTGAGAAACATTAATGTAAATAATTTTGTAAAATAATGCAATTAAACGTAATTAATTATATTTAAAATTATACTTTTTTTCTAATAACTGTGTTTGTGGTAATGCGTATTAGTATAAGCATGTGCATTGCATTAGTAATTTAAAATTACGTCGGATTTTTAGAGGGATTTTAGGAGTAAATGGGGTTATGATTATCGCTGACAAAATATACGTTAACCCACATGCATTTCCAACAACATTCATTCCATACCTCGTCTATTCTCCAGAATGGCTACCATTAAGTTAGGTGTTACTTGTTATTTTGCGCTGTGATAAGCTTTGTTAATCCAGGTAATTACACCAATTCTGTCTCCAGGAATTAGGAAATAGCCCAGATTGCCAATTAGGAATCCCAAGCTCCGAATAAAAGCTGCTTGCCTCTTTAACGTTGCAAGAATACTGCGAAACAGAATCCATAGCTTGTTAGAAATGAGGGTATCATAATTTCGAAACTTTAACATTTATGTTGACATATCTGAGATCAGATGGTTTTATTAAGTTGAAATAAGGCTTAATTTTCATGGTTTGGACAAACAGAAATAGAAAAGCATTCTCTAAGTCTTTTTTTATATAAAGTGGTAATACTCATTTTACTTTGCCGTATACAAAGTATTAGAATAGACAAAATATTTGCCCTCGAGGTTTTGATGAATCTTCACGTTTCAGATCTCTTTGAGTCAGATAAATATAATTTTGTAACTATGTTTGCAGTTCAACATTCAACTTCGCCTCCTCGTCAGCCCATCTTTCCCTTATGAATTCAGAACTGATTTAGTCGTTCTTTCAAGACTTTCTACCAAAATCCACCGTGTTTCATCTTCTTCAAATAGAGTTTCATCGACTAACTCGTGTTCAAAATCAAACTTTTTAAAACTCTGTGAAGCCCCTTTCTCTGTTTGTGTGAACATATTTTATTTCATTTTTATTATTATTTTAATTTTTTTCATCTTTTCCTTTCATTTTTTTAAAATTTTTTGAGTGGATTTTTTTTTTACTCATCTTACAGTTTTTCCATTGCATGCAGTTTTTATTATTGTCCAGTTTTTCATGTCCAATTGTGAAATTTTGTGTTTTTCAAAGTTTTATTTATCTACATGTTTTGGCGCCTTTGAACTGTAAATTGGCATTTTGGCGATCAATGGTTGCCAGAATATGTGAGCGCGCTAATGCGCACTTTACTACGCACTACTCTTGTCTCTCTCTCTTGTCTTGAAACATGTATATAGTTCTGTGCGTGTGTGATCGTACAATAAATGTTGCGATCGTGAACAAGGGCTTGAACTTCCTGATTCGACGGACATCACAATACGATTTCCACTCCGCTGTTCTCCATGAGTTTGGACGGAAAAAACATGCTCTGTGTTACCAAATAAAAATTATAATGAAATGCTCAATAGCAATCCTTCTTAATTGAATAGCTCCTGTTATCATTCTAAACTTGTTGCGTTCTATAATTAGGCAGAAGTGTCGGGAATTTGGCAAGGTCTAAGAGAGGTCACCCCTTCGGGTGCTGCGATTTTTCTTCCACTTCATGTCAGCGGCACTGCTTAAATAACCTTGAAGTTATAGTTGCAGGGGTATGGAATGGTGTCATGTTATGTCTGTCTATGAACACGATAACTGAAAAACGTAGTGAGCTCGAACAGCCCTATTAGCACAAGATGCTCAACAATATTTACAGGATATCTTTACGATGTTGTGCGGTATTCAGAATATCCTAACAACATCGTGGAAATATCGGAAAATATCTTGTGCTAATAGGGAGGGGTGTCAAACTCGTGGGCCACAACGAGTGTCTTTATGGCCCAACAAGAAACAAAATTTTTTAGATAAATTAAGATGTTTAATTTTTAAAATTCCTAATTATACATAATTATTAATAACGAACCACGGCAATTATTAGTGATCAATTACTAGTTAAGCTTTATATTGATCGAGATAATCGACATCGAATGCTGGAAACACTTAGTGAAGTTAAGAGGCCTGAATTTTACAAATTTTTAAAAGCCAAGTTTGAAAATACTCGAAAATCGGTATATGAAATTATTTCCCTGTTTGGAAGTACTTAAAGGTGAGAACGATTTATTTCCCTTATGAAAGGAACTGAGTCTCCTGTGACATCCAGAATTGCTGATATTCACCTAAGTAATCAGTCACTGCCAATAAGATATATCTCGAAATGGAGAAGTGGAAGCAGATGAAAGGTGCCAAGGACCAATATGGAAAACCTAACTTTACCGTTGTTTGTTTTCTTTCTAATATTATTTTTTAACTTTATTCTTACGAAATAAACCTGCGTTTCCAGAAAAGAATTAAAGGATTTTTTTTCTTTGCGGACCGCATAAACTTAAACCTTGTTTATTTCGCTCGTGCTACCAAATGAGTTTGGCAACCCTAAGCTAAGCAGATGAAATTTCGTGTGTGATCTTATATACCAAATTTGCATATTTCTATTAAATTCTGGTTAAATCAGTCATCAGATGTTTGTTTTAACTCTTAAAATAATTTTTTTCCAGTAAAGCACCCGAATATTACGTAGATTTCAAACATGTTCCACAAACATCAATTTAGCTGTATCGGTTCCCTACAAGCAACGCCTCAGTTGATAATTGCATACTTGTATAACTCAAATCGTATCATTATCAAAAGAATAGTTGTTATAGTGATATATTGCAACACTTATTTGTAAGTTTATTTCAGTAATGGATAAATCAAGCTTAATTTCTTTCTGACTTCTCTTTAAATTTTTTTTCAAATGAGGTATTCTTCTAATTGTAAGTACTTTCGAATGCGATTTACTCACATTAGAAGAAATGCATCCATCAGGAAATATGTAAACCAGATGACGAGATAAAGCATTCATAAATACATACTTAATGATGAATAAATTTATCTTACTTGATGAAATATTTATTAATAATTAACTAAATATTAGATATTTAAAATTAGATAAGGTAAAATACCATGATCAGATATAAAAACGCAGTTAAAAATTGCATATTCTGTAAGACAAGAATCTCTGAAAACAACGAAAATTGCAGACCAGATTTGCACATGTGTCTCGAACTCACAATTAGTCGTAAACTTTTCTTCGGCTAACAGTCTCTTCTCATGAAAGAAGTCTGCTTTGAAACTATATGGTCATCGCTTTACTTATTGCCATGTTTATTTTTAAGAGAAAAATGAATGCATTAATTAAAGGTCGAATTTCTTTAAAACTATCGATTCTAAGTTCAAGAAAGGCAGGAAAATTCAATTTGCGCAATAAGCAAGAATAATCTTATTGGAAAAAGCGTTAAAATTATAACTGTGTAACCGCACTGCTTTTCGAGCTCGCCACCTAGCGGCCGTTCGAAGAGATAGTCAGTCCAAGTTCTGGAGTCAGCGAGTAAAATAGTGTTCTGCCCCGAGTAACTGTATATTTCATATATCCTTAAAAGTTTTGTCCTTAATTGTTTGTCAATATATGTTGTCTTTTATGTTTAATTAAAAGTATTTAAATCAATTAAGCTTCTTTTCTTTAATATCTACTGTTATCCCTAACAGGAATTAAATTATGGCACCCAATGCTACAACTGTAAATTTTCGCAATACATAAGTTTTCTTTTTTTATTATTTCATATAACGGTACAACGTATTTTTTCTGAAAATTTTTTTAGGCTTCTGAGTTTCTTTTGAATCAGAAGAAAGAGTTGTTTCTAGTAAAAAAATAACTTAAAAAAGTTCTTGGCATATGAATAATTCTATAATGCAATCTTTACTTTAAAAACTTCGTTATTCAAATGCAGTCTAGATATTTTCATAAAAAGCAAGTTTTATAAATATTCATTGAAAATACGAATTTCTTTCCAAGTAAGGTAAAAACGCCTTTTTCATTATAATAAAATGTCGGTGTAAAAAACACAGCAAAATTAAAATTCTTGTTGCTTAATGCATTCAAATATATGCTCAGCTGAATTTAAATCATCGCTCTGGCTTTTTGGCAAAGCTTTTATATTTTGCAAAATATCGTCTGCTAGAAAAAATCCACTTAATTCTAATGCTCCAATATTTGTCTGTTATCAGGGATATGTATTCCTTTTTCTGTTGATTTTAGTCAAGAACTTGGGAAAAGAAGGTTCTAGAAGTTCCTCTTTTAAAGAACAGCCTCCGGCAATAGCTTCTAATCCGATTTGATTTTTCGAAGACTTGTTTTGTTAGTCTTGATTTGTTTGTTCTTTTCTTGTCGTATTTTGATTTATGAAGCCACTTTGCTATCTTAAGATGAGAAAGCATTAGCTTAATGTTGACTTTGAAGTACAGCAAGAAAAAACAAGATTTTTATAATTCGAAATTTAACTATTATATTTCTTCCAATCGATTTACAAAGTAAGTTTTACTTTCAAAATAACATTTAAGTGAACGAATGCTTTATATCGATCGGATAAATGCTTTCCTAATTACAAATGAGTTATTTGCCTTGTTTTTTACCGATTATCTTGACAAATTATTATAAAACAGCAAAAAATATTAGAGTTTTCATTTAATTGAAATTCATTCATTATTGTCCATAAATCAGAGATATCATCAGAATAGTACTGACCGCTGTTTACCACATAACCTAACTGAGATCACTTTATATTCAGTCTCTCCAATAACCTGAATTTTTATTAGGTTATAACTAGATACAATTAGATCACTCAGTCATCCGATTGTGGTTAAATGGTCTTCCAGTAGCCACCGGTGACTTAAGTCATTGTTTAATTGTAGCTGATTGGTGGAATTCCCCATCACTGTATGACGATGCAATCAAGTAATCTTTCAATTGCGCCCAGTACTGCCCTTTTAAAAGCTTGGTTAAAGTGATGAAGGACCAAATATTTTTATTTCTTAAGCGAACAGATTGTAAAGAAAGGAGATTTAATAGTTAGAAAATTAAAGTGATGAAGGGCCAAATATTTTGATTTCTTAAGCGAAAAAATTGTAAAGAAAGGAAATTTAATAGAAAACATACAAAGACTGTTCCATATTATTCTGGCAGTTTTCATATAGCTCTCAGAAGGGTTTCTGTTAAAATGCTTAAGACACATTTTATACTAATCTAGAGCATGAGAAGCAATATAATATGGTATGGTACAATATTCATAATATCTTGTAATATTGTACAATGGCATTCAGTTTGTAATGCTGCCTAGGTTAGGCTTCCCGGGGTTGTCAACTTTATTTATCATTCAGAATTGTTTCATTCCCTTTGTCCATCTGTCGCGTGTCGTCTTTAGGTTATTTCTTTTGGCCTTAAGGCACGTCAACCATGTACGGTGGTTCCAGTCCCAATTGGTTTAGCATATCTAGCTAAGTCCATAAGACAAGGACTCTTGACAAAAGGGAAGTATGGAATCTTTTGAAAGGTTAAAGCGATCCGAGCCCTTAGGTAACAACTGAGATAGAAGTCTGACTTAGTTCCAATATGTGGAGGTAGAGGACCTTCCTGTGGACTTCCAGGAAAGAAACTCATACTAGAGTTTCGCTTAGAGGAAATTGAGTTTACTTTAGTTATATTAAAGTCCCATTTTGAAGCAACAAGAGAGCTATTTTGGAACGGACCTCATAACTTTGAACCGTGGTCAGATGTCGAAGACGACACTTCCCTCTCCAAACTTCAGTGCCACACCAGCAGGAGAACGCTTGACACACGAAATCGAATTTAACCTATACCAGGTCCACATACACGGCAGGGTTTTTAGGGTTTAGTTATATTAACGTCCCGTTTTGAAGCAACACGAGGGCTATCTTGGGACGGGCCTCGTAATTTCGAACCACGGTCTGATGATAAGGACGACACATGAGCTGGCATCCCCCTCTCAAAACTTTAAAATAAACAAACAAATAAACACAGAAAAAGCAGATTTTTACTGCTTTTTCTGTGTTTATTTGTTTGTTTATTTTTCAATACTTTTCTATTTTTATATATTTTTACTGTTCCTTGCTTGCCCGAGCAGTAAATAAAGCTATTCTCTCCCCACCGAGGTGGGTCTAACCATGTTTATACTCCCAGCTCTCTTGTATTTAAAAGTACTGACACTGTTCGGGCAATGCCTGTATCATCTTATTGTAACCAATAAATCCCGTCCTCCACATGCTGATGGAGCGGCTCTCTCCCCGCTGGTCCTCTACCGGCCTTGCACCCTCCTTGGGTAGGCCGGGTCAGTGTGGATATTTTTACGCCACACCAACGGAAGGACGTTTGGCCACTACGTATGATTTAGCGTGCAACAGGCCCCATACACGGCGGATCTTCAGTGGAATTGGGTTTCGAGCCTGGAGCCCTCTGGTCCCAGGGCCGAGGCCCTACCACTAGGCCACCGCGGCCGGCAGGCTTTCACAAGAATCTGGTTTCAAACCTGGAACTTTCAGGGCCCCGAAGCTGATACCCTAATACTAGGCAACTGCGTCCTAATAGGAGAAGGAGGAGGAATATCAGAGAAACCTCCTGCAGACAGGCCGACCTTAAGTAGGAATTTATTGAAGAATAATGCTAGTTCAGAGCGCTGCCAGAGGATAGACTGTAATTCTCTTCCTCCAATTCATATTCCCCTCCATGCCTTTACCCACTAAGCCACTGTAGGACCAACCATATGTTTGTGACTTAAATGCCTAACACTGCAGCTATTCTTGATGAATGTCAATTTACTTAAATAAAAATTATATAAATTTATAGACGGGTTGTCATCATTGATTCAAATAAATTCTTCAACCGCTTACATTTCTTACAATCTATGACTCTAAAGATATTAACAGAAAATGTGTACTTTCTTTTCAGCAGAAATATTATTTCCGACAGTTACTATTCTTCTACATAAAAATTATGTCAACACTTCGGGTATTAAAATTCTGATACTCCTCAGGGATGCTTAAGCTTTCAAAGTGCAACCAGACAATCCATTTGTCTTCAGGAAACGAAACGCAAACTTTCTTCAACTATTTTCTTACTCCAAGAATTAAGAGGTTTAAAAAAAACTTAGCAAAGCAGCTACCACGGGCCTTAATTACTAGAGATATCTTAAGATATTTTGCATAAGCTATCATAAATCAAGGATTAATTAATAACGGTTTATACCGTCATCTGTATTGTCTCGAGCAAGCTTAGGAGCTTTTATAGATTCGACACCAATTTATTTTCTTCTTTTTCATTTTGACAGCGCCCTCTGGTGATTAGGGGAGTTTTTATTTCGAGAAATGCTTCCCGTATCTCTTTTCTTAATTACTGGAAGCAAAAAACCGAAACAAACACCAATTACTTAACGATATATTTTTTTTTTCTATTTTGCCCCTTATGGGAGCCGGCTAAATTACTTTGTTGATCCCCGCAAACTTATCCCACGCTATTGGCAACGAAAAAGAAGTGCAAAAATTTTGGTTAGGCAAAGAATGGGAGACCTAGAGGGAGTTTTGTGGTACATTTTCTTTCATTCCTTCTCTTCTTTTTTGCCGCAAAAAAAGTTTGGATCTGATTAGTGGTTTGCATTTTGTGTTTGATGAAGACAATTTTGTGTTACGCTTAGACCTTAAACATAATTTAAGAGCTGGGACAGAGTAAATAAGTTTTTAATTACTGATTTCTTTTCTTTTTATTTTAAGTGTCTATATGAAATTTATTTTGGAGCTTCTTGTGAAATTATGTAGTTTAAGGTATCCGAACACGTTCGGAGCACTTTTTTCTTAAATTGTGAAATAGAAACACCAAAATATGTTTTTTAGATTCGAAATTAATAAAGATTAATATTAGCGTATGATTTTTGAGTATAAATTATTATAAATTTACAAAATTCTTGAATTTCTGCTGCTTTTTAGAGGAAATTTCCCAAAACTTCAAACATGCTACATTTCAAACTTTTGTAATAATTCAAATAAAACTAATACTAAAATAAACTACATACTATGGCCTAGTGCTTGTACTAGAATCTTAACATTCTTTGGATAAATAAAAATTTTAGAGCTAATCGAACAATCATTATAAGATTTTCAGCAAATTTTCTATGTCATTTTTCAAATAAAAGACCATAATTAAAAAACTATTGTTACAATATGCATTATTCTAGTACATTCACTAGAGAAACTTTTGAAGAAAGTGTTCACAAAATTTCAGAACAATCGAATGATAATATCCTGAGTTATCCTGTTTGAAGTTTGAAAAATATGCATAAAATCTAATTTTGAGAAAAATCAAATTTTAGTTTTTCCACGAGCTCAAATTATGTATCTAAATTTAAAAAAAAAAATCCTAAAAATATACTGACATCATATTAGCTTGCAAAAAAGGAGTTTGAAAGAATTTTTGACAGGTTTCTGTCCCTTTAAATGACAACTTTCGGCTAATTAAACGTCCACTTCCGGTTTTCGGTTTGTTATAAAACAATTAATATCTCATCTTCTAATTAACATACCGACAAAAGTAAATATGTTTTAGAAAGGTAAATGAATGAACTATCGAAAACATCAAAAATTAAAAAAATGGAATTTTGGTCGAAAATCGACTTTCGAACGTGTTCGGATACCTTAAATTTCTTAGAAGAATAAAACTTTCGTTTAAATCGGTACTTAAACTTTTTTTCATTTCAAACTTGTTTTTGATCAAAAGAGCTTTTAGGTTTTCTTTTCGTACTAAATCTTATACTGATAACCCAAATGTATGCATACGTAGTGAAGAGATCATTATTAGTTAATAACTTATTGATGATACTTAGATCATTTTTGACATATTCAATTTACTATTTAATATTTAATTTTTAATGAGATGATAATAACAACTAATGCTATTTTTTTATTAACTTTTCTAACGAATGTTGAAATTTCCCGCAAAGAAACATGATTACTTAACCTCAAAAAATTTCAGTGATTCATAATTAAAAGAAACTTGGTTTAAAGTATGAAATATTTGAATCCATAATATGCCTAATGGTTAATTTTTTACATAGTTATTTAATTTATTGTATTATCTTTAGAGCCTTTACCTTGCTTAATTTTTTACTAATTTGAAATTATTACGTGTTTTATCATTCGATCCTTCGAAATGATATTTAAATATACAGGTGTTAAAAGAAGAAATCATTATTTTTAAAAATTGAGTCAAATCATTATTTAAAAAAATAAGTAGGCTAAAATTCTTAATTCTGTTCATTATTAATCATTTTCCATAGAGCAGTACCGAAGATTTTCTTTTCAATAACGTCGTTGGTAGTCTTCAAAATCTTCCAATTTATTAAAAAAAAATTTTACAGAAGGTAGTAGAGAAGGATTATAAAAAATGACTCAGGCAGCGATAAATTGGATGTTCTCGTTTATAATCTTACGTTATTAACATAAATTAATTCTTGTTGTATCGAAAAATCTCATAATTCTTTAATAGCTTGTTTAATAGTCTATGTTTTTGTCATTGAAGTAAATAAAATCCTTCATTTTATCTTGCGTTGTTTTGACCTGAAGTAACATCAAATTGTTATGTTTAGATCATTAGGAGAAACAGTCATTCGAATATGTTGTCATAACTGTTTTATTGATTTTTCCAACAATATTTGAATGGTGTCCAACGTTGTGCAATAAAAGCAATACGATATTAAAACGTCGAAACATGATGACCAAAATATAAAAAAGATAAAATACGAACATATATAGAATTTTTCTCTTTTTTGTTGTTTCACACGAAACCAAACACTGAGAGTGAGCCACACCCCAACTGATATCACCAACGTTTGCCTTTCTATCTCTTGGTGACTCGCGTATGTCATTATAACAATATATCGGATAGGGACAGTTGAAAAAAACTTCTCACTACACAAATAAGTTTCTGAATCTTCTTAAAGATCAATAAATGGTAATTGAATAAGATTTTATAACCATATAGTTTTATTAACGTAACAGATATTAAATACGAAATAAGGTTTTTGTCACCTTCATCCCTCCTATAACACCGTATATGTTTCGTGTTATTTCGAAACCGTGATAAAGGAAGTTGACACAATTATCATAATCAAAACAGTGTGACACTAAAATTTTGACCTGTATCCGGAATGTTTAAGTTTTTCAAATTTACTCTATATGAGAAAAATATACTCAGAATGCTGCTTTCTACGAGCATTTTGAGTCTACTACCTTATTGTATGGAAACCGTGTTATCAGAATGCTGTTTCGTTGGAGAATTGGCTGTGCTTTCCTTTTTCGTTAAAGATTCTCGTTTCCTTTACCACGTTTTTATATTTTTTGCCGTGTTATCAGAATGCCGTATTAGGATTAATTGTATTTTTACTTTGGAGAAAAATGTTCTTTTACATCGAATGAGCTGAAAGAAAATTTTCTAAATAATCATACCCAATTGACATATTAATTTCTAAAAGAGCCACTTTCACTGGGAAAAGCGAGTTTACTTTTTTAATTTTAACTTTTTGAATGTCGTCGAATATATCTATTGCCTTGGAAGGCGTTCAAAGTTCTTCCATTTAGCAACTGTTCTAATAGTTCGATGAACTCAGAAATATTCTAAAATTTATGGTTTGAACAATATCACTGCCAAATTCCAGTCAAGTTATTTATCCTTTTATTCGATCAAACTTAAAAGATAAATTCAATAGTGTGTTAAAATTTGTGAAATATTACTTTAAACTCGGCGCATAACCTAGTGATTTTCTTTTCACCAATTAGATGTAAATAAAGGCAATCATCTATATTTTACAAAATATTCTTTTTCTAGATAACTTCTTTGCTTGCCTCATTACTTTTATGCCTTTTGTAGTTTCAGATGAATTTGGCGGACAACTTGTCATAAGATTCCATTGAAAAAATTCTCAAATCCGTCTTGTGGCTGTAGAGGCAAATTAATAGTAAAATTTCTTCTTCATGTATCAATTTCAACAAATTTTTCTTTCTCCACGCTACACTATTAGCATGTAAAATTCTTTCATTATATTTACAAATATATTTTTGTTTTATTTTCCATCAACTTCCTATATGGTCCCCTATATCCTGAGGCCCCTCTATATAGGTATTATTAAGCCAAGTATAAATTGCAATTCGTATATATTTTCATGCTTTTTATTTTATTTTGATATATCTTTTCAATTTATGCATTAAAATCAATCATATTAAAATTCGTAAAATTAATCTCGTTTTATTTGAATCTGGTTCTGTTTAGTTTGCTTTATAATTCAATATTCTTTGATTTCGTCAGTGCAAATGAAAATTTCTCAGATAGATATAAAACAGCAGTGCGTAGACGAGACTTAGACGAGTCCAGCATTCGACTTATTTTAATTTTTTAAACTCTTTTCAATAAATTAAATCTTATTAGACTTTGGATGATTTAATTGAGTCGAATCTGATTAAAATTGGTTTTGTTTTCGTTTCAGTGTTCTTTGATTTGGTAATGTATAACACGAAATCATTGAAGTGAAGCTGCAATCCTGAACATAGAGAATTCCACCATGCAACCAAACTTAAATTTTGAAAAAAATCAGTTTCATTTTATTAAAGCATTATACCATCAATATACCATCAATTCAGCCATTTTTCATTTTATCAGCCATTCATGTATTTAGTTGAAAACTGAACGGAAAAAATTCCTTCGGGACTGCAACTATCGGAAAACTGTCCTAAGAAATTTATTAGTTGATGATATCTCATTCTGAAGACATGGTACCTTGTACCATTCCTTGATTTGACAGTTTATAAAAATAATTCGACATCCGTCGTGAAATTGCTAAGAGGAAGAGCTCATCACGAAACTTTCGCACGATCATTTTCCCTGATTACGAAGTTCAAGCTCGCCAACTAGACGCCAAATAGCGTCTCAATACGTCTTTAAAAAATACCCAAATATCAAAGTTTCCTATACTTATCGAACGAAACAAAAGAAATTCTTGGGTTTGTAGCTCAAATTCTCTTGAATAATTCATGAAGGAATTCTTGGAGGATCATCTTCTCAGGGCTCCCAACATCCAATATGTCAAAGACCGGGGAAGAGACAGGAAGAGGTGGGAAAAAATTCTAAAGAACAGAAAGAATTTTCCTGACACGGAACAAAATGGCGCAGCCGCCATTTATCATGCATTATTTCCACGTCACAGAATGGGAGGGGTTTCAGAGTGTGTTGTGGAAGTGACGTGGGCAAGTTTTTCAAATTATTGCAGGCTACAATGTACCAGTCAGAAATAGATGCCTATGAAAAATTTTATGAATGGGTAGAGTTTTGATATTGTATCTTCTGGTGTCTGCTTTTGAGGTTTCATAGAATTCGATAAAATGCAACTTTGTTTTCTTTCTATGTTGAAACATTTTTCTAACTATAATAGAGGATGAATTCTTTCCTGTCAAGTATTATTGACGTACTTGAAATATCACCTGTTGATTATGTGCTTATTTTATTATTTATTTATAATAACTAATAGACCCAAAATTATATATTTTAAAGTTACAAATATTTTAAAAATACCAAATAAATTTCAAAGAGCAACCACCTAGAAATAAAAGTAATAAGTTCTATGCAGACTCTGAAGTAAAAGAGTTCCTAATTATTTTAATTAAATGTTATGTATATTTTTATTCATTTCAGAATATGTTCCTTCAACATTTCCGTCAAAAAATATTTAAAAACTGCGTCTGTTTCTTTACCCAATCATTTTTTAATCCATCACTATTCGTTAGTTTCTATGATATAGTTGCAAATTTTTCTAACGTAAATTACAAAGAATTATATCCATCTTACCAAACCAATTCCTAAAATAAATAAAAACAGCAAACAGTTTTGATTTCTTCTTAAAAAGAATTACTTCCAGATGTTTGTAATGCAATTTAGACCAGTCGTAGCCACAAGGAAAATATGAATAACCGGCTACCAAACATCGTAAAAGTATTCTATTTTGTAGCTTCAGAAGAAGCACCATCAGAGTGGACAAAGGAATACACTCGTTACTGATAAAAATTACCTTTATATGGTTCTATTCTTAACATTCCGTCCAATAATCAAGAACCTATGTGCCCTAAGATTATCTCCCATCCCTCTACTCAAGGCATCTGGAGTAGAAAGGTGCAATTTAAAATAATTATTCTTTCTAGTATGTAGGGTAAGTGGCCTTTTGGAAAATGGAGTTTCCGGAAAAAGAACCTAGTGAACAAATAGCTGTCCAGCAAATTTACTAGATCGATATAAGGTTATTTGAAAAATTTCAAGTTTTTATTTATTCTTGATTTATTGCATATTTTTAACTATTATATCATGTTTTATGAATTTGAGATTAAATAAGTTTCGAATTTGTAATTTCGTTGTTTTGCTACAGAACAATAATGTACCATTCTCGTTTGCAGAACCATATTTAAGTTATATAATATTTAAGTATTTAACAAGAAATCCTGTATTCTCTTTACCACAGAAAAGAAGATTTCTTTAAAGACAAAATTTAAAAAACTGAGCTCTGTATGAAAAAGGTAAAGACGAAAAAGATGAACTACGTATTTATTGTTTAGCAATTCCACGTAGAATTCAAACTAAGTTGGATTGTACTTGTATAATACTTTGAAATACAATTGAATTTAAAATTGTTTGGATAAAAAAATGCAAAAATAATGACAAAAGAGAATCAGAAATATATATAAGAAGTATGCAAAAAGAATGTGAAAAGAGGTTTAGGAAAAAAATATTGGTGTTATTAAGACCAATGCTAACTAACGTTCAAGTTAATTATTTTCCGAACGAATTACTTTGAGAGTAAAAGACGATGCATAGATAGCAATTAAACAATTTTTTGCTCAAGTAGGTAGAAAATATCAGTTGAAAAACGCTTCCTGGACAGTAAAAAATGAATTTTCGTTCTTGCAGGGTAAAAAAATGATTGAAAAACATCAGCATAAGAAAACTAGACTTAGGAACAAATAAATAGGAACTTAACTCATTAAATAAATGCACTCTGACAAAATATTAATTAGCCTCTAATTAAGATCGACGAACTAAAATTAATAATCTAACGGAAATTCGTATCTTGAGGCGTATAAATAATTCTCAAGAGAACTTCATTTTTAACTGTAGAAGCAAATTTTTAATTGAAATCAATAAATGCAATAAATTTATTACTGAATTCAGCAATTCTATCATTACATATCATTTTAGACTGAATAAATGTTCTCGACATAAATATTTATGAGGTGTTTTAATTATTAAAAAAACCATCGCATTATTTTCAGTTTTAAAGAAATAATAATGTATCTATACAGATTCAGCTTAGTTCACTACAATGGATGTTTGTTTTTTTAGATTTCTTGTTTATATTTCTATGATCGTAAATTTTCCTTTTTATTGATTCGTTTTTACCCGAAATAGGAAGTTTTATGAATTAATGAAAGGTAACTTACACATTAATATTCTACTAGGAATTCCAAATATACAGAACAAAGAATAAAAGTCTTTCCCAAAATTCTCTATTGCAACAAATAATTCTGAACTTTGCTTCGAAAGAACTTTTTTTTTGCCAAGTGAGAATTAAATGCAAATGATGTTCTCATCATTCGTTCAATAGTTTTATCAATGCTTTTATTCAAATAAGTATTTTATGCAGCTTAAAGAGTAAGATGTGAAATTTTCATCAACTCCAAAATGCGTTTCTTCTTTCCTTTCAATCGCCATTTTCTTTCTTTCTTTTTTTCCAACTTCTTTCGTAGAACAATCATAAATGTTTTTCGCTTTCAAAAGATTTCAGGCTTCTTCAATATTTGCATAGATTCAACTCATAAAAAAGCAATTTATTCCTGAATAGAAGCATTATAAATTGCTAAAAATGCATTATTAAAATTTTTCATTTGAATAATCAATAGTGCTGATGCAGATTTGTTTTGAAGGAATTCAGAAAATAAATAAGGAAAGAATTTAAGAACGTGATATTATTTATTAATTTGTTTAACTTTTTTACGGTATTGTCTTGTATGCGGGTATGTGAATATTTACAAAAAAATAATTAAACTAATGTCAACATGAATTTCTGAAAACGATTTGTCACTCATATTCTTCTTTATTACAGTAGATCTAGTTCAAATATAATAATTTTGTTTAAAAAGATAATTTTATTTAGTTTTCGTGGAATCAAGAACTAGAAATTACTTTTAAAAATTTCCAATTTCTTAGGGTATTATACAGAATATTGTAATATTGTAAAAGTAAGAAATAAATGATATTTTCTGAAAGTAATTTGCAATCCATATTCTGCTCAATAATAGCATATTAAATTATAATATAATATTTTGCATAGCAAATGATAGATTTCTCTAGAATTTGTGAAATCGGAAACTCATTTTTTTAAAAAAAATTATCAATATTCTGCTGGTTTCATGTAGAATATTGTATTATTAAAATAAATAAAAACTAAGGTAACAAATAGGTTAGTATTGTAATGTCTTGGCCTAAGTGTGACCAAATAATTCAAGCTTAGGTTGGCCTAAGTACTTTTATTTCATACAGCAATAATTAAGAGACACTTCTCGCAGAGAAGTCTTGATTAAATATGACTATTTACAAAGGAACCAACATAATCATAGTTCTAAAACGTCAAAGTTCCATGAGAATTTAGTCCAGAAAGACTAGTAATTATCGGATGGATAATTTCCACCTATCCACGTGATACCAAACTACGAGACTACCAAGAATGCCCGCAAGTTCATGAGCTGAGAGTCCGGGGATGCCGATTCCTTGGGGTTGTCTACCAAAGTCCGACTTCAGTCGGGACTTTCAATCCGCTGATCACACAGCTTTCTACGGTACTCCGGAGCCTGAAACTCGTTCGAGACTCCTCAAAAAATTCTCCTTTCCGTTCTCCTCGAACATCAGTTTTTATTCACTCCTTCAGGGGGTGGATGAAGTGGTGAAGCTCCACCTCTCTTTCCTACATTGGATAATGTACTCTGGTTGACCAACAACTCACCTTCCTAGTGGTCCACCTCTATTTTGGGAAGGTTCTTGAGTTTCGTCACCAACGGCCTATTCAGGAATCACCAAAAGGTACCGCTAATGTGCGCGCTGACAGTGATTTATTCCTCGACATTGTGGCGGCCCTCTGTGTGAAGTCCTTTTCTTTGCGCCCGTCTCGTTAGCGATGTCCAGGTGCAACTCTCCTGCTGTTTACCGCCAATATCAAAAGGGCCGGCACTCTTTTTTCTCATGGGAATTAAGCTCGCGGGAAGGAAACATTACAGTATTATGTTCTAAAAGTAAACTGATGTTCAAATTCTTTCATATTATACTAGATTCAGGTGAAATACGATGTTGACCGTTTCTTGTCACTGCATTATCTTCCCTTGCCAATAAAAGCCGTCCTATCTTATTCATTGGCTGTGCACTTAGATAACAGTTCTTGCAATTATTTTACTCAAAGTCAGGAGGTCCCAAATTTATTTTCTAAATTTTAGATAGAAACTCTTAGCTCTAGGCTCCACTTTATATTTTTAATTTCTGTTATTATTATTATATATATATATATATATTTCTCACCAAATTTGAGGTGTTTAAATAGATATATATGCGAGAGAAATGTTTAACATTGATTGAAAGTAAATAAAATAAATTTATGACACTTTGTGATGAAATTTCGGCTTCGATGCGTCTTTTATAAACGGCTGCATCTACTGCACGAATCCTGTCCAGCGATTCCTGGCTTTGCATCTCTAACCATCTTGCTTTCCTTTCCGTTGTCATCCGCCGTCTTTTTGCGATGGGTTCTTCGTCATTATTCATCGTAAAAAATATAGTAAACTAATTCATGATTGTAAAGTATTAAATTATATTAAAAAATATATACAAAATTTGTACATAATAGTTCAATAACCATTAAATTCTCAGCTTGTGAAACGTAAGTCAAAAGTTAAAATTTCAAAGGAATTATTTTTGGAAATTCTAATGAAAACAAAGCACTTCTCTGCTTGTCAAACGTTGCCAAAAATATTATGAAATTATTTCATCACGATTGCAATAAATAATCAGATGGATCGTGGAGTCCAAACTATATCACGCGCATGATATACCACTGACGCGATTTACTACTATGTATTAGAAAACGGAAATTAATTTGAAATATATGATTAATATGATTTAAAATTTCTCGGAAACTATTGATCATAGCGAGATAAATTTTATATCAATCGATAGCAAATTTCATTTCACTATTTTAGAGCTAGTAAATTTGAAATTAGAACTAGTTGGATGCTCTCGCAGTGCTATGGCGCGAATTTTATTGTTGGTGACGTCAGAACGTTACCGGATACGTGAGAGACAGATCCGGGCTTTTTTATATATATCTATATATATATTTGAAACTTTTATTTGGATGTTTTTAACTTTGTGTCTTGTATTTTTTTGTATCTTTTGCCCTTTTTTGGTGTTGCAATTTGTTTATGTCTTCTTTTGCATCGTTTTCCATTGTTTGTGTTTATGTGTGCTAGATTACTTATGTGCCTTTGCTTCAATTCTGTTGTGTCATTTTGTTTTGTTTAAATTTGTATGAAATCCCTTTCTTTTATTTCTTTTCTTTTACTTCTGCCATTTACTTTGTGTGTTTTTTAATTTTATTTTCATTTATTTTTTAATTTTTTGTGAGCATCACCTTTTTATTAATTTATCTTCTGTTCTCTTAATTGGCAATGTTTTAATTTTTAAAATTTAATTTTTCCTTCAATATTTGTTATAAATTTTAATCACATTTTTACTATATCTATCTATTTATTGGAATGTTCTCCTCCCGAAGAGTCTACCGGCACTAGAGTGGGCCGAAATATGCTAAAAAATTTTTTTTCGAAATCGATTTTGGCATAGTACGCAAGTTGCGCGATGGGACAGTTAAAACTTGCAAAAATTTTCTTGAATATTTCTCAATATGTAGCCGCACCCCTTTGACATTGAAAAACAGAAAAAAAGAGAAAAATAGGGTTTTTTTTGAAAAAATATATTTTGAAGAAAATTCCAAACTTTTTACTGGCATACAATGAAAATGTTATACAATCGGTCAGTTAGAAACTACAAAAATTTCATAAATTTCTCTCAATATTTAACCGCACCACTCTGAGATGAAAAATTTAAGAAAAATGGGAAAAAATATCGGATTTTCTAGATAACTGTACCATCCTGTCAATACTAATTTTTCAAAATTAGTATTGACATTAATTGATTAATTAAATAGTACTATAAATAATAATAATTCTATAATTTTTACGTAATTTAACTTTTTATTCAATTTTTTTACGAAATTAATACTAGCATATTTTTTCTTGAATTACATGCAAACAGAATACAGATTAGATAAAAAAAACTACAAATTTGAAATGTATATAATAATACCTCATGCATATTGAATATTAGGTATTAGAATAATATTGTTTATTGTTGTCAAACGTTGGAAGTTCTTTCTTTGCTTGAAGTTTGACACGAATATATCCATTTCTTGCCGTCTCACCACAAACTTTCATTGCAGCTTCAGATATTAGTTTAGCACATCGTTCAACAGATTGCGTGTAACATGGAAATTCTTCGAAAATTAGTACTGGAAACTGTTCTTATTTGCACATTTCTTTCAAGTCTTTGCCCTTTATATGCATTGTAAAAGGTGACTCTGTTACAACACAGTTTGACCAATCAATTAAGTCAATATTATCGGCTGCTTCGAAATTGAGTTTAGAAAGCTTGAAAAAACGCAAACTACCGAGTTCTTCTTCTTCCTATCTCTGGAGCCAAGAATACGCCTAACTGCTAATTCCCGTTTGTATTCTCTAGAATCATGTAGCATTGTTAATAATAGATGTTCGGGATTTGCAAAATATGCATTGTTTGAGAATACTATGTAAATAATTTGCTTAACATTGTCTGGAAGCTGCCTTGCAAGGGAAATCATTTTTCAGAAATGTTGGGCACCATACTGGCAATTCGATTTCATTTTTATCTCAAACCACATTGGAGCATAAACCAGCATTACATACTTCACGAGTATTATAAGATTCTGTGATAGACTTGGAGTGCCAATGTATAATCGCAACAAACGGCTTGCGGTGGTCAGCAATCGTGCATGACTGAGTTTACCTGGCTATCGTCAGTCACTCTAGAAGAGCAACTACCATCTTTTAGGGAAAGACAGATGCGATACAAATTTGTTGGTCAGTACTTAGTTTTTTTATATCTTTCGGATCCAAAGGCTGAAGAGTACAATCAATTTGATCAAATTTCACAACTGGATTTTTTCACAATCTTCTAGAAGCAATCCACTAGGTCCAGAATATGAATATGGTCCCTTTGTGCAATTGTCCATTTCCAGAATGAGGTGCCTTAGTGGCAACTCATTCTAGAAAGTAACATACTTCTGGTATGTAACATTCATATATTCAATTGTAATGGCCTTCCAATGTACGTCTCAAGCAAACGTATTACTCCTCCTTTCCATCCCGTATTCACATTTGTTCCGTCACATCCGATAACCGATAGGTTCAGCAAGCTCATATTATGCGTTTTTGTAAATTTGATAATACCTTGGGCTATTTCTTTTGCAATTTCACCAGCAGTTAAGGATATATATCCTTTAAACTTTCTGCCTGGTTCCTCTATTAATGCTATATGCGCTTCTGATGTTAAGGATAGGTTTTATATATATAGGATAAGTTTAATTTGCGTGAGTGAGTACTTTTAAATCAGCGAAAAAATATCGAGTAAAATTGATTGAATTTTAGATGGATTCTAACTAATGCATTGCGTAATATTTCCGTTATATGTCAGTACTAATTTTAAAATTACTTTTCAAATTATATTTCTTTAAAAAAACAATTTTTCTACTTTTTCTCAATTTTTAAATGTCAGAGGGGCGCAGCTAAATATTAGGCGACATTGATAAAAGTTTTTGACGGTTCTAACTGATCCATTGGTTAACATTTCCACTGTATGCCAGAACTAATTTCGAAATTAATTTTCAAAATATATTTTTTTGGAAAAAAAATAGATTTTTGTCTTTTGCCATTTTTTTAAAAAATACCAAAGGGACGCGGCTAATTATTAAACGAAATCAGAATCTATTGCACAACTTTTCCTCACTATGCCAAAATCTATTTCTAAAAACAATTGTTTCCTAACCGGCACTCTAAAACCGTAAGGTTGATTCTGCTCTCCTGGGTATTAAATGAATGAATGCATTGCTATGAAGGAAGGACTCTCATATATATATATATTGTGTTTTTAACTTTACTGCCACAATTCGAGCAAAGCTTGTCAAGTTTTTATATTGATTTTAATAAATCCCGTTCGTAGGGCTGCGACACGGCGGCCTTTCTCTTAATGTCGGTGCGGTTTTCTTTCTACACTGGCCCCTCTCCGGACTTTAAACATGATTGGGTAGTTCGGGCCCGTGCGAGCATCACATGAAATGCTATGGACAAATTTTTGTAAATGTTTAGATTAGATTTCATCAATGTTCAATTTAGATTTCATTTTATATCTATTATCTGTATCTTATGTTTGTGCCTCATCGCATCGCTTCCGCCCATTCATTTCAAAACAAAAATAAAATGTTTGCTTTAGTTAGTTGTACTACCACTCAAAGTTTGTCCTATCATTTTAGAATTACCCTGTATAAGGTATCTAGTTCTAAACCTAATCTAATCGGTTTTTTTCTGCACACTTACTTTTTCTTCCATACTTCTCCAATTTGTAGTTAAATCTTTGCAGTATTCATCCATGATATTTAAACAATGCAAAGTTAAAATATGTTGATAGTTTTCCAAGTAATAATTGATTCAAGCTTCGCAGTTTGTTTCGTTACAAAGACAAATTGTTGCAATGGAGTAACTTTTACGTAACTGAACTTTGCCGAAGGAGATACAGATTGCAGCATGATTTAGAGAATTACCGAATGTCGAACCGATATGTAATCATGAACTAATCGCTTGTTCTGTTCTTATCGCAATCGGATATAGCCGAAGGGCTTTCAAAATATTTCTGAAAGCATTTGCGTGCATTGTAAATGAAATCCAGTAAATTATTTGGAGCCGAATCAAATTTCACAGATCGAGAGATCTCCCATGTTATCTTTTTCCTGCAATCTATAGTGCTATTCGTATCCTATTCGATCTAGGATTCGATTTAAACGTATTGAAAACTTCTGGTAGAAAGTTGTTGAAACTGTCTAAAAGCATAAATTTGCATATATATTCAGGCATGGTTTCAAATAATCAAATAACACAATAATAATTTACTTCATTTTTATAATAATTTTTGAGTGATTAATGTAAAAAACAATAATATTGTAGACAACATTTTTTTATCCTTTTTATTTGTTTCTTTAAATCCTAAGCTAGAAAGTCCTTCTGTAAATTATCTGCTTTAGAGCTTCTTTTTAAAAAGTCTCTTTGATAATTTTTATCTCGCATCTGTATTAAATTACCAATCCAATTTTTTTTCAAGGAGAAATAAATAAAACTTCATTTTCAAATAAAAATTATATTTTTCCCAATAAAAAATATTTATAGTGCTGTCAATAATAAATATGTCGATATATGATATTTTTTCTCTTTTTACGTAATTGCATTATCTTACAATATACTCAATACACTTACGTAAAAACACAATATGAAAGCAGAAAACATTATTTATGTAATGGATTATACTCAAAGTATTCTTTTTTCACAACACTTACGTTTATATTCAAGATATTTTTTTCTATGACACATCATTCATTTTATAAACTTATTTTTCTTCTCTTATAAATTTTTCACATATAACTCTAAATTTCGACAATTTAGTGAAAATAGCTTAAGTTTTTTTAATTAAAAGTCTTCTTTCACAAATCTATTTTGTATTTAGTTTGATTTATGAACAAACCATTGAATAAAATTTATCAATATCACCGCCAATACACATTTCATAGACAAATCATTAAATACATTAAATTTTTCCTTTCGATTTTTTGTATTGAAAGTGTTTTCGATATTTTCAATGATTTTACCTTGTCAATCGTCTGATAGTTGTTGCTTTTCGGTATATATGCACCATTAAAGTATATAATTCTGTTATTTCATAGATTATCTAGTTATTTTATGAAATGATTGATAAAGTCAGTCAAAGTGTATAATAAATTAATAATTCCACATTCTACCTAGTTATTCTATAAATTAACTTATGATGGATTGTTAAAGGGTAAAATAAATAATTAAATACATTAAGTTCCGCAAATTATCGTTCGTTGCAAAAATATTGAGTATAAATGAAAGTAATATTTTCCATTGTCTTAAACGAAATATAAAAGTTAATAGCATTATTGTCATATAACACTTTTCAGTGGGTTGAAAAAGGTGTGCTATTTTTGACCAGTAGTTCTGACTTTAAAGCCTTCTGAATACGGAACTGTAATTAGACTCATCTTGTATATCGCAATATAGTGGCTAATACCAACAAGCGGGATGAATCACGTCATTCATCTTACACTTGAAAGAGGGGTCGATAGTTATTCTCTGAAATAACTAGTTAACCGCTTAACAGTTTCGCCCTAGATCCACTCGTGCATCAGATTATATCATTTTGAAATTTATAAGCTAAAATGAAGGCATTCGTAGACGTTTTCATTCGATACAAAAATGACCGGTATTTTCTATTACATCTCTAGTGCTCCATGGGCTCTTAGTTGACTTAATGCGACAACGTATCCCTTAACCCTCTCGCACCGAGCGTGGCGGTCCCGGGCGGTCTGAAATTTCCCCCTTAACAGCAACGAAGGCCGATCTGAGGCGGTTGGCTTCTTTTTAGGGAAGGTAAGGTTCTGAGATCGCTTCGGAGATAAGCGCGGTAGGGGGTCCAATTATCCTTGCCATCCATAGCCCATTTCCTTGCGCCTGAAAGGAAGATTATAGAAGTGGTTGGAGGGTGGAGTAAATGACCATCCAGGTTTGAAGAGTCCAAATCATGTCGTATCCACCCAAAAAGGATCGGTTTTAAAGGGGCTAGAAGAAAAACGTCGCCTCGGGATTAAAGAATTAAACAGAGGAGAGGGCCATTTAATTATATAATGCAAGAAAACCAGACTATTAAGGGGTTAAACCTTAGAATAGAATTGTTTTGCGTTTAAACTGCCTGGATCAGTTATTTCATCAACAAATGTCTATTTTTCTATATTTTATTCTCTTTAAATTTGTATTTGTTAAATAAAGTCTTTGGGGGACGGTATTTCGGTGTGGGGCCTTTCGGGGCTCTGTGTGTGGGGGGGGGGGGTGGGTTTGCTAATCCGCCTTGTGTCCACCCCAAACTGGTAAGATACTCTCGTGTTGTAGACACCGCGGGAGCAGGCGGCGTTATGTCTAGTTATTTCATAAAATAACTAATTATTTTTCGAAATAGCGGGTGTGCATTTTTTTAAAATCTTGTTTATAACCTTTCTTATAATAAAAAAATGTAAAAAATTTTATTTACTGTACAGCTACATTGATTATGCAATTGCAAAGCTTTTACTGCACCTCGGCGAATACCAACATTAAATAGCAACCGAATAAATGCGGTTAAGCCCAGCTGTAGGAACGTTCTGAAAATTCTATTTAAGTTTTCTGCGACCCTTTTCAGTTCTATTCGCCACTTAAGCAATTTCCTTCGCGTCCAACCAGTGCCGCGTAATTTATAAAGCACTCTGAACGTAAACTGTCACGCACTCGCGTCTGTTACTGTTTATTTTGGAATGTTGGACGAGAAGTTAAATTACAGGATGTTAATTTCAGCTAACAGAAATAAACAGCATTTTAAGCAGGGATTGTGTTTATGTTTATTTTGCTTTTATTCCACAACGCGACCTTTGTTTTTATCACTTCTGAAATAACGCCTGAGTGTGCTTGGAATAACGTTTCTGTTATTCTTATTTTAGTTGTAGTAATTCCGTTTTAAATTTAATATTGTGTTCCTTTTGGTGTTGTTTTATATGGCTTGTCATTTAGAAATCCACGCCATTCATCAGCGATGAGCATTTCCTTTATATAGGGATTAAGCCTCATGATATAATAAGTAACAAAGCTTATTTTATATATATTAACAAGAAATATTATCATTATTTTTCTTAATGTGATTGTTATATTAATTATTGTATATGGCGTGCCATTTATAAATCCCCGCCATTCATTTGAGGTGAATATTTTCTTACCTTTATGTAGGGGTTAAGTTTCAGAATATAATAAGCAACTAAGATTATTTTATATATATTAATAAGAAACCTTATTATTATTTTTCTGAATGTACCTGTTTTATTAATTTTAATCCTACAATGAGTAATTCTTTAATTTAATTCTGCCTTTGTATCACTCTACATTAATAAGAATTAGCCATAATGTAACGTTAATTTTAAACACAGTATTAAAAGTTGTCTTTATAAAATTAGAGATTAAAATAATTTCAGTTATTTAATTTATATTAATTAAATACAAAGCTTTTTTACAGCAGGTCAAATATGTAAATCTTAAATTAATTATACGAAATAATACAAATTTAATTTTAAAATGCCAAATGTAGGTGATACAATTATGCATCACTACATAGTGGTGGTGCTTCTAATCCCATATGGCCTATCAAAACTATCTATATCCATGAATCAAGAATTCATGATGGGCCGGGGTGGTCTAGTGGTAACAAGGTCTCGTATTTGGGGCCGGAGAGTTCCAGGTTCTTAACCGGTTCCACTGATTCTCCGCCGTGTATTGGGCCTTTTGCACGTTAAATCAAACATAGGGGGTCAAAAGTGTGGGGCGGATCTTTGGAGAGGGGATGCCGGCTCAGGTGTCGTCTGACCGTGGTTCAAAATTACGAGATCTGTCGCAAAATAGCACTCTTGCTTTTTCAAATTGGGACGTTAATATAACTAAACTAAACTTAACCAAGGATTCATGATAAAAAGAAAGACTAGCATCTTCTACTGATCAGAGCGATCTTGGGGCATGTAACATTCTATTTTGTATAACCACTGGCGGGGTGGCAAGTGTGAAGGGGTTGCGAAGAATTTATATACACAGGTACCCAGTAGTATAAGGGGTAGACAAAACATTTAAAAATTTAGTAAAATTTTAAAAAACTAGCTTTCAATGACAAATTTAGTTTTTTAGTCAAAAAGGAGGGGGCTACCGTCTCCCCCCCTCTCCCTTCCGAGCCGCCTCCATTGTGAATAATTTGAATTTTCTCTTTTGTTGAAGCTCCAGATTGGGGCTGTTTAAAAATGATTATTTAATAAATTATATTGATTGATTTGATTATTAAATAAAGAGAATCAGAATACTGACAATAGAATCAATTCTCGTGACATGTCAATCACATGGCAAAATTAACAGCTCATATCATTAAACCTCTAATAGCAGGCTGTCTTACGGTTTTCCTACTATGAGGAGCGCAATAAATTCGAAAATTAAAGTGATCCGGCTCATTTCACGTGTATCACGTGAGCATAATTTGAATTTTTTTTATTTTCAGATTATGTAACTACTTTTTTCTTTCTACCATTATTAAGACATATTTGTATTGCTAATGATTGAATTTGATGGCAGAGGTTTAAAAATTGCTCTTCTCGGGATGTTATGTTCCAGTTGAGTTAAAGATATCAAAAGAAAGTTAATTAATTAAGATTCTTCTTCTTACTAATGGAATGAGAAGTAAGCATTCTTTTCAATGAAAACTAATTTGTCATCGCTGCTTAAATGTTTCAACTGAGATTATTCTTCATAGAATTTTTAATTTAAGGCATCGTTACCACATTTATCTTATCTCAAGTTATCAGCTCGTTAAATTAATAAGTTAGAATTTAATTTGTGGAATATCGTCAGAAATATCAATTAATTTCTCCATCTATGTCCGATGGTTTCGCAAATTAATTTTCTAATTTTCAGCGATGTAATTTCAGAATTTCCGATTAATTAATTCTACCAGAAAAGGCGATTGTTGTTAAGAAAAGTGAAAATTAAAATTTTCAGGAAAATTCCATTAGTCTTAATTCGGAGGAGCAATATTTTGTTTGTCAGTATCGCAATTAAAATCTTTCCTTATCATTCGAAGATCTTTTCACATTATTTTTTACAGAAAAATAAAATTACTATCAGTAATTTGTTTTATTTCTGACAATAATTTTGTTTCGGTTTTTTACTTCTTCTGTACAAATTAATTATAAAAGATCGTGAAAAGATAAAGAGAGATTTTATTGTCATTAATTTTTGTCTTTGCCTACAGAAAAACAAAACTATGTCTTAAAATTATAAAGTTAGATGAAGAGAATAAAAATGAGGCCTTTGAAATGTTTATCATATTTTTATACCTTTTTAAACTTATTCTCGAAAGAAAAAGAAAACACCCCTTATATCGTACTCGCAAATAATCGAGTTTTAAGTTGATGTTTTGAAGAGAACTTTTTTCAGTCGAGAAGTTTCTTGAAACTGTGGAAATTTCCTTCTTCAAAAATTTCTTTTTCCTTTCTGCGTTTCTACGAAAGAATTCGTGACATCTCTTGAAATCTTAAATTAATTCTTGGCCACTTTCCAAACAACTTATTTGCATTCGCGTAAATTTGATAAATCATACTGCTGTCAAAACTCCAAAACAACTTTTCTTCATATTTTATTGCAACCTTTCTATTTTTAAAGATTATTTCATTATTCAAATGCCTTATTAAGATGCGGGGTGAAACACTATTGAATGCAGTGAGGTAAAAGTTCGGGGTGAATTTTCACGAGTACATGAAACAGTGCATTATTTTTAATGATTTTTTAAATAAGACGGATACATTTTTGACAGTTATTTTTGAGAATCCGTTTTACTAAGAGCACTTAGCAAACATCACGCATGTTGGGTTTTGAAAAATGCACAGGGTGTCCACTCGAATAGTGGCCAATAAATAATTTATAAACTATTAGAGATGGGCATATACTTTCAAAAGGAATAACTATTTAAATGACGTAAACAGGAGTGGTGCTAGTGTTTGCCCAACGGAGGGGCACGATCTTCCCGAAAGGTGGGCACGTTCTCTCATTACCCCCTGTATACCCCTAAGACATGGGGTAATGGTTCTCCCCGAAAGGGTAGCTCGACTTGCTATACGGGGCTGGGGCGAGTGTTATGAAATTGGTGTCAAATTTTCGACATATCTTTATTTATCCACTAGTTGAATACCCCGTTGCGTGAACGGGGTCGAAAAATTTTCCCGACGGGGTGCACAGCATCCACGACAGGGGGCCCTGGCCCCACGGTCTCCCCACTGGCGCCACGCCTGGAAGTAAAAAATTATATTTTATGTTGCTTCCGCCAATAAAAATGTTCTGCTAAAGAAATTCATAAGTCTAAATTTTTATATAGTCCCCAGATCAATGGTGCAGTCGTAGAAAAAGCAGTGCCGGAACGCACTAACATGACGGACAAAAATCGCGCTGTTTTAAGGATGTTTTCGCATTTTTTTTCTTATTTATATTTCGTAAAAAAAGCAGTACAAGAAAGGCGTTCCCTTGCGTTCTTATTACACATTTAGTAAAACATTCTTTACACACTACTATTTTAAACAAAACGAGTTCCACTCTTCTGCGACTTAAACTGACCAAGTTATGAAGCTCCGAGTATCACCTTTTTAGACGATTATAGACTATTTCATTGGCCGCCTCTAGAAAGTTCCTTCTTTATGTATTTTTTTAAATAGTGTATCTATCTCTAAAAGTTTAGAAATTAGTTATTTGGCCACGATCAGAGTGGAAAACCTGTTTCGGAATAAACGAAAACAAGATATTGTACAAAAGACGAATATTGAGAAACTAAGCTAATGTAAAAATCTTCACAAATCCTTTTATTGGGGTATTTTTTCCAAATATCTTCCTTTCACTATCTTGCGTACGTAATATGCATTAAAAGTTATTGTAATGCGCAAAAAGATTCGACTTCCAAGAATTGAGTTTCGACTATTAATTTTAAAATGCTAGACCTCTCTTAGGCCTAAAAATTCATTTCTAGAATTATGTTTATCTGTCTGTTTTTATACAAGGTGTCTAATGTAATCGTGGCCTAATTGTTAATTTCTAAACTGTTAGAGACAGGCATTTACTTCCAGATGGAAGTATGCTTTAAATGTCGTAAAAATTATATTTTAAGTTTTTTCAGTCAATAAATGTATTGCTGAAAAAATTATGAAGTCTAAATTTGTATACAGTCTCCAGGTCTCCTTAATAATATTTAGTAAAATATTCATAATACTATACCATTTTAAATAAAAAAAAAAGTTTCACTCTTCTGCGACTAAAATTAGCCGAGTTATGAAGCCCTATATATTGAATGCGGCAATTGATTTACACCATGAGTAACATGAATGAAATCTGGCATGTTGGGTACATACATCAAAATTGTAGATCGGAATCAAAATGTTTGAGATATCTACTAGAAGAGAAAATTTGTTCTTAAATACATTCTTGCTATTTTTTTCAGTATGCTAAGAAACCACACAAAAATAGGCAACATTTAGGAAGAACATTTAACATGCGCATTGCCATTTAGAACGAACGAAAATATTAAATATTTTTTAATTATTTTATATGTTTGTTTGCTCTTTACCAATCAGATTCAAGGAAAATATTATACGCATTTTTGATTATTGTGTTTTTTTACACTCGCTTTTTCATATTTGTTAACTTCAACTATTTTAAAGTAAAATTTCCATGAAAATATCTTATCATTGATTCTGATTTGCATAATCAGTAAACATTTTATTTGTCAATATAAAAGGAAATAAAAATTATCGAAAACTGTCCTTATTTTGCTGTCACTTTCTAATTCTGAATTGGGAAGAACAAAATTATCCTATATTAATGAAATAAATTAGCTGTTACTAACATTCACCAAAACCGATTTATTAAAAATGAGAATACATTTTTGCTTCGTAAGTCTAAAGAATTCTTTTTCATAATTCGAAATGGCAATATTTTTAAGGGAAAAATTAATCCATATGTGGTAAAAGCAGAAATTTAAGATTCCCTTGCTTTCAAAAAGGAACAAAACCTTAAGTCTTAAAATGTCATTTTTTTAAAAATGATTACAACTCAAAGCTCAAACAAATCCTTTAAAAGGCTATTCACATGTAACGACAACGAAAAGATTATTCTTAAAGAGCAGTTTAAGAAAATGTTTCTTTAAGCCAATCGTTATTTCCAAACTCTGCAAGTAGCTACAAAATTTCAATTTCGAAATCATTTCTCGAATTACTTTGATAACGATCATATTTTAGTATATTTGAGAATCTGAAAAGTCATTAAACTTTCGGAACTTTATCGTTAAATTCTGTAATTTTAATATAAAATGTAAATAACTCGATGAAATCCTACTGTTTACTCTTACTGATGATGGCGATTTACTTTCTGTAAATATATTATTAAAATAAAACGCTTTAGAATTTAAAATTTTAGAACAAACATTGAAGTAACATAATTTCCCCAATAGTTTGGCATTCATTATTCTAAATCATTTGACTTCATTATTTCTAATCATTTTATTTTGCAGCAGTATACTTAGAACTATTTAGAAATGCATGAAAAATTCTGAGTTATGTCTTAAATTAATGTGCTCAATCAGTTTTCGTGTAACTGCTGTTTTTAATAATACATATTACTTATTTTATTTTTAAATTTAACAACACTCAAAATGAGAAGGTGAGAACCAAAGTGAACCAACCCTCAATATTAGCTAAACTGAGCTGGGCATCATATTTTATAAACATTGAAAGTGAACCATTTGGTATTTGCCACTATCTAATATAGAACAGCTGAAACTCATTTGATCCAATCTGGTTTTGAAAGATAGCATAATTTCCATTGCAATATGTTGCATAGTTCAGTTAAGCGAAAATTGTTAGTTCATCTATTCTACTTCTCAATGCCTCAAATATTAGCCGCTAATCAAATTATCATTACGAACAAAACATTAAATAGACTGAACTTCTAAAACAACAAAAAACAGAAAAAAAATGTTACTGAATATATGTATAATCATAAATGCAGCTTTCAAATGAACGGTGCCATTCTTTTAGAAGCTCGCAATACGAAAAAAATTAACCCATTTTCTTAAGAAGCATAAAACTCCTAAACCTTTATTTCACAAACATCTTGCATTGTATTCAAATTTCCCATTTCTAAAACTTCCTCGCTCTTTAAGAAACCAATTCAAAAGCTCTGTTTCGACCTTAGTGTACTGGAGTACTCGAGTACAATGGTTTCCGATGTCGTTAAGCCTTTTCAGTGGATCATTTCCTATGATTGATGATAGTCTCAGTCGTTTTCAAGATATTAATCTTTGAACAAGAAACCACTGCTGTCGACCAAAGGATGCATCTATAGGAAGTTATTTATTATTGTAGTGGGGAAAAGAACGGAGCGGGCATAACATTTGATGAAAGATTTTATGTACTTTTGATGGCAAATAAAGATGAGATTTTTCATTCCATCGGAAAATGAAAAATTCGAAAAAGAAAATTCACATATTTATTCACATTTGTATTCTCTATTCGTCATAGCATTCTGAACTCTATTCGGCATAGGCTGGGATATAACTTGCAAAATATGTCAGTGAACTAAATACATTTGATTTGAAGAGTAAATTAAAATTTTAGGCTATTTTTTCATATATCAAAATTTTGAAAAATAACTCTTCCTTGCTTTCAATATTCGAACCCTTGTCAATTTCGTAAAATGTGTTTCAGCAATCAAAAAATTAAGAAGAAAAATTCGTAACCATTGGAATGCATTCAACGATTTTCGTAACTGATTTGACGTTTTGAGAACCAGAGCAGACCAAAGTAGGATTTTCTTTAAACCAAGTTAGACATTATATTGAATGGATGACTTGTCTTCTATCAAATTAAAAATGGATCAAAGCTGACTTTTAGATAGCAACACTTGTCAAATAGTTCACTTTAACTGTTTATAAAATGTGATGCTTAACTCAGTCAAAAGAAAGGTGTGAATTATTTCTGTCTATTTATGAACGTTTCAGTTGCTTGCATCGAAAACAAAAATGAAGCGAAGAGTCTCCGAACATTCTTTAATTAAAAAATATTGGAAATAATATTAATCCAATAGTTACACAAATTTTTACTAACAAGAAGTAATCCTCTCCAGCCGATTGGTGGATCACACATACTTTTGTGCCCACTCCACAGATATCTCTTTCACTGGTCTGCCCCACCTGTCCCATCGCCTCTAAATTACTTGCCTATTTTTTCATGCTCATTTATCTCTAAGGCACTTTTTTCACAGGGACAATCACTGACTGTCACAGAAGGCACTTGACAACAACAAAATTTGTAATATTCAACGAAATTGACTGGCGACGGCTGGTTGCTGGTGACCAGATTTTTTGGGGATCACGTGGGTTCCTATTGCGACCATTTATTGCCCTATGCAAGCTAGTTCAATGGTAATCGGCTATCGTCTTTTACTTTCTCCTGAAAACGAGCTATCACCTTCTCCAACAAAAATTGGCAGTACAGGCCAACCTCTACGTACAAGTCCAATCCCTGAACCTACTTATTGGGGACAACACAGTACAATAACCTTCGATTAACCATCACTCGTTTAACTGTCAGTTTCTATTATCCGTCATCGTCTAAACACGTAGGTTTACAGTATTGCTATACATGAATGTAGGAATTGTATTTTTCCCGTCTAACTCAAAAGCGTAAGTTTAATTCTTTCCTAACAATAAATTCTCACTTTCCGAACAAGCTCATTTGAATAATTGTTGTGCCAGCGGAAAGATATCGGAAGATAACGATCACACGGTCTCTTCGTGCTAATCACGTGATACGTGGGTGTTTCTCCGTTAAAAAAAACCAGTGTAATGTTTTAATCGGAGGAGATGACTTTTTGAAATCCAACACAACAGACATGCGGTAAATGCGAGCATAGGCAGCTGAGGGGTTTTTTCCCTGTTAGCACGGCGGCGATGGCTATAACTAAATCTTTTAACGAGGTGTAAGTTGATATCTTAAGTAAGTAACAAACCCTAAATCCCTCTTGTCTAAAATGTAAATAATCACCTGTGTAAATGCTTTTCTCGTTTCATATTATGCTGTTTTAATAAATAAATAATTTAGTTTTAACTCCTGTTTCTCATCCTTTATCTTTGGTGCATTTACCCTCAGAGTGTTCCTTAGATGAAGCATTTTTATGTCTAGGCGGGTTTGGGATTTAACCTCCCACCCTTCTACCCACATGAACGCATATCATTACTCTTATATTATTGTTTTGTAAAATTAAATACAATATGTATGCATTGATCACTTTTAAAGTATTTTGTTTTAAGCTTCGTCCCAAGCCAGTAGTGAAATCAGGTTACGTATACGTATATACGTATAATAGACGTATTAAGAGATTTCTGTTATCCATCTATTCGATTATCCGTCACTGTCCTGCTCCGGACGGGGACGGTTAATCCAAGTGTTACTGTATTGATATTTAAAAATATCGAAAACTAGAAAGAGACACGAAATCATTTAACTAACTGTCAAGTACAAGGAATAACAGTCCGCAGAGAGTAGAGTTGTATGAACAAATTCGTATGACTTTGGTATTATAAACCAGAGTTCGAGAGTTTGATTCTCCAACAAAGTTGATGGATGATCATAAACAACTAGAAAATCACCGTCATAGTATGCCCGGTGCAAATTGTGTCTTCATTCGAAAGATTTCCCGTCAAATTTGACGTGTATAAATAGATATATATGCCAGAAAAATGTTTAACATTGATTGAAAATAAATAAAATAAGCATATGTTTTATGACAGGAAATATATTTTATTTACATATTTCTTTATTCAGAAAACCTCTTGATAAACAACATTCTGTGTGAAGTATCTTTCGTTGTTTAACAATTTTCCTTGTATTTCAGATGTCTAATCAAAACAAAGCACTTCTCTGCTTGTCAAACGTTGCCAAAAAATATTATGAAATTATTTCATCACGATTGCAATAAATAATGAGACGCATCGTGGCGTCCAAACTATATCACGCGCATGATATACCACTGATGTAATTTACTACTTTCTGTTAAAAAACGGAAATTAAATTGAAATAGATGATTAATATAATTTAAAATTTCTAGGGAACTATTGAGCATAGCGAGATAAATTTTATTTCAATTGATAGAAAATTTTATTTCCCTAATTTATTTATAGCAATTAAATTTGAAATTAGAACGACAATTACTTTTTTAAATTTAAAATTACTGAAATTTAGATGTTTTAAAAATGAAATAATAACGTCTCGCAGTGTTATGGCGCGAGTGTTATTGTTAGTGACGTCAGAGCGTTACCGAGAGTCAGATCTGGGCTATTATATTAGTAATTTTAACACAAGAATTTCTTTTTTATCTTCTATACTGGAAGTGGCATTTAAATTAAATAGTTTAGAAGAGAAAACTCAGCATCATATTATCATTTATTTACCCATCTATCAATAGTAATAATTTTAAATTTCATTTCAGCGATTGAATTTCATAATTTTTTCATCTCTGATTGTTATTGGAATATTTACAATAAATCGCTTAAAATCTTATTCTCCTTCTATAGGATTTGAACTTTTCTTCACCGTTTCAGCAAATTTCAATTATTTGGGTGCATACTCACACATTAAAATTGCCAGTTTCGAGTTTATTGGTTTGAATAATATCAATAATACAAACAGATTTCTATTCAAAAATATTTCTATTTATACTGAAGAAAGAAAAACTCGAAGGATAATTTATTCAATTCCAGATAATTCCGTAGGGATATAACTAGGCAATCAATAACTCTTTCTCTCTCTAACAAAAATAATTACATGTGAAAAAATAAGATCTCAGTTTATTTCACACAGAAGAAAAAGCAATAACAAAGAAATTCGGTTTTTTTTCCTGCAACTGTTCTAAAAATAGGGTTTCTTGTTTACCCCCCCCCCCATCAAACACCTTACTCCTCAACCCTCCCCAAACTTAAACAACCTATCATGAATAAGAAATGCCCCCTCCCAGCTTATCATTGGAGGGTTTATTGTAAAGAAACTCAGTCGGCTTGACTGATAAAGGAACAAAGGAAAAGTTGAACACGGTTTGTTAGGCAAGTTCGTTCTGTACTGTTTCTTCCCATCGAGTTTGGTTGTTTGTGATTTGTTTTTAAAAGTTAACAGGAAAAAAAGTAAAATGGTTCTTTCTGTCGGTTCAAAATCATTGTTTCACAAACAGATAGAATTTTCTTTGGGGAACAGTTGGTTCCTTGAGAATTAGGGAGAAAATAAGAAAAGCGCGAAGTAACTGAAGTGAAAAGACAATTGGAGAAAAAACGAGCCAATTGGGAAATAAACCTGCTGATCACTTTTGTGTAGTTTATTCATGTGATTGTGAAGCAAACAAAGCCATTATTTATTTCTCAATCGAATTACTTATCAATATCTATTTTTTTTTAATGGTTCAGAATCTTTTGATATAAAAGAACAATGAAGTTAATAGTTCCTATAAGAAAACTTTATCAAGCTGAGAGAAAAATTTTCTACAAAAGTTTTTTATTATATTTTTTATTTTGAAACATTCTATGATATACAACTCTCAAGTAGTGAATAGCGATTTCCAACTGGTTATAAGTAATCTAGTGCAAGAAGTAGAAAAACTCATTTATCTGATACATGGAAATAAAAGCGAATATTTATTGTTTAAGACTGAAATTAGAAAGAAATTTATCATTTTTAATATCTCCGCTTTAAACAAAGTTGTTGTGTAAAACTAATTTTAATTTCTGAGACTTTTAAAAATAATAAAAAGTAAAAAACCTCTGTTTTCGACTTAAATAATATCCAAAAACACACATTTTTTTAAAGTCTCTCATTGTTTAAATTTCAATAAAACAACACCTAAAACGCAGAAAAACAATAAGTACTATTGTCATCTTCTTTGTTAAAAAGGAAGAAGAAAAACACTTAGTTTTCGAGAAACAAGTTGCTATTAAAGGATTTACATAATTCAATTGTAAACAGACAATTTTATTTATTATTAATCATAGAATTATTATGTAGCTGAAAGCACATTTTTTGTACAAATTCAAATAGTTTTTAACTATATAATGAAAATGCATTTCAGAAAAAAGTTTGCATATTGAATTAATATATTTCTATCGTTTTTACTTTGTTTGCGACGTTTATTCCATAATAGTAGGGCATAATAATAAGTCATTTCATTACAAACTGACAAAAATCTAAATTAGAATTGTATCAGTCTTGTAGAAAATCGTATGAATAGACTATTTAGTGAATAGTAAGATTAAAGCAAAAATACAAGGAATCTCTACTACTAATAAAGGAGAATGTATGTGTGTCTGTGTGTTGGTCCTCTACAGGACAGACCGCTAGACATAGAGCTACAAGATTTGGCACAAACATACTTTGAAAGGTGAGAATGTGCACTTCGGAGACCGTGTTTTGAAATTTTAATTAATTAAAAATTAAGCTAAATTTTGGCGCTTTTTCTTTATAACTTCCGAAAATATTACAGCATAAAAATTATTTCTAGTTTTAATAATTTTTTAAATATTTTTTTGCATAATTTACAACAATACTTTTCATTGTTGCAACGCATTTCAAACCGTTTTCATTGTTTAAACCAATATTTAATTCGTATTTCTCTTCCACTGTTGAAAGCTTAGAAAATATCTTACTGGATTTTACCAGCTTCTTTTATTTCATCAATTTTTCAGTGAAATCTGTAAAGAAAGTCCTCAAGATAGTAAGTATATAATGAAATAACTGAAAGATTATCTTTGCTATGTTTTAATTCTTTTTATCGGCTTGTTTTAAGCCAATTAGCGTGGTTCTGAACGTAAAATTTGCCGCGCCAATTTAATGTTGAAATAAAATGCGTATTTTACGTTAATGTAGACAAGGAACATAACAAGTGCAAGGCTACGAAAAGAACGCGGGTTAAATATCTATAGCAATTTGAAGTTTAAAACGAATTTTTTAAAGGAAACAAATATATTAAATTATGCATAAGAGATTCAGTTGAAATTTTATTTCCGGCGATGAAGCTGGTCGTAGAAGGCGGCTAGTTAAAAATAAACATGCATATGTTACTAAATAGTATTGCTGATGTTACTAATTTCTTTTGTTACGTGGTTTGGGAAGTAACCTGATTGTTGTTTTCGTTCTATATAAAATGATTATCCCATTTTTCAAAATGAAAAATTGCTTTAAACCAGCAACTATAGTCAATTACTATACAAGTTGAGAGTATGAAGAAAGTTACGTTGTGTATTATAACCAGTGGCGGTTCGTCAGCTCAGAAACAAGTAGTGATGCAAAAACTGTCACTGGTACTGGGTTTTGAACAATGTTCAAATCCGGCGTAATGCAACCTGCATTTGTTATATTTAAATTTTTGCTCAGCAAAAGCTGCGAAAATTCGATTTTTTGAAGGTCTACAGATGAAGGGAAAGCAGCTTTTCTTAGAAACCTCTAATAAAAAAGCAGTTTTCCCTTCATCTGCAGACCTTCAAAAAATTGAATTTTCGTAGCTTTTGCTGAGCGAAAAATTGAGTATAAGAAATGCAGATTGCATTACGCCGGATTTGCACATTTCTGTCGAGGCAACACGAAGTGAACCAGAAATCCATAAATAGCCCATGGCAGAAAGAAAAGAAAAACCGAAGGTGAAAGTCGCTCGCCAAATGCGGGCTGTAATGACTGCAGCTCAGATGCCAAAAGGGAGAAGGAGTCGCTTTTTTCTACAGTTTCATTGCTCAGCGTTACTCCGTGCTCGAATTTTTATCCTTCGGAGAGTCAAATTTCTTTGCAGCTCTAGCCTGTGTCTCTCTTACTTCTTGATTGATTTTCCGTCTTTCTTTTACAATTCTTATTACTTTTTTGCGTTTTCGTTGATCATCGAACTCTCAAAGCGGAAAAGTAATCAAATAAGAATAAAAACGAAAATACAAGCTTTAAAAATAATTTCAGGGAGGACTGCAGCTCTGCAGACCTAATGGGCCAACCGCCACTGATCAAAACGCCGAGTTAAATAATTTTAACACTGTCCTAATATATTTAAAAAAATAATTGATGTATTTGAAGAGAATTAATATTTTCAACCCATATTTAAATAATTTCTGCGAATAAAATCTTAATTTAAAACGAAAGCTGTCTAAAATGAGTCATAAAAAGCATAAAATTACTTATGACGTCATCCACCTGTGATACGCTTTCTAGTACCTTACGACGTACTGTTAATCTGATTTATATCATTTGTCTATACAGAACAGTTTGTTTAAGAACATTGACACTTTTCAAAATATAAATGCAAATTATAAGTTTCAATCCACGAGACAAATACAATAAGCTTACATTCTATTAGAACTAGATTAAAGTGTTTGTATTTTTCAAAGCTAGTCGGTGAAGTCAGTACTTGAAACTCGATCCACAAGAAAGTATGAAAAATTAAATGATTATCTCTTCCGCATCTATTTCATGACATTAATTTATCATGTCTTTCTGTTTACTTTTCTTCTTATTAACCTCTTTTTGGTCGGCGTCGCATAACAAATATTGCACCGTTTAAAATGGATTGGTCACTGCTTACACGTCTCGTTATATTTCGCGATTATATTTTTGCATTTCTGAATATTGCTAAGAAATGGTGCAAATAGTCCACTTTCTTCACGTTTTCGTGGTGAGATTTCTCACCTTGAATGGAAAGCATAATGATTTTGTCGTAGATTCGAAAATATCGGACAAAGAAGCGGTTAACTTCTTAGAGCTGTTATTCAAAACTAAGAACTACAATCGAAGATTAGCTTGATGTTAATTTGTCGGATGTGCTTCTAACGAGCTGAGGTTATTTCATAAAGGTAACTTTTACGCACCATGAACATGTTGTTAATGGTACAGCACTTGAGTCGGAGACTCGCAATTAATAATTTTACTCACGGCACCGTAGCTACAAGTGACACTCCAGTTTACTCTCTGAGTAATCGTTTACAGCATAAAATACAATAACTGCAGTCGCTTCAGCTGAGGCTTATATTACTCAGAAATAATTTTAATTTACCACAGTCATGTTTTCGAAAAAGTATATTTAATAGGCGGTTCAACAGAATGAAAAAGGGACCCAAATAAATTTGACACACCCGCATATTTTGTGATTTTGGATACATATATTTTAGCAGTTTATTAAAATAATAAGAAAAATGGATAGGTTTTATTCTTGACACACCGCATATTTTCCCACCGGTGGTATACTTTATTATGTTATTTATATAAGCAAAAAGGTGAAATTAAATCAATTAAAAATAATAAGGAGTTTCTTTTTCCCCCTCAAGGTTCTCCTTCTTCCTCTCTTCACCACTTTTTGACACATCCGCATATTGTGACCCCGTGGTTAAGGATACTTTAGTATGTTATTAATGTAAGACTAAATGTCAAATTAAATCTGTTGAAAATAATAAGGAGCTTCTTCATTCCCTCAAGGTTCTCCTTCTTCCTCTCTTCCCCTTTATGACACATCCGCATATTTTGTCTCTATGGATGCGGATATTTAGTATAGTATTAATGTAAGACAAAATATGAAATTAAATATGTTAGAAGTAATAAAGGATTTTATCTTTGCCACAAGGTTCTCCTTCTTCCTCCCTTCATCCCTTTTTCAGACATCCGCATATTTTACCCCCGTGGATACGGATACTTCAGTATGTTATTAATGTAAAACAAAAGGCCAAATTAAATCAGTTAGAAATAATAGCGTATTTCTTCTTTACCACAAAGTTCTCCTATTTCTTCACTTCATCCCTTTTTGACACATGCACATGTTTTATCTCCTTGGATACGGATACTTTAATGTGTTCTTAATGTAAAACAAAATGTCAAACTAAATCAGAAATAATAAGGGTTTCTACTTCACCTCACAATGTCATTTATCTGGCCATCCCATTTGAGGAGGTTACATTTCTCTGTTAGTAATTGTTTCTACAGTTCTTTGCAAGTTACTAGTTGCATTAAAAACTGAATGTCAGTTTCTACATTTTTGGCTAAAACAATAAGTACCGTTTTGGAGACTTTAATTTCTCCATTAAATGTATTTATCTTTGTTCAGAGTATACTTGATATTCGTGTGAGCTATACTTATTATGACTTTAACACGCATGGGCAGAGAAAATGACAAAATCTTTCTTGTTAATGTTAAATAGTCCTGACACGGGTTTGGTTTAGTTTAGTTAGATTAACGTCCCGTTTTGAAGGAACACAAGGGCTGTTTCGGGACAGACCTCGAAATTTGAACCGCTGTCAGATAATGAGAACGATATCTGAGCTAGCACCCCCTCTCCATGCATCCGCACCACATCATCGGGAGTACGTTCTGTCCCCTACTTATAATTTAACATGCAACAGGCCCACATACACGGCGGGTCTCGAATTTCGAACCCTCCGATCCCGCAGTCGAGACTTCACCATTAGACCACCGCAGCCTGTCGTGATATTGGATCAGAGCAAGTCGCATTGGCATTACAAAAATGCAGCCCTCAAGTTCATCTGATAGTTGCTAACTATTAACCTGCTACTCCTGAAAAAAACCTTAAACAAGGTAACCAGCAGTTGCCACTTCAACACTTCAAGGGCAGAATCTTGAACTTCAGAATAGGGGTGGCGGTTATTACAAAAATAACAGATTTTCGGTTATTCAGGTTTTTTCACCTCCGGCTTAACCTGTTGCTTATAACCGCTCAAAATAACAGGTTTCGTTTTCTTTAATAAAAAACATGCGCCATTTCTAGACAATTTTTTTATTAATATTGTTTTTACAGGAAATCATTCCATTGGCCAATATTTATCTATTCATAAAAACTCTTACAGTAATCCGCCAACCAACAGACGACTCGAGGAAGCGGCTGTCTGTGATTGGCCTAAGATGATGAAATTCAATTTGTAAATTTTAGTTTAATCGAACATACAATCGAGCCTATCTTCCGATCCGGTTTTTTTATCCAATTATTGGATTTGAAAAGAATAACCGGTTATAACGGGACAAAAAATAACCGGAAAAACGGTTAAGCCGAAACAAAACCGGTTTTCGGTTAAAACTGGTAGGGTTGTCCATCCCTACTCTAGAATAGTGTACACGCTCTACGCCAAGGCACGCGCAACCATCTTGCTACTTGGATTGTGATTTGCCACGCCTTGCAATGGCTACTGAACAATATTCTGAATATCAACCAAAAAAGTTAGAAGTTATGTAGTTTAGTCCTTTCTTCCTTGGCGACCTTCTCTTGGCGTATTTCTTAGCGCGCTTTGATAGTTTGATGGGTTCGGAGTGACTCTTTGCCGCCAAGCAAAAAATATCACCAAAATTTATAAGATACACCTTTTACGTAAGTAACCACATCCATGTTGCAAATAAGGAAACCAGAAAGTTGTTCGCCCAGCCAGGTCATGAACATCTTCTAATTTATTTTTGATGAAAATTATTGGTTTTCACATTTCTGTATAGCTTTTGCGAAGAACACAAGTTGGTTTAAACTCAAATTTTTGCTTTGATTTGATTCACCAACAAGTGCTCTTATACGATTTCAACACACAATGACACTGATTGAACTGTAGCTGAAGTGATTCAGGTTTATAGACAGTCACACAAATTCCTAGCATAAATATAAAACGATCTCTATCCTTGCTGTTGTTGTCTGGGCTTGTTTCTTTTGACTGCTTTAGTTGTTTCTGATGAGACGTTGGTGACTTTTTCTGTCGCCAAATAACAGATCATAAAGAGAGATTTTAATATATATATATATATATATTAGTTTTATTGGTTTAAAAAATATATAACTATATATATATATTCAAACTTGGCTTCTTTTTTCCATGCTTTAAATTGAAAGGTTTATATTTTTTATAATATGTTTATTTCTAAAAGCATTTTTTTTGGCGATTCAATAAGGCAATTTGCTTTATTGGTTTTATTTCCTATATTTTTAAACAATTATATTTTGCAGAATGGAACAAAATGTTGGCTTTTTCTTTAACAAAAGGATTTATACTATTATTTTAAGTTCCGAAATGAAAATGTGTTAAGTAGATGTATTGTGTTTATCTTTCTATTTTATCTACTCCACGATTATCTTTCGCCACGATTTTCACCATTTATTATTCTTATGCTTTATAAATATAAGAAGTTTCAACTTCTTTATTCTCAGTGCTGTAAACTGATCAAAAATTTTGAATAAGAAATAGTACTAAAGAATCTTATGTGATATATCCTGATGCCCTTTTGCCAATTATGAACAACTATCTAAAAATTTTTTAAAAAAGATACATTATAAAAAAAATTCAGACACTTTTCACTCTGATTCACAATTTTTATATTAATAAATTCCTCCGCCATACTTGCCTCAAAAATGTAACTCAGATGGGATAATACTGTCTCCGTTTTCGAACAGGACGTTTCCGCAAGCAAAAAGTATTTTCAGAAGTTTCCTCAAATTTGTTAAGTAGTCCCATACCGCTCAAAATTCTCGCAGCAACAAGATCGAAATTTAGTTGCTTACTTTCGAGTTTTGAAGGCTGGATAGTTTTTATAGCTTGGCATTTCTTGGATTCAATTCCTTCTTCAAATGGCACTAATCCTAAAGATCCGACCTCATAGGAATTGATAACCTCATACTCAATAGATTCCTCTGAAGAACTATCTCGCAAGCTCTCCCTTGATGGTTTTGATATTATTGATCTTGGGTAACGTTTTTTGGGAGAGTAATAGTACGAATAAGGTTTCCTGTAAGTAATTCTATCCCGCTCTTCAAGTTTCCGGATTTTTTTAAAGAAGGATTCTGTGGTGATATCTGATAGTAATCCCATTTCATTTGACGATCGTTTTTTGGTAGACGAAGATTTCGGTGTAGTATATCTCTGAGCCATTTTGGATGAATAGATATTAATGTATCGGATTAATGAGTAACAAAACTCTCTAATCTATTGATCTTTTTCGACGTATCAAGGGAAATGTGTTTATTTCGTCAAAAGCATGTGTCATCAAAGTCTTTTACTTTATGTTTTTCATTATAAATCATAGCATTCTGTTTTACGGAAACATGCTTTTTTCCCTCTATTCTGATATTCGTTACGAATACTGATTGAACAAGGAGGATAAAATGAGTATTAAATTTCCTTACTTCCAGAAACTCTTTTTATTAATTTTGAACTGTGGGCAATATTTAGTCCTAATTGGATAAAATCTGGCTGTCTTAAAAAATTGTAGTCTGTTAAATGTCAATTTTGCAGATATCTGTCTTTCTGAGAATTTTGACACAAATTTATTGTTTGTTTACCAAAATCACTAATAGCTAGATATAAATATTGACGAGTTGAGTGAATAAAGTCTGCTGCGGAAGAGACGATTTCATTTGTCTTTTCTTATCAAAATTGCCCTCCGGCATGGTTAAATGTAAAAAATACTTCCTGGTTTTCTTTCTCTATCACATTAAAAGTTCTGATAGATATGTGGCATCATCGCGGCGTCTGGCAAAATCTCGAGTTCTAATTTCATGCAGATTGGATCCGCCCTCTTTGTGATGTCACCTATCAACCAACAGCGAACAGCCTGTTGGATTACTTAAAGGCTATGATTACTTCTGTTCACTGACTTCTTTTTGTATCATATCACAACTAGCGTGTTTAATGATGCTATGATTTAATTTAGGATTTGAATTTAGCTGTTATTCTATTAAATTTGTTATTTTGTTTTCTAGTAGTCATTCTTTGATTGTGTCACCATCTCTGTGGTGGTGAACCTGGAGTTTACGGTGCCCACTTACTTCGTTCCTCTTAGGATCGCCAACTCTTTGCCGCCAAGAACGGAGATGAGAGAACAATTTTTTTGGTTGCGCAATGATGTTTTCAATGCGCGAGGTTTGCGAATGCGCGAAAATTGATCTTTTCATCGGTGTTTTGCGCATGGTGCGATATTAAAATTCGTTTTGATAGGTTTGTTCCGTTCATGTGATTGGTTGATCCAATCGCATTTGATTAAAAAATCGTTTGGAATTCTTTGGATTCATTTTTTTGAAAAATCGTTTGGAATTCTTCCGTTTGATTTTTGTCTTATTTTATCACTTCGTTACGTGCGGTTCGCTACAGCTATTGTTGATTATGGCTCCGAAGTGTCGGGAAAAGAATAGCGAGAAGAAATTCTTCAATTAAAATAGGTATGTGAAGTTTTATCTACACTTTTCTAGTTTTTGAACATTTTCATTCACTTTAGGTTCAGAACTGTGTATGTTATTCTGTGTTTTCACTTCTCAATGAATAAGCTAAGCTACTATGTCCCGCTTTGCAGAAAGCGAAGCCGCTGATGTTTTTTAAAGTTAAAGAACTTTGCTCGGAACACATATGCGATGCCGCAGGCATCGCATGCAGGAATTCTCTTTTTCGGAATAAAAAAAATAGATGTCTAACATTCAATGAAGAAGCGAAGCTACTAGTGGCCCGCTATGCTGAAAGCGAAGCCGCTGATGTTTTTTTAAGTTAAAAAAATTACCCGGAACACGCTTGAAATGCCGAAGGCATTGCGTGCTCAATCTCTCCTTTTCAAATGAAGCATGCGCAGTAAAGCAATAAAAAGCGCACTGCTCATCCAAAGCAGTATTTGGCGACGGCACATGAAATTGCGCCAAGAAGAATTGGCGAGAAACATGCCGGCACCGTAAACTCCAGGTTTACTTCTGTGGTTTCTCACAATGGAGTACTTCTGATATACATGTGGAATCAGGCCTGATAGGTTGAGAAGCTGAGTAGTGTAGTATTGTACTAGCACTTAAGTGTCAATGGTTCTACGTACCTAATACCTCGGCGACTATCCAGTAAATCTGCCGCACATGCCGTTAAGTTAACTTGACCTGGAAGTAGGAATAGAAGTTACAGATACTTTAAAATTAGAAATTTGGATTTTTTTGCATAAAATTGCTTTATATTTTAACATAAAATTGCTGTAGTAAAAGTGAAACTCGGATTATATCCTCGGTATGCTATGCAGTCTATTCACGTGATTATAAAGTCACGTGATCCAGGACCAGATTTCCCATAGGGCCAACCTAGGCCATGGCCTAGTGCGCAACAATCAGAAGGCGCAAACTTAAAAGAAATTACAGTAAAATATTTATAAATTTCAGTATAATTTTGAAAAGACTATATAAAATATTGTTTTTAAGTACATATATGCATTAAATAAACACATTAATTTATTAACCAATTATTAAATAAGCTGACGGCACACTTACGTTGCCGACCTATAGTTGCGGTGTGTGCACGAGGGAAGAGGGTGCGGAATTAAGTGCTTTGACCTAGCCCGTAAAAATGTTATCCTGACCCTGACGTCATCAATGTGAAATATTTTACGCATGGAATTTTTTGTGTACTGGTAGCTTATAAAACTTTTAACTTCATATTTTAAAAATATTATCTTCCGCATTTTTCAATCGATTTCATAAACTTCTGCAGTTCTTTTGCAGAATTTTGCAATCTAACATGCACGTCTAAGATCAATATTTAAAAAGTTAAAATAGAGGTGAGTAGTCTTTCGGATACCCTGGAGTGAGCCTGGTAAATTGTTTTTATTTCTCTACTGTTAATCGTATTCAGATGGATAATTTTATTTGTATCAATGTGTCATTGTTGGCTGCATTTATATTGTTAAAATCTTATATGTGAGTTTCGTATTTTCTTGAAAATTAACACCCAAAGGGATAAATTATTGAATAATTCAAAACATGGAACTTATCTTAATATAAGGTAAAATCTCTTCCAGCAATAATTTAATTACTTATGAAAACGTAAATAGAAACAGATATGACTCAACAGATTTAGTTCTGATTTTATTTGTTCCATTTATCTGCAGAAGCAAGTTAAGAGAGCTATTTTCTATTTTCCACTCTCAGTAATCGCATTACTCTCTTAATTTGTAATTATTTATATGAATTTCTAGAATTCGTATATTTTACTTATATAATTTTGAATTTAGACATGGAAGCATTTGGAGAAATCCAGTAAATATACATAGTTAATACAAGAAATGTTATTGCTATTTTGGTGAAAATCTGCTTTCAGCAGTTTTACTTCCAATTAATTCAATTATACTCTTACCAATTCAGTGCAATAGTCTTCAACACAGTTATTCAGAAACTGATAGAGCAATGTGCGCCTTAGTAACAAATTCCTCGTGCTGTCAAGTGAAATACTGGAAGATTTTCCGGATTTGCTCCAAGCAAAATACAGATGTGGGCCAGATTCTCTTCAAAGTCCTCAAAGACGTCAACTTATTCCCATATAATCAGACTTGTTTTGCTTGGAGCAATAGAAAATGCCACACTTCTCCCTTTTTATGAATACTTGACCAGTGGATTTTGCTAAATATGCTAGACCATGTGGGATTAGAACCAACACCAATTTAGGCATAGAAACATTAGTTGTGGCAAATATGCGGCCTTAATAATAAAAAGGGAAATATCATTTAGAAAAGAAAAGTTCTTTCACCAGTTTCACTTCTATTTTTTACAATTTGATAGCTCGCCAATTCAGTAAAATTAATTTTTTACGAAGAACTGAAGACTTCTCTGAATGAATTTTAACTAATATTTCTCTGAATGAATAGTTAAAACATTAACGAAGATCCTTAATTCACATTGTTGCACTAAGCAACTTTCGTCGCTAATTTTACAAGCTGTTACCAAGAAAAAATAAATTTTTATAAAATTTTTATTCATTGCTTACTTTAAATACTATATTAATTAGTTTGTTTGTGTTTTATGTAGATAAACAAGCAACAGCTTTCACCCCAGTGATTGAAATGAAATGCTAAAGGTATCTTTTATCGTAATGTTTTTAGCAAATATCCCCAAGATCTATATTCTATATTTCAAAAAAACATTTCACTCTAAGCAAAATGCCAGGCTAAATCGCAGTCGCTTACTCAATTTACAGGGAGAAAAAGAAATGGCGAAAAACAAAGATATACAGAAGGGAAAAAAAGATAATGATTTTGATAAAGTTGGATGTGTGGTGTAATAAGCAACATGAATGCATTTCATAAGACAACACAGAAGCCAAAACAAGACGATAATGGAGAAAACAACTTTCGAAAGTTCGTCGTTGGAAATAAATAACAAAAACACTTTATAAGGCACTATCGCAGGATTAATGGTCGCAAAAGGTTTATTATTCCAGGAAAACGAGAATGCAAGTTGACTGGGGAAATTGCTTATTCATGCAAAATATGGAAAAGAAGAAGTGGAAACATAAAAATGCCTTAAAAAGGTGTAGAGAAAGAAAAAAGAATGAAGCGTGAGCAAGAAAACATTTTTTAAAAAAGATTCTTGGAAAATATTCTTGGGAAAAATAGCCGAGATAAAGACAGGTGAGAAGGAAAGTTAGCAAGCGGGAAAACGAAATGAAGGGTTGATGGCGAAATCTGTTTTAGAAAGAACAATCAGAATCCGGTGAAGGATAATGCATGCATAATAATGCATGGTTAAGCTAAGGAGCAAAAGAGTGATGAATGCAATGTATTTAAATGGTGAAATTTCGTAATAGGAATCCTATCTGAAGAGATCTTTCAGCACGATTTTCGTGTACCCCCAAAAGTGAAGAAAGAAAATAATTCGACCGGCAGAAAAGTTGTGCTTTTTGACTTTCTCGTATACGAAGGTAGAAGGAAAAAGTATTGTACAGTAAAATTTCAATTAATCGACAGCTTCTGTTATCCGCCATCGTTAAAAAAAATAGGTTTATAGTATTGCTACTCTTATATTAAAGTTTGTATTGATCAATTTGTAAGATTAAATACAATATGTATGTATTATTCACAGTTAAGGGATTTTTTTTCATTTTCGCCCCAAGTTAGCAGTGAAATCACGTTACTGTACATACATATTAAGATATATCTATTATCCGTCTATTCAGTTATCCGTCATCAAGTTCTAAAAAAATCAACCTCGCAATTTTGATGAATCTACTCGTTTTAAATTGATTTAAGAACTATGTTCTGAATTATGTCCTTCTGTCTATCTCTGAGCGCAATAATTCAAAACCGAAACTTACTAGACAAATGAAAGTTGTCAGTGGTATGTCCCGATATTATTTTAAATTTTTTTCAAATTTTTGAATAAATTCATCAATCTGTCGGTCTTTTTAAAAATCCATTCTTAGAATTATGTCTATCAGTCGGGTCTTTCTGTCTGTAAACACGATAAATCAAGAACTCAAGGAAGTGCGTCATGAATTTGGTATGTGTTCTATACACAAAATGTTATATAAGCATTTTTTAATCCAATAGGTGAAGAAAAAGATACGAAGTAACTAAAAATAGAAATTGACCAATAACACGTTTGGTGAAAGCAGGATTTCAAAATGAAAACATGTCAACGCCAATAGCAATAAAATATCATTATGGAATTTCTAGAACAGGAATCACATAAAGCTTTCAGTATATTATCAATGTAAACTAATTAAGACAAATCATTTATAAGTCAATAAAAGCAAAGTTATAAGAATTAAAAATTTTCATCGTAACCATGGCAATGACTTTATTTTTATTTTTGCCCAGTACACAATATAGACGAGTTTTCTGTTTCGTTTATTTTGGATTCGCAGACCGTTTTCTGGTAACTCTCCGATTTAATCAATCGCCAAATCCATTTGGATACTGTATCAAGCGCCAAGTTCAAACCAGCTCTTTCTTTAGTACACGAGGAGTTGAACCTCTTGTTCTTTGAGTTAATTTAATTTTTTATTTAAAACGGCTAATAAACGGCGTTTAAACGACTAAATTCCAAATAGGATCATTGTAACAGCTAAATTGTTTGGTTAAAAATTTAAACGTCAGTGATTATCTAAATCGGTTGGTTAAAAATTGAATCACCAGTGATTATCTAAATCGTTTGGTTAAACATTTAACCGCCAATGATTATATAAATTGTTTGGTTAAGAAATTAACCGCCAAACAAGCCTTAGAAGTCGTCAAAAAGAGCAATACCGAACAAATATGGCAGTCTTTTCACAAAATGAGGCTCTTATTCTACGTAAACATTAAGAGCTACAGCAATAGGAACTTCTAATTTATTATTTTCTAAGTACACTTAAGCCAAAACATTAAAAAACTCTATTTTAAACATTAATTAACATCTTCATATAGAGTGCTGAATTTTTTAAAACTCTTCTTGACGAAACATTACACGTCGGTTTAGCGAAAGTTCTACATTATTCCAAATAAACAAAATAGAATACTCGTGCATTGACCGCTCTTCCAAAAACACTTTCCATAAACCTTATTTGCACCATTTCCAACCGAAAATTTTTGTTATGATCGCAAAATTCCGTAAAACATAAGTAAATAAAATATTCAATATTTACAAATTAAAGGTAATTCCATTTTAATACTTGTTCAAAAAAATTTCATGGAATGCTTTTAGTCAATAAGATTTTATTAAGAATGTTTAGTGAGAGATATTAAATAACGTGAAGGTAAAAAGCTCTGTAAGAAATTTCGCAACCTCAATAATTTTTAAGCGACCTCTTTTTAGAGCCATAACTCGCAGTTTAGGAAGCCCTGTTATAGGACAAGAAACATTTTTTGGGTTTAATAAAACTTATTAACGCAACACTAGCATCTTTCTCCTTTTTCAAAATATACACAAATTTTTGAAATCTTAGAGTTAATACGATAATAAAATCTTTGTCCCTTGTTATTTATATTATAAAATGTCGTTTGGAATATATTTTTGGTGACAAAATGCCACTGTTTTCAAATTCAATTTTTAAATTCGGAAACAATGGCGTACTATTTGGCATAGAAACTATACCATAATGAAAGCCATTTCTTTCATGTTGTTGCCAACTCTAAAAAGAACGTTTCGATATTTCTTTGGCGATAAAAATCCTTCTGTTCCTGTGGGATCTCGTTACAACCACTGTTTATCCAATTACACTCGACAGCACAGTTTTCTTTCTCATATTACGAATATTTATAGCCGCCTTCAGAAAATATTTTATCTTAATTACGAACATCAGGAGGAGAATATGCCAGAAGATTTTCACCATGATGGCGACTCAAAGCAAATCTCCTTATTCCATGGTTTGTGGATGAGGATATTTTGTAAAGAAGTTTTTTAACAGTTAAATGGAACTACTTACTCACATTCTTTTACTTTAGTTATTACCCATTATAGTTTCTTTCTGTTTTGATTAAAATGGTATATGAAAATACCATTCGAATGACGTAAATTAACATCATTTTGTTTGTCTTTTATAGTTATATTACCGCATTAAACTTCTGGATTCGATAAATTTATTTAGGATAATTGCAATTCCATTCTGAAAATACATTACACAACATGATGTCAAAACATACAGAAGATAAATGTGGTTCATATGCTACATCATATTATAAAAAAAGTTATTTTGAACACATTTTTGGCAACAAACTGCTATTATTTCTAAATTCAATTTATGAATTCCATCATTTGGCAAAGAAACTACACCATAACGAAAGCCATTTCCTTCATTTTGTTGTTAACCCTAAAAAATACATTTCGACATTTCTGTGCGGATAAAAATTCTTCTGTTCCTTTGAGACCTTGTAACAACCACTGTTAATGCAATTACACTCGACAACAGAGTTTCCTTTTTCATATTTACAAATATTTACGGACACCTTCATAAAATATTTCATCTTAATTACGAACAAAGGAAGGAGAATATGCCAGAACATTTTCGACAACATGGTGACTCAAAGCAAATCTGCTTATTCCATGGTGCGTGGATGAGGATATTTTTTAAAGGAAACGTGTGTGTGTGTTTAACAGTTAAATCAAACTACTGGATCATGATTCTTTATTTTTAATGCTATTAATTATTTGTTTCTTTCAATTTTGGTTAAAATAAAATAAAATAACATCGGAATGATGTAAATTACCGAGCGATTTTGTTTGTCTCTTGTCATTGTTTGACCATATTAACCAATCGGATTCTCTGAAAATAGAAAGAATTATTGAAACAGTATTCGGAAAATCCAGAAAGCTACTGAATTTTGAAATGATTAGAATATTAGTGATCAACATGTATTCATGCGTGCCACTAATTTCCAAAAATTTCTTCAGCGAAGTTAACGTAAAATTCCTTAAATTTATTAAAAATTAATTTATCATCATTAATTTACTAATAGTCATTCGTTTCTCGACTTTTAGAAAAACATAAATGCTCGATAAAACTTTCTTTTTACGTGAAGGGTTTGAGTTCTATTCTGAGAATTTCTGCATTCATATTGTTGAGAATCTTTTATGTTGCTTCCCAGCCCTGTTAGTCCTACAGTTGGAAAAAGACATTTACAGAGGTTTCATTGGATGCCAGGGACATGGAAGTCAATGATCCCACCGACCTTCGCGATTTTGCGACATAATGAAGGTTCTCGAAAATGCCAGAAATTATTCTCTATCTCTATTAGGGACGAAGTTACGAAGAATCTTCGAGGGATTTCTATGTCACAACCTGCCGGAAAAGGGTATAAATACCGACCTGCTCAATGAGGAATTAATTTCTTTGGAGTTTCGATCGCATATCGAGTTGATCAGCTGTTAGACGCTGAGCGCAATTGTTCCTGCTATTGCTGTTATTTCTAGTGATTTTCTGTCTGCTTGGGTTGTTAATTTGTGAAAACGCTGTTCTTTTCGTGATACATTTGCTTCGAGTTTCTGGAATATTCGTTAAATAAAGCGTCCACCGTACACTCTCCGGTCGATTTTCATAACAATATCTTTTTATGCTAACAATTGAAAATTCAGTATGAACGGCAAACAATGGATTTTCACTTAACCCTTTCAATATCATATTAGAAATAGAGATTAACTACTAGAATGAAAACCAGAGGGAGTAATCACCCCGAAACTTTCTCGCATACGACCAGTAGTGCGGGGTGGGTAAACACCCAGTTGGTATGTAAATATTTTGGGGTATTTACCCAAGGCCTGGTTTTTTTGAGAAAAAAATTATGAATGGTGATTTACAATGAAACATATAAAATTTATGAATTACCAAAAACTTAATATTTTGCAAAAAAAATTTCGTATGCTCTCAATTTTTACGCGAAAAGGTACCACAACTTTATTTAACGTTTTTGAGTACGAAATCTTACTGTAGATATCACTCAACATTAAACCATACCTCTGGTTAATCACAGGCGTCCATCTGGAGAATATCAAAACGTAGTTTCGTTTTGGAATTTCCATAAAAAGCGCGTGTTTGCGTCTCGCTATAATTTCGCAACTTCGTAGACCACCAAGGTCAAATGCCAACTATACTGACTTGAGTAAAATAAGCGAAACGCTCGCCAACACACAGTCGCAATATGCATTTTGAACCAAATATGCAATTTGAACACCTTTTTTTAACGGATTGAAACGAAATTTCAGCGCAGATTAATATTAGCAAACGTCATACCAATTTTTATTTATCTAAACCAAAGGGTTTAGGAGATATAATTTTTACAAGTATGCGATTATACAGACCGACAGACAGTCAACCCTTTGATGGATTTGGCCCAAAATTTTATACGGACCTACATTCATGACAATAAAACTGTGTACAAACTTTTATCCATCTAGCTATTCAAGTTTGAGTTATAGTGTTCGCATGACCGCGGACAGACTGACAGACAGACTTCCCGTGGACGGGTTTTGTCCAAAATTTGACAGAAACTTACAAATTATGTTTAAAGACCACATACCAAATTTCATCCCGTTATCTCTAATAGTTTTCGAGTTATCGTGTTCATGGACAGACATAATTCCAAAATTGTGTTTTTCGGACTCAGGGAGGTCTAAAACGTGGAGATTCGTCAAAATCTCGAATTCGAATTTTTTGACGATTACAATACTTTCTCTTTGTATGCTTCGTATAAGAGAAAGTAAAAAAGCCGAATCTTCAAACCTTGGATCTCAACGAGGAAAGAAAAACCAAGATGAAATATTTGTAGCACTAATGAAAACGATTTGAGTTCAATTACAAACCAGCGGGAGTGGTCTCCCCTAAACTTTCTCGTATACTTTCTAAGTAGAGATTCGTCAAAATCTCAAGTTCGATTTTTTTTTTGACGATTACAATACTTTCTCTTTGTATACTTCGTATACGAGAAAGTGAAACAAACCAACAAACCTGAAATCAAATATCTGTTGCCACGTTTCAAAAAATATTACTTTGAAGCAGGTGAGATAAAATAGGCAATGAAATGAATACTAAAGCGAAAATTCTGCTTTGAAATTGAATTCCCAAGAAAACAATTTATACTACCACAATCGTAACAATTGCAAAAGCGCGTAAATAAAAGATTTGCTGAAATAATGAGATCGGTTTGAATTTTATTTACAACAATAAAAAATTTGTTACAATTCATGTTTGAGAACATTATTTATTTTTGTAAATAAAATTTATAACAATAACAGATTGCTACCAGTACTTTGCGAATGAGAATCGGATTAAAAGAAATTGAATATGCAATTTGAACGCCCCTTTTTGACGGATTTGGCCCAAAATTTAATACGGGCCTACATTCATGACGATAAAACTGTGTACCAAATTTTATCCATCTAGCTATTCAAGTTTTTGAGTTATAGTGTTCACATGACCGCGGACATACAGACAGACAGACTTCCCGTTGACGGATTTTGTCCAAAACTTGATAGAAACCTATAAATTATGTTTAAAGACCGCATACCAAATTTCATCCCCGTAGCTCTAATAGTTTTCGAGTTATCGTGTTCACAGACAGACACACACACAGACATAATTCCAAAATTGTGTTTTTCGGACTCAGGGAGGTCTAAAACGTGGAGATTCGTCAAAATCTCGAGTTCGAATTTTTTGACGATTACAATACTTTCTCTTTGTATACTTCGTATACGAGAAAGTAGAAATAGGCCTGCGATGGAAAATAAAGCTTTTCATCAAATGTCTCCTAAACTTTTACCAATAGGTTCTCCGTTGTATATCACAATAAAGGAGATTTCGGGTTCGTATTGTAGTGGCTTTCAAACTTTTGCATTAACCGAATAATAACCACTACAGTGCGTCGAATATTGTTACATCAAATTATTGCATTTTTGAACGTGTAAGAGAAAATTAAGTTATTCTTTAAAATTATAATTTGATAAAAAAAATTAGGTGGAATCCACAATCATATGAAGTCTTTATTGAACACTTAGTTAAATAAGTACAGCAAAATCAGAATCAGTGTCATCTAATTAGATAATAGAGAAAAGAAAACGGTTAAGGGGTTATAAAAAAGCGTTGTTTACTCAACATATTGTTTATATTCTAAACAACAAAAGGCTTTTGAAAGTTAGGTCTATTAATTGATCTAAGGAGTATTTTATAATAAATGCTAACGAATATTTTATATAAAATATTAATGAGTACTTTATATTAAATATTTTTCGCACTATTGCATTTATTTGAGAAAATATACCACGTAAAATTTCATTTAGAACTCAAGATTTTTTTATTATTTATTAAATCTAATTTTCTTCTAAATATTGTATAACGTTCATGAATAATTATTTCCTTTTCTAATTCTTATTAGTTTATATTCAAAAATTGATGATATAAAATTCTTACCAAAAAGAGATTGTAAGACTAAACATAATAAAAAATATAAAAACAAAACAATATACGATGAAATAATAGTAATAAAATATATTCAGAATGGCAGAAATGAATCTGAAATTCCACTACAAGCATCTATCTATCTCAAACTTGTCCCATCTGCTCACCTATTTTTTGCAATTTCCATTTTTGCAAGATTATGTAGAGAGTAAAAAGGTTCTTTTCACACATTCGAACAGCAAGTTTGTTCCTTTTCCCCCGAGGTAGGAAAAATCCCCGAATGCAGTTTTATAGATTTTTTCGGAATAAAGTGCTCTAAAAATATTTTGGGAAGTTTTCAAGGAAAAGCTTTTCATTGAAACAGAGTTTTATCTTAAAATTCGGGAAAGCTTAAATGCTCTGGATAGACACCAAAAATAGATTTTTTCCTGAAATATCAATCTTCTATAAGTCTTCAAATGTTTGAAGCTGTTACTTTAGGGTTCCATCTTTTAAAAATTTAAGTTGAAAAAAATTATATTATATTTGATTGAATTTTAAAAATGCATTTTAATGCAACCTCGAATTATGAATACAAAAAATATTTCCCCGGGAAGTAATATTAGTGTTTGCACGAAATAAAATTAAAAACTTTCATCTTGAGTATCAGTAAAGTTGAAGCCGAGACTAAGTTCATTCAGGCGCAAATACAAAAAAATAGATATGAACATAATAGTTTACATATAAATTGCAATGTGTTGCGGTATAAATGACACCCTGAATGAGCCAGCTTACAGTACAGGTGGGGATTGTGTTGCTGGCTGTGAAATGTTTCAGAACTTTCTTCTTCAATAATTAAATTTAATGATAACTTGTAATTCTCTGAAAGGTATTACAATTCCTCTCTCTTCTAACACCTAGATAAATGAAAACTTACTCATGTTCATTTGAACAAACACTAGGCGAGACTATTTTTAATGATTCAGAAATTACTACTGCAATATATCAAATTCAACTCAAATAAAATGAATTGAGTTGTGGAAGCTGGTCATATAATAAGTAATGAAATACTGAATCATGGTAATTTGACGAAGAAAGGAAAAAATTAACTCTCACATAGAACTTTATCTGACACAGCCTTCCATCTTCAAAACATAAAAAATACAACAAAGAAAGACAAACTTTATCAAACAGGCATCTTCAAAATGACTTGACAGAATGGGATGTGCTCAATGACAGCCTATTTTCCATACACCTAGAGAAAAAAAGGGGGGAGAAAAAAGTATAAAAGAGCTTCAAACTGCCATCTATTTTTAGAAAAACATTGGAGGAAGAAAGTGCTGCCAACTAATGAGATAGAAAATGTGATGGATAAATAAAAGCACCTTACATAAAAAGATGGGATGGCGATAATTTTAAGAAAATGAGGGAAAGGCTTATGTTAAATTAGTACTGTATGTTAATGTTGTGAACTAAACGTACTACAAGTGAAAAACATTTCTTAATGGACATTAAAACTTAATTGTGAAAAGGGAGAAGTTCCTTACTTTTACTTTGATGACTTAGGTTAAGAGAGGGTATTATACACTATAAAGGATTGCTATTAAGAATTCTGATATTTTGCCGTATTTATATAACATTAAGGTTTTTTAAATAAATTTTAGCACTGCATAATGCTGTTCCTGTTTAATCGTTAATATTATAATAACAAATCGCTTGTCTCAAATTCAAGATTTATTTATTTTTTTATTCAGCCGTTTATGTGTAAAAGTCTTTTCAATCTGCTTTTTTAAGTCGAATTTTTGGGGGCTTCTGAAAATATATTTATTGTTCTGAAATAATATATTTACCCTATTTTAAAACACAATAGGGTAAACTAGGGAGATTTGATACTACATGCTTTTCTCAGATCATGAGATAATTGGTAACTTTTGTGGACCACCCTATTTGAAATTTGATCATATGGACGTCTGGAGGAAATTTCCATTCCAATCCGAAAAGTCACAGTTATGGTGCGCAGGTGAATGTGTTTTGGGAGTCCGGAAGTAAATCTTCCATTTTTTCAGTCCTCTGTGGATCCGAAGTTTACTATTGAAGATATGATGAATTAAAATATTTCTGAGTCTGAAGCATACTTCAAGCTATAATTCGATATAAGATGTTGTACAATATCTTAATTCTCAGGGGTTTAATCTTTAAATTATTTGGAAAAAGTCAACTTAGGGTTACTTGACCACACTTATAAAATTTTGAAAATCAAGAATTAATAGAGATATGTAAGTTCCTTTTTGATATTTACTGCAGCTTCGATGTTCGTAGCCGACCCAGGTACATTGTGCAACTTTCTGATGCGATGGAGTTTGTCGCCAGTATGGAAACTCAAATGATCAAACTGGATTGTTGTAGCAGCAACTCCTCATCTTGATTACCGGCATAATTACTAGTGTTTTTGGTAGTTGAGTGTTATTTCAGAATAATTATTTAAAAATAGTTGGTAAATAATTATTTACCAACTATTTTTTGATGAGATAATTTCAAATAATGTAAAGAATTGATACAGTAAGAATTTTAAAAAGAATTGAAATTTATTTATTCTTTTTTCCCTGGTTTAAAAAAGATTTTTCATCACTTATTACTAATATAATAGCCCAGATCCTCCGGTAACGTTCTGACGTCACCAACAATAAAACTCACGCCACAGCACTGCGAGACGTTAAACAGCATTATTTCATTGTTAGAGAACCTAAATTTCAGTAATTTTAAATTTAAAAGAGTAATTGTCGTTCTAATTTCAAATTTAATAGCTTTAAAGTAGTGAAATAAAATGTTCTATCGAGTGATATAAAATTTATCTCGCTATGATCAATAGTTCCCTAGAATTTTTAAATTATATTAATCCTATATTTCAAATTAATTTCCGTTTTTTAATAGAAAGTAGTAAATTACGTCAGTGGTATACCATGCGCGTGATGTAGTTTGGACGCCAAATTGTATCCGAATGCAATCGTGGCGAAGTTGTTTTCTTGCCAAGAATTAAATCAGCCGCCAGTGAACGTGAATCTACCATTCGTTCTCAATCGCCGCCAGTTCCCGTTAATTCCAGCTCACACGATGACTATTAACAAATCGCAGGGGCAAACTTTCGATCATGTCGGAATTTACCTCGATGAGCCTGTCTTTTCACATGGACAGCTCTATGTTACACTTTCAAGGTCTAGGATTCCCACACATTCAAATTTACACAAAGACATCTGAAGTACAAGGAAAATTATTAAACAACGAAAAATACTTCACACGGAATGTTGTTTATCAAGAGGTTTTTTGAATAAAGAAATATTTAAATAATATGTAAATAAAAAATATATTTCCTGTCATAAAACATATGTTTATTTTATTTGCTTTCAATCAATGTTAAACATTTCTCTCGCATACATATCTATTTAAACATGTCAAATTTAAAGGGAAAATCTCTCGAATGAAGAGGCAATTTGGTTATTTTAATAAAAATCCTTTGCTGGAACTGCTGTTTGTCATCGCTTAGTATCATTTGACGTTTTGCCATTGGTTTGAATTTTGTCGTAGAATGTATTTTTTATTTTGTTTTTGTTTTCATTATGATATGAAGAGAACCGAGGACGTCTATTAAGCTTTTCCATTTTCTTGCTTTGTTCAAAATTTTTTAGATTCTTTCCTCTCATTCTGGTGCTATTCTGTTCTATTCTGATTTCCAAAACCGGAAATTCTTCAATGTGCTAGTGATGTTGCGAGGTTCCCATTTCCATTGCTAATATTTTTATCATTTTATTAAATAAGTATTTTAATTGTTTATTTAATTTTGAACTAATTTAATTTAATAACTTGATTTAATTGAATGACTAGACTAATTTTATTTATTAACTAGATTTTTATTAATAACAATTGCGTTTTATAGTTCCCATATTATTTAATATTATATTAGTCTCATTAATATCTTTTTATAATTAAATCGCTCTCAATTCAGCAATTTTATCCTAATATCTGAAGTCCGCGGTCATATAAATTATTAAAAGAATTTAAACACTGTTTTCTTGTACGGCCAAGTATCCCTGAAATCAGAGATACTTGACCCTAGATGATTCTATGAAATATATTTAATTTATGATTAAAAAGATATCATATTAACGAAAGTAAATTTCTCACTCTTTCCATTTATGGTGCTTATAATCGAACTTTTCCATTTATGATGCTAATAATCGAAATGTTTGAAAAATTTAAGAAAAATTAAAACTAAGGTCAAGTATCCCTAGTTTTCCCTACATAATATTTATTCCCAACTCATGGTTTTCTCAAGTTTCATTAGGTTGTAGATATGCGACTAGGAACCAACTACCATTTTATAGATCTGAATTCATTATGAGAAGCTTACCTAAGTGTGTATAATTTGCCGTTGAATATCAAACCAAATGTAATCCGTTGCACAACAGCCTACTTACACTTCAATAATAAATCTGAGGAAAGAGCAGCCTCAGAGGTGTTTTTCATGTGTTGATGTGCGTATTAATGAGGGAACGTAGTAACAAACCCGTACCTGGAGGGCATTTTTAAACAAAGTAAAATTGAATCAAAATAGAATTTCGAATATTTTTTTGGGATTCAGGGTCTGACATGTAAATTGTCTTGAATTTTTCGGGACTTATGAGCTCATTTTAATTTGCTTTCAAGCATAACATATTTAGTTCAGGAAAACTGTTTGTAGAAATAAATGTTGGCTGCCAGCAACTTAGGGGAAAGTGGGGAAAAACAGGGTAGCTAAGGTTCGAAGGTCTGTTGGAACTAATAAAAATAGCATGCCAAATTTTATTAAAATATTTATTATTTATCGAAGTACAATACATCTTTCAAGAAAAGTCATAGTTTCATTACTCTTTTGATGAATGATTTTTTACAAAAAAAAGTTAAACTACTCGATTTTACACTATTAGTGGGGTAAAACTGGGTACACATGTTAACATTATATGAAATTATAAAAATTGGGGAGATTGATCAAATAAATGAAAATTTTAATGATATGTTACATAAAAATTTATATACATATGGCTAAAAGTAACTTACTGGGTGGAAATTTCTACACGATCGATTATTTTCGTACCGAATTAACAGCAACAATAATACATTCTACAGAGAATAAAACATGAAATTGTTATACTACAGAGAATAAATGGAAATTAGAAACACCAAAAGAACATTGTTTTCTTGACAGTGAAAAATTCAATTCAGCATTGTCTTAGTGCTTTAATTCCATTCGTTAATTCTGAGTGCTATACTTAAATCGTGAGAGGAACTGTTCAAGTCCAAATCTCGCCATTTTATTTGACAAGTCGGTTCTATAAATGAAATCAACAGATCGAGTGTACGAACAGAACTATACCAGCTTCCCTTCACAGTTCCAGCTATTTTTCAAAAGAACATAGGAGAACTGTACCTTAACTTACTTGGAAAACTTAGAACTTGATCATCTGGAATTCAGATTTTATGACTAGTACTGTTCTTCTTGTCGTCGACTCACTTTTAACCCTTTGACTACTGACGGGACATATACGTTCCACTCACATTTTAAAATTACGACCCAGAAAAAATTTTCTTTGAAACTCATTGTAGTATGTCACAGTTGTAGAACAAAAACAATCGTGCACATTCCATCTTTAGTCATCTAGATAGCACAGAATATTTTCCCTCTAAAAGCCATTGTTTAGCGAAGACTTTTCTTTGCATGTATGTTTGACAATTCTGAAGCAATATACATTTCTTCTGCAGAAATATTGATGAAACATTGTAGACAGTATATAAATAGGTTTTAGCAATAACTAATAATAATCATGTTTCCTGCATAAAAATTTAATGTGATTTGGCTATGGGACTATTATGCCACAACCTTTAATTTAAAATCCGCTCGGAGGAGAAAAAAATTGGAGGTTTCCAATTAATTAATTAGGATTATATGGAGCCTATTATCTCATTCGCAAATAAAATTGAATATAATATTTTTTAAATTTCTAAATAAGAAAATTTATAAACAATTTTTAAAACATTCGTAGTCAAAGGGTTACTAAATGTTTCCTAGAATTATGAGAAACTACTTGACCCCTTAACTCTATCGATAAGAGAGCGTCCCGTACGTCCCTTCAAGCAAAAGACGATAGCCGTCCGAATGTCACTCTGAAATTTCCACCCCCTTTCGTTAAGTACGATTGATTTCACAGCTTTCTTTGTTAGAGTGGCTCGCCCTGATGTGTTTAGGGAAGAGGGGAGTTTTCTTACAATTCGGACAATGCCAGCTGTCATTGTGGTTTTTGAGGGGGAAAGAGAATTTTCCTTATCATTGATAGAGGAGCTCGGACGTTCCGTATTTTAAGGTCTCTTTATTTCAATGGCCTTAGGGATCGGAGGGTTAATTGGTTTGTTTTCTCAACTATCTAATTAGATGACACCTACTAATTTGGAAATGCTTTATCATTGTAATTCAATTGAGAATCTAAAGGATAGTTGAAATATTTACAAATTCCATGTAATTTTTGTATCGAATGACTTTGTTTTAGTTTATAAATTTCAAATTGCGATAATTCGATGTATGTGAAGCCTACGGGCAAACCAGTTAAGGGCAAACTCATTAATATCCTATGAGAGTAACTTCAAAAAATCTTATATAGACTTTTCTTTTCAAATAATCCATTCTAAAGATAATCATTCAACTTATCGGAATTCCCCTCCATTAAAAAACAATTTAATTGCTAAAACCAGCAGAAGGGAAAATAATAAAATACTGAATTATGCGAATTTGATGAAAAAGTAAAGTCAATTATCTCAAAGAACTTACACTTAAACTCTCATCTTCAAAATAAAAAAATACTAAGAAAATGTCGACATTATCAAGCGGGTGTCTCTTCAAAATGACTTGACTGAATAGGTTGAGCTTAGTGTCAGTCTGGTTTCCATACACCTAGAGTGAAAGAAAATGATAATGAGCAAAAGAGCTTCGACAACGCCATCTATTTTTAGAAAAATATTTAAATAAAAAAATGCTGCCGCCTAATGACATAGAAAATTTGAAGGATAAATGAAGGAACCTTCCATAAAAGTATGCGATGGTGATAATTTTCAAAAGATGAGGAAAAGGCTGATGCTAAATTGAAACAGCATGTTTATTCAGTAGGATAAATGTAATACAAGCGAAAAATTCTTCTTAATGGATATTAAAACTTAATTGCGATAACGTTCAAGTCCCTTATCATAAATTTGATAAATTCATTAAGAGGAGAAATTGGATTATTTAATAGAGGGGCTTGCATTTTCTTAGTGTTTCTTTAAAATGACAAATCTTTTAATGCACTTTCGTAAGGCGATTAATAATTCGTTTGCTTTTTTTCAAGCACTTTTATTTAATTTGACGTGTTTTATGTTTGTAAAAATGGAACAATACTTCACTCCCTGTTGAAAATTGAATTGATATTTTTACACTTGTTTATTCTCGATAACAATACACTGTATTAATATTTTCCAAGCATAATTATCAGTCAATTAATAATGAAATTAAAATTTCTTTCCGTATACGTGACGTCCATTGGTGTGAGTTTGAGGAACAATGCGGGCCGCTAAGGTCTCGACTTCGGGACGGAAGATTCCAGGTTCGAAACACGGTTCCGCTGAAGATCCTCAGGGTAGGTGAACCTGATGCACGTTAAATCTGACGACGTGGATCAAACGCGCCCACTCCGGTGTGGTGTGGAAATTTGAAAGGGGATGGCAGCTGAGGTGTCGCCCATGATCTTGATCATGGTTCAAAACTAAGAGTCCCGTTCTCGTGTTGCTTCGAAACGGGACGTTAATATAACTGAAAGAAACTAAACAGACTGTAGCCGATGTTGTAATGTGTTAAGTCACTTTGAAAATTTTGTAAAAAGAGACCATTTATTAACTAAAAACTTAAGACTAACGAGCATTCATAAATTGCTGCAAAATAGCAACATCATTAGAAAACTCCAGAAGAAGAATGTGTTGTGATATTTGCAAATCAGTTGACGCATTGCTTAACCGGAGAAGCCGACAAGCTCGCACAGTGGTTAGTGATAGAAATCGCCACAAGATTATAAACATTATCATTTTAAAAAAACATTTAAATTCTGAAAATTAGCCAGACAATAGGGAGTCACCAAAATATGCAAATCTTGGGAATAAATGAAAAACTCAACATCCTAAGGAAATTAAGACGGAACGCTTAACCTTCCATCTTCAAAATATAAAAAAATGCTAAGGAAACACAAAGGTTATCAAACAGGCATCTTCAAAATGACTTGACAGAATGGGATGTGCTTAGTTAAAGCGTATTTTCCAAACACCTAGAGAAAAAAGACAGAAAGAGAAAATAAAAGAGCTTCGACACTGTCATCTATTTTTAGAAAAACGCTAGAGGAAAATAGTGCTGCCACCTAATGAGATAGAAAATGTGATGGATAAATAAAAACACCTTCCATAAAATGTGGCGATGTCGATAATTTTGAGAAAATGAGGAAGAAGCTCTGCTGAATTAAAACAGCATGTTTATGTTGTGCGTTAAATATAATACAGGTGAAAAACTCTTTTTAATGGACATTAAAACTTAACACGAAAAGGCTGAACTCTCTTACTTTGATTTTGATGACTACATTACGAGCAGAGATTAGACGGGAGGTTATTGTTCGGTAAAGAAATACTTTTTTTTCTGTATTTGAATAAAATTTGGAATTTTTAAGCAGCAGTTTAAAGTTTATGTCAATGAATAAATATAATACTCCTAAATCCTTATGCTCTATTAAGATGTTTTATATAACCACTAAGGTTCGTTTATAAATAAACGAAAAATTACTGAATTTTCTTTCAAAGTCATTTATCGGCCATTTTAATTCAATGTATTAATTGTTCTTATATATACTTCGAGCATTCAATTTTCATGCACATTTTACTTATGTTTTAAGCCCATTTACTAACGTTTAAAATTTTTCTTTCTCTCTTATTTTCTAGGTAAGTCCAAATTTGATTGTATTGCTGAATTGCAGATACTCTACAAGCTGTAAGCGAGTTTTCTTTTCCCTTATATGTGCAATAACAGGCAAGATGAATTTATTTCTATTATCTGTTATACCTGGCGTTACTAGCGGTGAAAATGCTTGCCTGCCTAATATTTTTAATGTCAAAAACATAAATATATAAAATATTATTATACTCGAAATCCTGCTATCGACTGATACATTTTTTAAATTAAAATGAAAATATTAATTGAACCAAGCCATTTTTAAAAACTGCCGAAAGCTGCTTTTCTCCATTTATGTCATTAACAATTTTTTAAAACATGACATGAAATTTAATTAAAAAGTGTGGCGTTTCAGTTTTATTTTATAGCACTCGACGGAATTCGAACCAAAAATATTTCTGTCGTATTCCCTTTTGTTTCTAAATCAAATGTGAAAACCTTTTGCACCAAAAATCTCTAATCCTTGTAGTTTCTCCACAAATTACAGACTGGCCCCAGCAATTTTTAAAAACCAAAGGAAGATAATTTTTTTCCTGAGTTGTTTAATATTTTTAAATAATATTTACAGAATTTAATTAGACACCGTGAATAGCAAATTAAGTCTGTTTTTAAGCTTGGAATGTGAAAGAGTCATTTTGTACAGTGAATTTAAATTTCCATCAACCGTTGAAAACAAATAATCAAGTTCTGAATCAATTTTTAAGTAACAGAAATCCTCAAAACAGCTTTTAAATTAGTGAGATATTATTCAGTATCAATTACTATCTCTCTTATAATAAGTATCAGTAAATGCAGTGAAACCTCTCTGAGCGGCCACCCCTCCGTTCCGAGAAAAACTGGCCGCTCTGAAGGGTTTTCGTTACAATTACAAGATAATTGCTATAATACATAATATAAACAACTCTTACACATATTTCTGGTTTAAAATGAAGTTTGAGACTTATCTAAAGAGAAAATAATACTTTATTTAATAATTTTTTACATTTTTTGGAAAAAGGATACAATTTGTGACTGTTTTAAGTTTTTACCCTTCTTAGGAAAAAAAACCATTTAATCAAGTTCGTTCTTCAGTTTAAAAAGTAAATCTCTAACCGATGCGTTTGTTAAATGGGATGGGCGAACCCACCGGTGGCCGTTGCTAGGGGTTATTTTAACATTAGGTATATGGGCCGAAAAATCCGTGCCACGAAAAATTGGCCGTTAAGAGGAGTGGCCGCTATGCAGGGGTGGCCGTTCGAAGAGGTTTCACTGTATCAGTAATTAATTATCTGTCTTTCAATAAGTATCAGAAAATATCAGTAATTAATTATCTCTCTTTCAATAAGTATCAGAAAATATCAGTAATTAATTATCTCCCTTTCAATAAGTATCAGTAAATAATTATCTCTCTTTCACATGTTTTGGCTACTTTATATTCAATTTGTTAAATAAATCTTTGCTGACGCCATGTCACTTTCTTGTAAGAGGAAGCAAAGCTTGTGATTAATAAAAAAATAACAATTTAATTAAATGTGACGAAACCTTTACTAAAACCTTTTTTATGATTCATAGTATATGTCAAAAAAATTTCAAGAAAATCTATTCTTTAACTTCGATTGAAAAACCGTGCAAAAAATTAGCGTTTTTATTTTATTTACATAGATTATTCTCAAATTCAGTCCTTGGTTTGATTTTTTATTTCAGTAGTTTCTGGGAGATTTAAAAAAAAATTTATTTGCCCTTTTCTTCGTTATTTTTAATTTCTGACATATATTTTTTCTTCTCAATTCATTATCTAGATACATATTTTTATATAATTGGATACCTTTCATGGCTGTAACTTTCTTGTTTGTAAAAATGAAATTCTAAAATCGAATTTTTTCATTCACCTCTATATGTTCTAGAGTTCCAACATTTTGTACAATAGTGTGTCCCTTTTAACAATACAAAATTTTTATATTTCCAGAACTTTATTATCAGTTCATCGATTTTTTTTAATTAAAAAATTTCATTATATATGAAAGACGTCATATAATAATGAATTTGAGAAAAAAACTATTAAAAGATTTCATAATATTTAAAGAATGAATATTATATATCTGATATTTATTAAGGAATTAAAAAAAATGGAAAATAATGTATTTAAAAGAGTTCTTGAAAATGAGCTTTTGTTAGTGTACCAAAATATAAAAGTATTTTTTTATGAATAAATTTAAAACATTTCCCGTAAAAGTGTGTTTTGAAAGCTTTCTCTACTTTTTGTTATTTTATATTGCATTTCTTCTTCATTTATTTAACCTCATGGCTTTGAAAAAACTTTAATTTATTAATTTTATAAACAATTTATTTATTTATTTATTTTTGTATTTCTGACTCGGCGATATACAAATACCATTCGTCGAAATGTATAGAAATGATATGTATCAACAACTACTTTTATTAATAAGATTTTTGTAGATTTTAAAACGAATCTTTTTACAGCGTTTGTGTTCTTTTCAGGTTAAGCGTATTGATATTTTTTATAAAGTGTTTATAAACATGCAAGTCAGAAAAATGTAGCATTGCACTTTATAACAGACTAGCTCAAATATTATTGTAGACACTGGCATCTAACCGATGTCTTATATTAGCGGCTTGGATAATGATATATTAAAAATTAGTCATATGATACATAAACACATTTAATTGCAAACACAATTTACTACACTTACATCGACAAAAGTGCAAGCACATCTCAGGAAAAACAAAAAAATCAGAACTGCTGACGTCTGTTACTGTTCGCTGATTGGTGGGTGGAGTGATGCCATTTTTAACAAAAAGGAAACTCCTACTCTTTTAAGTCAAATAATTCCTGTTAATAAAACAACTAGAGCAAATACTGCTCATATAATTAAGAATATTTCTCATTTATTTAATTATATACAGAAAACATGATAATAAAATTTCCTAGATGATTAAATTGACAATTGGCAATTGAAAGAGACACCAAGGCCCCTGCAATCTATTTTTCAAAAAAATTTACAGCTACAGAGTTTCAAAAAATATAATAATAAAACATGCAGAAAAAAATGCAACACAACTTTTTGTTCACTTTCACAGAACATTGAAAACATTCTTTCAAAATATTATGAACACCAACGCATTTCTTTTCTTAGATTTTTAACATAATTTCAACAAAAGAAACGAGTAACAAAGATTTCCTGTTATTTTCCTCTCTTAACACAAATTCTTTATTTTCTAGAATTTATTCCACAAAAATAAGTAATTTCACCTTATTTTAAGCACACTTCTCAATGTCAGCTGCCGCAGTCTCAAGCTTATCAGAGTTCTCTCTTTTCTTCTCTTTCCATCATTTCAGCATATTTCGCTGAAGAATGTAATCTCCAAGCGAATTATTTTGAAGAAAACGATGCTTATTTTAGACGGATGCTCACTTTTCCTTTTCTTTTAAAAAAGAGATGTTTCTATTTTGGAATTTTCAAAGAAAACTTTAAAAGGTGTTTGTGAACTGAATATCACGTTTGCTTTGAATTTTGAAAAGAAAAATGATTTTTCGACCGCGTCTCCGTTTTATAAATAAGACATAAATGGGAATTCTAATCTAAACAAACAGAATTACTCATAACATTATAAGAACATAAAATAACCAATACATATCTCTACTAATAATAAATGAGAATGTGTGTGTGTCCGTGTCTTGGTCCTCTACAGGGCAAACTGCTAGACTTAGAGCTACGAGATTTGTCACAAACATACTTTGAAGGGGGGACATGTGCACCTCGGAGCCCATTTTTTGAAATTTTATTTAATTAAAAATTAGACGAAATTTTGGCGGTTTTCCTTAATAACTTCCGAAAATATTACAGCACAAAACTCATTTTTACACCATTTGAAAGGGCAAAAGATTACCATTCCAATGATACTCCATACAATGTTTACTCGATTTTTTATAACTTTTTAAATATATTTTTGGCATGGTTTACAACAATGCTTATCATTGTTGAAACGCAACTCAAACCGTTTTCATTGTTTAAACAAATATTTACTTGCATTTTTCTCTTTCATTGTCGTATTCTGAGATAGGATCCTGATACATTTTGCTTTCAAATTTTAATTCATCAAGATTTTTGTGAAATCAGTAAACCATGCTCTCCGAAATATTGCTTTGCTTACATTAAGAAATATATTCATTAAGCTGAATGGTTATGGTTGCTATGCTTTAATTCTTTTCTCAGCGTGTTTTGATCCAGCTAACACGCTTCTGGCCATAAGATGTGCTGCGTCATGTTAATGTTGAAACCAAATGCATATTTTACTAGAGGAATAAGAAAGCGAAGATAATTCCGACAGCATGGAATTAGAGGTTACATGACATGCTCAGTTATTTGACTCCATTATTAATATTTATGTAGACAATGAACAGAAGATGTCCAAGGTCAATAATAGAACATTATTTAAATATCTACCACAATCTGAAGCTTAAAATTACATTGTTAAGAGAACCATGAATATAAAATGATGCAAAATTCAATTGAAATTATATTCCCGAACAAGCTGCTCGCCGAAAGCGGCTAGTAAGAAATATAACAATCAATAATATAGTAAATATATATAGGATGTACACATAAGAAAAATTGCATTGACAATTTTATCACCTCTAATAACGAAGAAGAAGACATTTCAGAGCGTTGGGGTCCAATTCACGTCATATGCTTCTGAACAGTTTTGATATTAACGGGGCTTAAGATCAACCATATGTCGTAGGCAAAGAGTTAACCCTCTGACAGGAATATCAGTCATTACGATACGAAAGTACATGTTATGCATGCAGTTATTCAAAGGGTATTCCGGTTTGGGGGGTTAAAGGAGATTTCAATGCTTTTCTCTTAAAACTACTGGAATACATCAGAGTTAGAACCCAATTCAGTATCCCCCTCGGCAGCTCTCCTTATACTATAGAAAGTTAACGACCATCAAGAGTCGTATTTCATTTTTGAGTACTTCCTTTGAAAATCGTGGTCAGTTTAACTTTAATCAATTCGTGGAATAAATTTAATTATTTCTGAGTTTGGTGAAATTTAAGAAGATATATTAAATAAATGTAGGATATTACCCATAAAGAATAATTTAATCACTGATTGTGAGAGCTAGATTATTGATTTTTGCGATAGATGGAGCCAGAGTTCTGCTCATGACACGTCACGAGCAGCGCCCTCTTTTCCCCCCACAAAACTAGTGTGCATTCTCAGAGCAGTGCAGCGCACCGCACCGCAGGCAGCAGACAAGCTCGTTACTCTCTCGTCACTCTTTCTTTCGTCATGTAAGCTTAATCAGTTTCGGCGCAGTTAAGTCGCCCGATCATCATTTGTGGTAACTGTTCCCATTTAACTTTCCTTATGGCTCTATATCTCTAATACCATAATTATTTTAACCCATTAACGTCTATCTCAACTTTAATCTGGCTTGAGTATAATTATGACTTTATGTAAATCAGTAATCTTTTGTTATCTTTCTTTGTACATATCTTTCCCCCTGTAAATTCTCCCTAAAGTATTTAAATAAATGTTTTGTATTTTAACTTGAAGTCTTTCCGTTTATTTTATGTAATATTTTGTTTTAAATTTAATATGATAAAAACCTTAAATCCCCTAGACTTAAATCCCGTCTACTTACCCCTCAAAGGTAACTCCTTCCGTGGGCATTCTGTAAATGCTATGCAAATAAATTTGAAATTAACTTGAAGTAGATTTATTTGGATGGTAAATATATTTAATCTATGTTGTCGGGGTGGGAGCATTCGAATACGTTTGATTTCCATCATCATGCATTGGAATTGTAGGGCAGTGAGTTATAGAATATTTTTACTCAGCGAAATTTTTGATTATCATAATTCTACGAACTAAATGGCCTCGCACAACAATTACTTATCTTAGTTGATTTCTTTAGTGACAGTTAATAAGTTCCTATATTTTCTTTTTTTTTACGTTTCATTAGATATTCATTGATACTTACTGAAATTTAGACACTGAATTTGTTAAGAATAAACACTGACTTCACAAAGAAGTAAAATTTAGAAATGAAATAAAGCAAATATTTATAACATTTCTTAAAATATTATCCAAAAATATAGATTCTAAATTTCAGTTACAGAATCTTGTTTTTAATAATTTAAATTCTTTTTCTGCATACAGGTTTTATGTGATTTAAACTTTAATGTCTTCTAAAATAGTATTCCTTAATGTTTTTCCACTTTATAAGTTATCAATTGATAAGTAATAAATAAGCCATTTTGTTATTTTTAAAATAAAATAACGAGTAATAACAAAGAAGATTACTAAGCCATCAATACTCCTTTTGTTATTTTTTAATAAAATAAAGAGTAATAGCAAAGAAAATTACTAAGCCATCAATACTCCTTTTGTTATTTTTAATAAAATAAAGAGTAATAACAAAGAAAAATACTAAGCAAAAGATCAAAACAATAACATTTTTTAAATTAGAACGGCAAAATTTCGTCTTCTCTCTTAAACATTTATTATTCTAGTTTGCTTAAATTTTACGAACTAAAGTTCTTAGATTAAATCTAAAGTTAATTAGCTTAATTAAGCATTAGCTTAACTCTTTAAAACAACAGTAAATGAACGTTAAAAATTCTTTAAAAAAATGGAGTTTAAATGCATTTTGAGAAGTTGTGGGTGATTATATTTTTTACCTGCCTTTTAAAATACACTTTACCTTACGAGAAGTACCATTAGTTTCTTATAATTTAAGAGATGTTTTACTTTATATGTGGAATGGATTACGTAACTTAGTAATTGAATTTGTCAGCAAAGTTCTTATTTGTATTAATTAACGCAAGACGAAATAATTAAGTTTTTCATCGTGCTTTTAGATGGAAATGGCTTCATGAAATTATAAAAAAATTGATTAACAAAAGCATTTCATTTTTAATGTGAATAATCATTACTTTCAACTAACACGGACACTCTATAAAGAAAGGAAGCGCTGAAATGGTTTCTGCGCATACCGTTGCTCTTTTATGAGTTGTGTCTAACAAAGAGTACATTGAAAAGACGCAGAGAGCATGCACTATTCTCTCCAAGGCAGCTCGTCTATGAAGGTCCCCTTCCCAATTGGTCACAATAGAATCGCCGTGAAATTGGTGTTGGATGAAGTTTTCTTATTTACGTAGTTAAAGATGTGAAAGATTTTTGCATATTATTACAGTGAAATCACTTGGGTATAATAGTCTTCAAATTGGCTATACATTAACTCTTGTTCATATAATGCTATTTATATATTTAAATTCATAAAAGATCCTGATGTCCTAATAATTAATATGAATCTATTTCTATTTATTTTGGGTACTATAGTAATAAATACTTTATTACATATAATGCTGTCTAAAATACAATAATTTGCGTGTAGTCCATAAAGAAGATATGAACACTAATAAAATAAAAAATAATGGGAAACCATCAGAGGAGTTACATAGGCAGGACAGGGAATTTCCCCTGTCCTGCCTAAGCACCCAAGGACAATGAATGACAGTCGCTGCAATAGCTGGAGTACTGAGGCCGGATTTCTAACGACCGACCCCTTCCGAAGGAGGTACATACTATCACCGAAGGGGATAACACAACCCCTACCATTATTGTACTTACGTTGAGGAACGAGAACCCGCTTACTTGTTTCTCATCCACGTATTCGTAGTACCCTCAGGTAGGAGATAAATGTTCGAAAAAATAAACGTTTTTTAAGAGGATAATAAAGACAGAAAAACATATGTATCTGCGAATTGATTTTATAAGTTAATACGTGTATGATTTGCAAATGTATAATTATTTACTAGTTTCGTTTATTATGCAGGGTGTTTCAAAAAGAATGACCTCATTTAAACCTTAATAATATTTGATAAAATGCAAGAAAAATAATGAAACAAATCGCACTATACTTACAAAATATCAATGTTTCATCAGTGTTACTATAAGTGATCACTACCAGTAGCACGGATAACTTCCAGACGGTAGCTATATTCCTCCCAAACTTTTGCCATGGTATTGGTACCGATCCAATTCACTGCCGCTGCTATCCTTTCTTTCAGTTTGTTGTCGTCGGAATGTACCGGAGGGGTGTAACTGCGGGACTGTATTTCAATTTCATCAAAATCTCGGACTGAACATTTTGATGATTGCAAAACTTGAAGCAGTAAGAGTTGTTATTGGAAATGTTAAAATAAATGTGAAGACACAACCCTACGCAAGGGCGATTCATATAAATCTATAAAGGTCATATTACTAAATCAAATGACTACTTTTACGCTGTAGTCCATAAATTAAAGGACAAACACAAAATGCAAATTTTCGTACACAAAAGTAAACTTTGAGAATACTTTCCCTTTGTACACTTCGTATACAAGAAAGTAAAAAAAAATAATAGGTTTTCCAAGGCTATAAGTTTATAAATACAAAAATTATAAGCAACGTGTATACGTCTTTTAAGGGTCTGAAGTAAAGTGATGTATAAATGAATAGACGTATAATTTAAATTCTACTAAACAACTTTGATTATTACAAATTTATTGCTATTAATGCAAATTCATTTAAGAGCATTAATTTTAAAGTTTTTTAAGATAATATTACGATAATACTACACAGTATGGAAAGCAATTATTAAATTTTAAAATTAAATATTTATCATAAAAGTGAGGAATATACATTTATTGCATGTCTTGAGTACTAATTATATAATATATATCTTATACGATTTATGTGCATGCAGGTAGCATTTAATTAAGAAAAATCTTTAACCTTCGTGTGACATGCTGATTATTTGTGACTATTAAGTACAACATTAAGAATCAAATTAAGTTCATTGAATGTTTTATAACTATCCTTTTGAAAAAGAAATAAATTCGAAGTTTTTCTTGGTTTTTGGTTTTTCTTGGTTTCGAAAATCATTAAGAATTCATTGTTATTCTCAAATAACCTTTTTAAAATTAAAGAAATTTTTCTTGTTAGTATTTCCATCGCGTCTTTAAAGAAAATTGGAATCATCATCACTAAAATAAATACCATGCAATTTATCTTTATCAATTGTGAATAATTTCCAAATTATGATATCTTTATCACAGTTCACATACCAGGAAGGAGGAAATTTTCTCATTTTAGAAAAGGGGAAAACAACGTATAACCGAAACTTTGCGTCGTACAAACGAAGTATTTTATCATTATAATGAATACGAATGAATCGGGCCTGTGATGAAACGTATAAATGTAAATGACGTATAAATAACGGTTTACTGTATACAAAAGTTTCTTTCTCTTTCATCTGTAGAAGAATAAATAAAAGTTGTTTCTATGTTACAATATTACACAGATTCATCAATTATTTTTGAAAGTTTGGTTTCGAAAATCATTAAGAATTCATTGTTATTCTCAAATAACCTTTTTAAAATTAAAGAAATTTTTCTTGTTAGTAGATGAATATTTGATTCAATTTTAGCGCTTGTTTTCATGGAGGTAACTAGCATTGACGTTTATCTTTTTATTTGAACTTTATACTTTCTTAATTAAGCTTAAATATTGAAATTACATATGACAGCGTTTTAAAATTTAATTTATTAATGATAACCTTTTTCAAATTCTAAGAAAAGATGATTTATTAATGTCAAATATTTTCTTTGTAAGCATTTTCATTCCTTCAAATATATGATACTAATATTAAATGAAAATATCTTTTTTTAATAGTTTGAATATCTTTCGAAAAAATTAATTAAACTTGAGCTCATTTTATTTTCATTGTATCTTAAGAGTATTAAATAATAAATTATTGTTTTTACACAAACTTATTTGGCATTAATATTGTTAATCTTACGTATATGGCCAGACTGTATTCGAATAACATTTTTTCAATAATGCTGAATTTGTAAACAAACAATTTCTAACTCAGCAGCTACTTTTCAGCTAGCTATGCTAAATTTATAATAATAAATTCATTTAATTAATCTCTCAGATTATATTGAGTAAAGTTTATTTATTAAGGTTTATTATTTCTATATAAGAATAAAAAATAAAACATGCCAAAGCTACAAAATTTTCGCCATGTAGTTAACAGGTGGTTCAGCGGTAAGGTCTCGGCGTTTGGGGCGGAGGGCTCCATGTTCGATACCCGTTTCCACTCAATATTCGCTGTGTTTGCAGGCCTGCTGCATGCCAAATCGTACGTAGTGGCCGAACGCCCTCCCGCCGGTGTGGTGCGGAAGCCTGGGGAGGGGGTGCTAGCTCAGGCGTCCTCTGAACCGCGATTAAAATCATGAGGTCTGTCTCAACATATCCGCCGTGTTGCTTCAAAAACGGGACGTAAAGAAGTATAATTAAGCATCGCTTTTCTATTTGCATTATGTTTAAATTGATATTTCGCGTCCATATTTTCAATAAGCAAACAAGTTTATGAAATGCTTATTAACATAATTCTTCGTTTAAAAATATTTTGCTTTGAAAATTCATATCAAAACATAGTGGCTACATTGATGCTAAACATACGGTGCTTCTATCTTATGGCGTTATTTACAGGTTACCTGACGAAATGTGAGTCACGGTGGTCTAGTGCAGATGCTCCCAACCTGTGGTACACGTACACCCGGGGGTTGCAGTTAGGGGTTAGCGAAAGTGATCTTGGTAATGGCGGAAAACACAAAACATAAGAATATTCTTGAATTTCGTCTTCTCAAGTTCGTATGAATAATGAAAGTGAAAATTGTACGAGTCTGAAAGCCTATTCACGAAATAAGGAAAAGGAAGAAGTAGATTGATACCTAGCAGCTTAGTAACTGTTAGCTGTCATTGTAAGTTGATTCGAAATTATTTCAGTGCGGTTTTCATTTCTTTTAACGTTCATCTAATGCTATTTTAAAAAATCAATCCTACAAATATTATTAAGTTTATTAGAGTCATCTGACTCTTCAGCTGATCTAAGACCTTGGCGTTATTAATAATTTTTTTGTGCTAAGAAATGGTTCAGAGGTAATTTAACAGAAGGGATAAAGGGGGGAAAGCTGGTAATAAAAAGATTAAAATAATAAAAGCTAGTAATAAAAGTGCAAAAAGTTTAGGAACCACTGGTCTAGTGGTAATGTCTCGGCTTCAGAGCCGAACGGTTTAAAGTTCGAAACCCGATTCCATCGAAGGTCCATCGTGTATGTGGCCCTGTTGCACGTTGAATCATACGTAGAGGGCCAACTATCCTCACGGTGGTGTGCCAAGGAAGTTTGAAGAAGGGATGCCAGGTGACGTTCTCGTCATCTGACCACGTCTCAAACTTCCCTCCCAGAATAGCACTCGTGTTACTTCATAACGGAACGTTAACATAACTAAACAGTATCGAAATAGAAAATAAGTAGAATACCAAGAATTATGATTCATACCAATGTCATATGATTCATTATACATCATATTAGAGATACCTTAATTATTCATTTAAAGATGAGTACATTCTGGAAAATTATATGGATGACGCATGGTAGCAGGTTGCGAATGAAAGTCATCGTAATGACAGCCGCCGATTTGGACACCAACTAGTGAACTGTTAGCGGTTGTCAGAGAAAGCGCAACGTCTTCCAAGCTGTTTAATGCTAATAATAAAGCACAGTTACGGAAAAAAATCGAAAGTATTCTCTCCTGAACTTTCTCGCATATATCTACAACGTCAATGAAGTTCGTTCACTAAGGTTTCTGCATTTTAAAAAAATCGGGGTCACCGAAACATTGCAAAATGCATAGTTATATGTAGTTGCAGACCATGTGCAAATGTCATAACTGAAAAAACAAAGAAGGAACTGAAAGTTAATCTAAAAGTTGTATTCTTAATCCCAACGCTTTGCAATAAAGTTCGTTCAGTAGAAAGAACGATAATATTCCAGCCGTTTCGCGCACAATTCTGAGTCAGTGACGTCAGAGGAAGCAAACAACATAAAAAATAATTCGCAATCGTTATCAGTGCTAAACGGAAGCATGGCCAGGGGACGAGCTACTGATCTTGGAGTGCGCAATCAAATGATACAACAGCGCCCAAATGGTGTTTCTCAGCGCCAAATTGGACGAACGTTCCGCTTGGCACAATCAACAGTGTATAGTATCATGAAACGTTTCACTACAACTGGAAATAGCCGTCCAGAAAAGGCTCCCGGTCGGAAGCTAGCGTTGAATGATCGGGAAATACGCTTATTTTGTGGACATATTCGTAAAAATAGGCACATGGCAGTCGCAGACCTAGTCACATGGGCAAGACAAAGTTTTGGAAAGACCATTTCCGAAACATCTACGCATCGATATATCAAAAGGTGTGGCTACGCATTCTACAAAGATAGACGTAAGCCATTTCTCACTTCATCGAATAAACGTCGGCGTGTTGTGTGGGCCAAATCTCACCGCATCTGGACTCCATCTCAGTGGGAAAAGGTACTGTGGATAGATGAATCCCTATTTGAGGTTTCATATGGTAATATTGGCCGAAAGGAAATTAAGATGAAGGATGAAGCAAACGATCCAACCTGTTACAAGCGCGTGGTTCTTAAAGCAAGCTCTGTGATGGTATGGGGTTGCTTGGCAGCGAATGGGGTTGACAATTTACATTTTTGTACGGGCACGATAAGGGCTCCAGACTATATACGTGTTCTTGAAGTGAATCTACGTCCATAAGTTCAGAGATTGTTTGGAAGAAAACGATATCTTTCCCAACAAGATAACGCAAGGCCTCATACGGTGAAGATAATAAAAACATGGCTACGTACGAAACATGTCCCTGTTTTAGAGTAGCCAGCGTTCTCGGTTCAGCAAGCCCGGATCTCTCTCCTATAGAGAATATTTGGAGATTTCTTAAGAGGAATATGGTCCAGCGTCGTCACCGAAATATAAAACAGTTACAGAATATCTGCGGCAGGAATGGGGAAAAATTTCTACAGACACATTGAGCCGTTTAGTGTGGTCCATGCCTAAACGTCTTGCTGCCGTTTTCCGCAGGAAAAGTGACGTCACCTCTTGGTAATCGAACCGAACGAACATTTTTTACTTTAGTTGCGGAAGGAAATGCACTTGCGTCGTTTATCATAACTATCTGTTTTGTTGCAAACTAACACAAATGCTGTTACAATTCTGCATTCAGCGTATCAAATGTTAATAAAATGTTTCTTTTGCATATACGTTTCTTTTTGTTTCTCAATTTCCTCATTTCAAGCTATTTCTTACGTGGACGAACTTCATTGACGTTGACGTTATATATATAAGAAAGAGACAGGAAAAAAGTCTTCTGGTTTCCATATTTATATCGAAATTCGATACCAATCTACAGTTTACATATAAACAGCACATGCTAAATTTCCTTTATCTCTTTCATTGCATTTTTGACTTGTCATATACACATAAACAGAGTAAGAGATAGTCAAACCATTAAAAGGATTTGACCCAAAATTGTAATATCAACCCACAGTTTTTGTGTATTCGTTAATTGGTCAGAAGCTAGATGAATACCAAATTTCGTCTATTTAGCTTGTTGCGTTCTTGAACTGCCGCATTCACAAACAATCTGACAACATGTCGGATTTAATGGATATAAATCTACAATTTCAGTCGTAAAACTTCATTTACGTCTGTCAAAAAAATTATCCATCGACCTCTTTGCATTTGTGAGTTACAACAAAACTTCGATTAACTGTCACCATTCGGACCAGGGCTATGACAAATAACCGTATAAACGGATAACAGAACACTCTCAATATATATACAGTCAAACCCCGTTATAACGAACCCTCAACGGACCGACTCAGAAGTTCGTTTTAACCGAAGTTCGCTGTATCCGTATTTGCAAAAAAAAATGTCCTAACATGCTAAGATACTACTTCTATAATAAACTTTTTTAATAACATAATATTTTCATTAATAATTATGGATTTTAGTATTAAATAATATACTCAATAATAAACAAACTATACATTTAACCTTTTTTACTTATTTGCTAATCCACTACATTGAAGAAAGATGTAATTTTTGGTTGAAAAGTTTTCGATTTTAAATACAACTCGTCGATTTTTTTATCCTCTATCTTTAACAGGTTCGCAACTTGTTCGTCGATGTTTCCTGTGGCAAAAAAATTGTTCAAAACGTTTTTGCATCAGCAATTGAAGGCCATGATTCGTCTTGTTATTCCTCCATATCTGAAGACGAATCTACAATAGAGTTGTTTTTTCATTTACTAATGCCACAATATCTTCCTCACTCACTTCTCCAGATGTAATGACATCGTCGTCACAACATTCGAAGTGTTCGATTTCATTTTGCGAAAAAGTATTCAATCCGTGCTTTTCTGCTCCGATAGAAAAAGCTTTTCTCTTGCCAACGTTACTGCAAAGTTCATAGAATGATAAGCTAAGCAATTAAACAAAAATGGCAGAGAAAACACGTGATTGCTCCTGGTCGTCTGACCAGAAAGTCTCGGAACGGAAAACGGATAGACGGATAATTGAAATTTCTTAATACATACGTGTAATAACATGATTTCACTATTGGATTGGGAGGAATCGTTTCATATTACAATAAAACTTCCATTAACCGTTATCGTTCGTACCAGGGCTGTGACAGATAAAATGAATAGACGGATAATTGAAATTTCTTGTGTAATAACGTAATTTCACTATTGAATTGGGACGAAAACGAAAATAAAATAATCTAAAAATGAATAATACATATATATTGCATTTAATTTTACAAAACTATCATTATAAACTTCGATATAAGTGTAGTAGCATACAGAAATGTATTATAATACTCAAAACTTAAGATTTTAGACGATGACGGATAACAGAAACTGACGGTTAAACGTGTGACGGTTATCAAAGTTTTACTGTAACTGTACTGACAAACGGACAGACACATAGACGGATTTTATCGGACTCGGGAAGGTTTAAAACGCAGAGATTGATCAAAATGAAGAGGTTGAGCTTTTTGATATATAGTTATAATAGTTTAATATATGATTTATATAATTATGTTTTTATATGATTAGATTATAATAGTTTCTATACTGCGTATACGAGAAAAATCAAAACATATCATCTATACATAGTTTTAATAAAAAAAATATCGCTTCAATTGATTTATTTCGTTACAATATACATGTAAAAGAAAATTTTGCAACATTGCAGAATTTCAGATGATCTAATGAAGAAAGTCCAAATTTGCAAGACGAGACAATTTCTGCAAGTCGCTTAACAACCCTTCAACACATTATTCCATAACTCCATTTCCGATTCCAGGAAAACTCCGCTTATGTCGCATTAACCGACGTTCGGAAAAGTGGAGGACTGAGAAGCTAATTGCACTAAAAGCCGGATAACGTGATCGTTTGGAACTTTCACGATGCCGGATATCATTAACTGTCCTCTAACCCAGACAGCTCCGTCATCGATTGTTCAAGCTTAAAGGTCAATAGCATCGTCCTAATTTTAATTCCTCCGTCACTTTCCTGACAGACTTTCTTGTTTCCTGAAAAATCTAACGTTTGCAGTACGCTGAACCGAGCTATCCGTTTCTTGTTGTATGGGGATCATCCTAAATGAAATTATTAATTCGAAATTTAAGTTGAAAAAAATAATAATAGAAGAAGTAAACAATAATAAAATGACAATAATTCACTTTTTATGCGCGCTAGCGCAACAGCATTAGGTGATATCTTTCTCAGAATTTTCTTAAGATTAATCAGAATTTTAAAAAAATATTAAACAACATATATGATCAAATATTTAAAACACAAAATTATCCAAGAAATAAAAATAAAACAAGGAAAAGCAGAAAGAAAAAGCTACAATTAAAATAAAATCAGATTGGAAGAATAAATGAAAAAGAACCAGAATAGCGTGTTTCATCAGAAGCCACACGCCATTTTAGTTCTAAATTGGACGAATTTTCTATATAAAGGAATGACAATAGTCCAAAATTATTCCCTTATGTGGCCTGAATTCTGTCCAACCGCAAGAACGAGGAACATTATGAAAAACCGTAGGCAAAAATCCTGAATTAAAATCCAAAAGAGTCTAGATCAAGTAAAAATGTTTACCCTCTCTGCCGAAATCACGATGAAAGAACAAAGTAAAATTAAAAATGTCATCTATTTAATCCATTGTAAAGATTGTAACCTTAAGTATATTGGGCAAACGTGTACAGAATTAAGTATTAGAATTAATGGGCATAGATCAGCAATTAAGAATTTTAGAAATAACAATTCACATGATTATGAGCTTATTCACTTCCAGGAACACAGCTTCGAAAACATAGTTATTTATATTCTTAAGGATAGCATTTTAGATCTTCAAAAAAGACTTGATTTAGAGAATTTATTCATTTGCAGCCTAAAAACTTTCTTCCCATATGGACTTAACAGCAAATTAAATGGTGAGGGATACAGTGAATTTAAGAAAATTTGTATTTACAATAAATTCGACATTTTTAAAGGTTTTTTAAACACAACAAACAGTAAAAAATTTAGATCAAAAAGAGAAAGTGGTAAAAATGGTAATCTGGCTATTGTAATGGATAAAATTCAGGAATTATGTAATCTTAAACACAACTGGGATAATATTAATAAAATCAAACAGTATATTTTTAAACTTAGAAATGATAGAATAAAATGGTTTTTAATAACAAATTTGAGGAATTAAAATTTAATGACATAAACACAAAGAATGTTTTTTTAGATCTGATAAAATTTAAACTAGGAATTTCCAACAATAGACTCCTATTTTGGGTTAAAATTGAGAAAAAAGAATATTGTGTTCTTAATTTTCTTGATGTCTTCTTCGAAAAATTAAAGTTGCCTGAAATTATTCATGGTAATAATAATTTCTTTCCTGTTAAAGATATTTCTATTGATTCAACTTCATTTAAATTTACCAGGACACTAAAAAAGCAAATTTGTAAATATAATTATTTTTGTAGAAATTTAAATGAGATAAACAATTCACACTGTTTTTGCAAAGAGACAGATTTAAAGGAATTTATCGATTTAGATAAGGGACATATTTTAACAGGTAATTTAAATATAGTTAAATCTAAATCTCTTAGAGACATTATGATTAAAGGAACTAAATTTAGGTTAAGAAATAAAGTTAGTAAATTAAGAGCGATGAATTCCATTAATCGAGATCTTGATATTTTCATTGCAAATATTGCCAGGAAATATCATTGGCCAATAGAAGGATTTGGAGAATTGAAACAACATATATTAATGGAAACAAAAAACAGAATTCACAAATACAATAACATAACTATTAATAGAGGTATTTTCTTCAACAAGCATCTTAAAAAAGAAATCGAATATATAAAAGATAAATTTATAATAACCACAGTTGATAAAGCAAGTAACAACTTTTGCTTAATGTGTAAAGTACACTTCAAAGAAACTCTACTTAAAGAATATAATTCAAATAAAACATTTCAGGTAATGAAATTTGGAAAAAAAGAGCTAGATAAGAGAATTTTAGCATTGGCTAAAAAAACCAAAATTAAAATCAGTAATCTTAATTACCCTTACCTTTTTCCTACTATTAAATTTCATAAAACTCCACTAAAATTCAGATTTGTAACTTGTAGCACTGGCAGCTACAACTATCATTTTAGTAAACTGTTTTTTAAATTTCTTAAAATTATTCTTAAAAAAATAAAGGAAGAAGAGAACTTCATTATAGATAATAACACTAAAATTTTAAACCTTATCAAAGAAAATAAAATTTATAACATTAGCACATTTGATTTTGAAAATCTATTTACTAGCCTCCCACACAATAAACTTTTTGATGTATGCTCTAATATGTATGATTTATACCTTAACAATGATCTAATTGACAAAAATAAATGGCTTGAAATTTGCAAGGTTAATATATGTGAAAATTATTTATTTAATGGAGTTGACTACTATAAGCAAGTACTTGGTATTCCTATGGGATGTAGTTATTCTAGTGCATTGGCAAATTTATTTCTTCACTCATATGAGAGGGACTTAATTAAAAATGAACTTATCTGTGGTTTCCCTTTACATTGACGATCTTCTGGTTTTTAATTATGATAATTTTAATTCCATTTATAACTGCTATCCAGAAGAGCTTAAATTAAATAAGACTAATAATGAAATAAACAAATGCAATTTTTTAGATATAGAAATATTAAATTCAGGAGTATCTGTGGGCATTTTTGACAAAAGAAAAGAATTTAAATTTAAGGCTATTACACTTTGCAATTTTAATACAAATCTTCATTTTAAAATTTTAAGGAATTCCATTTTTTCTCAAATTAATAGAATAAATAGAATTTGTAATAACAATTCAAACCTTGTTATAGCTCTAGATAATTTAAAGAATATTCTCATAGACAACGGATTCCCAGATTCTTTCATTAATGTTAAGGGCTATTTCAAATATAGTGAAAAAGGTTTATAGTTTTTTCCTCTATTAATGGCTTATTTTAATTCTATTTGCTATAACTTCTTAACATTTTTCTTCTAATCTATTAGTTGGAATTTTTCTTCATAGATGGAGCTAGTTATGCTAGTTTTCCAGTATGTTCTAATTCTGTAATCTTCACATCTGGCGTTCTTTGTTCTTTCATCATGATTTAGGCAGAGAGGGTAAACACTTTTACTTGATTTAGACTCTTTTGGATTTTAATTCAGGATTTTTGCCTATGGTTTTTCATAATGCTTCTCGTTCTTGCGGTTGGACAGAATTCAGGCCACATAAGGGAATAGTTTTGGACTATTGTCATTCCTTTATACAGAAAATTCGTCTAATTTAGAATTACAGTGGCGTGTAGCTTCTGATGAAATACGCTATTCTGGTTCTTTTTCATTTATTCTTCCAATTTGATTTCATTTTAATGGTAGCTCTTTCTTTTACTTTTCCTTGTTTTATTTTTATTTCTTGGATAATTTTGTGTTTTAAATATTTGATCATATATGTTGTTTAATATCTTTTTAAAATTCTGATTATTCTTAAGAAAATTCTGAGAAGGATATCACCTATTGCTGCTGCGTTAGCGCGCATAAAAAGGGTATTATTGTCATTTTATTATTGTTTACTTCTTCCATTATTATTTTTTCAACTTAAATTTCGAATTGATAATTTTGTTTCTTGTATTTTATTTGAAATAGCTGCATATGCGCCTTTCAGTTTAATGCAAAAAAAACCTCTTAAATTAAATTAATTTTAATTTAATATCTATTAATATTTAAATTATAATTTTGTTAATTTATATCAATTACTACTGTTATCCTAAATGAAACCAACGGTTAAACTGTAGTTAACGGTGCGGTCTTATTTTCCGCCATTTTGATTTGGCGCAAACTAAGAGTGGTATTGACAACTTATTGTCACCAAGAGAATTATCCCTTTGGGATGCTTTATATTTTAGCAAGCGAAGCTACTAGGTTCCCAATCCCGCTTTTTTTTATTAAGTTAAAAAATTTGCCCGGTAGCTACTTCAGATGCCGAAGGCATAGCGAGTACAATCCCCCTTCCTCATTTCATCTTCAGTCATCGCTTCACGACAAAAGTTGGCGATGCCACTCAGAGTTGCGACAAGTCAAAATGGCAGAACTCAACTGCCATTTTCAATTTATAAAATAACGTAAAAAAAGTAAAATAAATAAAATAAAACTGATTGCACTCTGTACGAATTTCGTTGTACTTAACCTATTAACAAAACTACAAAAAACTTTGTTTCAGTAATCCACGCAATGGCAACTTCCAAAAATAATGTTTATTTTGCAAATACAACTTTCAAAAGAATATTAAAGCATAAAACATGTGTTAAAAGAAATTGTCAAAAATTTCGATCCATACTGATCTTAGAAACAAAGTTTAAAACATATACTATACTTTCCCTACGCTGATTTATTATTTCACCTCTGAAAAAAAGTTTGCGTAGTCAGATTTTCTGGTTTGAAACTCTTCAATTTAATCCGTTCCTATTTTCTTTCGGAAAGTTTTCCTGCACCGAACAGTTTCGTTCTAAGCCGAGGCTATTTACTTTGAGCTTTGTCTGTCGGCGTCTGCTCTTCTTTCAGCAAAGTTCGGAAACAGTCGTCCTCTCTTTGGAGATCTCTGCGGTTTTACTCTCTTTTAAATTCTTACTCCCGCTTTTCAGTATCAAAAAACTTGGATGATATAGATTTCCAAACATTAGTTTGACTCAGGTCTTTCATGGCAATATTTTGTTCTTGTTTATCTTAAAGAATCTCTATGTCAATGTGGCACTATTTGCTTTAGACTTCGTTTGTTTACCATGAGTCAAGTCACTTCTTTCTTATTAGTATGAATAGAAACTACATAGGGGCGAGTTTCCAAATTTGGACTGGTGCATTACATACATTACACCACCTGCATCCCCATGTTTAGAGTCATTTGGCTTCTTTCCGGTTTGGATGCATGGAGGTGAATGTTATTTTTCAAGAAAGGACAAAACAAATAACAGGTACAAAAACAAATAATAATGAAAAAGAAGCATGCACTGGACAGAACAACATACATAACAAGACAAAATGTAAAAAAATAAAAATACGTAGAGGAAAAAAGGATAGTCATAAATAGCAGGAAGAGTGTGTCAGTCTGGGTGGATGCGTGCTCAATGATTATCCTCTACAATGAGATTGTCCTCATCACATATGAAGCGCATTAGGAGTCGAAGTCGGGTTTTTGATAAGTCATTCGTGAGAATCTTTTTCAACCACTGTAATTTAAGTGACACTGTAGGAGTTTGGAAATGCAAGGAGCGTGTAAACCGACATTTTGTGGCGTAGTGCATTGGATATCCTTTTTCTGCTCACTAGCAGTTGTTCGAAGATTGAAGCTATGAAGGTATGAAGGGGAGGGTCGTGTCCTTGGTGCCTAGATTGGACCGGTATCCTAATTTCAATTCTATTAAATACAGTAAAACACCGTTTATACGTTTCTCATTTATACGCCTTTTCATCGCAGTTCCGATTCATTCTTAACCATTGTAAAGATAAAGTACTTCGTTTATAATATTAATTACAATATTATATTTATATTATATACTAAGTATACTATAATTAATATACAAGTACTATCTTCAAATATTTTAAAATTCTTACTTTCAAATGAATTTGCACTATTAGCATTAAATTTGTAATATTTGAAGTTTAATAGTAAAATTTCGATTATACCTCTTTTCATTTATATGTTGTTTTACGTCAGTCGCTTGAAAGACGCATTAACGTTGCTTTACTATATTTGAGTCATGAAATCAACTTTAAGAAAAGCGTTACGTGGTTAAAGTTGCAGAATAAATGTTAAGATGATATCATCAATTAAATATTTTGTGCTAAAATATTCCTTTTTAGAGTAATAGTCCTTACGCCATTTCAAAGTAGTAAAATATGTTATTGTACCCACAAATAGGAAACTTATTTGGCAACAATTTATTACGACAATTTTATCAAAATAATCTAAAGATAATGCTACGGGATTTTTTAAAAATTTTGTCTGAAAGGTGCTTAGATTGGACTAGTAACAGTTTCATAAATTGGTCTGTTTAAATCAATGGGACTTCTATCTTGAACTATAAGAAGAGCCCAGAGAGCAGTTACAATCACTAGTAGTCCTCATAAATTGAAACAAGCTAAGACAATACAAGGACACTAAAGACATCATATGTTAGTTAAAAAAGAACAAGAACTAAGGTTACGTGGTTTTGTATCATATGAGAAGTAATAAAGGAAATAAGAAGTGAAACAGTGCATAAAATGTCATACTTGGATTCATGCATTCTGAGAGGGTGAAAATTTGAGAATAAAAAATTATTTTTGCTTTAATTGTGCTTAAAGAGCTTGGTGGTCTAATTAAGGGAAACTAGTTGTCCAATCTAGACGGCCAGTTTCCTAAATGCGACCGATTACACAATTTTTTAATCTATTTTTTCCTACTTTAAAGTGTATTTTATAAAAAGTTAATTACATTGCTCTGAAGATAAATATACTACAAAAACTCTATAGCTGGTCTTATTAAAATTACAACTCTATCACTTGAACATTAAAAAATGTCCAAGTGTACGAATTCGACAAACTTCCCCTTTGTTAAAAGGTTGAAGAATAGTCTTTCAATAAAACAAGTACGGTTTAGAAGAAATCTTCCGAAAAGTTTCTATAATATCACTAATTTCCTAAATCTTTCCAATTTTTGTCGAATCTAACATATCTTTTCTAAAAGAATTCAAAAAAAATTATTTCAATAATTCATATTCAATTATTCATTTTAAAATAGCTTTGTTAAAAAATAGAGTTTCAATACCGTATTTATGTGCGTATAATTTGATTAATAGTTAACGTGCATTTAATGCATATTTAAATTCTGTTTTGTTTATATCTACAAAGAAATCTGTTTGATTTAGGGATTTTTCGCATTATATAATAGATTTAAATAAAAAATATACCATTAAAGTGTAAGTGAATAAAACATATATAAATTAAAATTTTACAATCCGATGCAAATAAGAGTCTGCTCTAACTTAAAATATATTTTTAACGTAAATAATTTAAAAATGTAAGGAAATATGTTATTAGCCTTTTTCAAAGGAAAGAAAAATTAATTCTTGAAAGTCATTAAATCAGTTTACGCCAAAACCAAATTACTTCATAACTTTACAAAAAACCCTCTTTTGAGTAAATTCCTATTTGTCACATTTTAATTTCTTTATTGCATTTCCCACGAAGTTCCTGAGGATGAAGGCATGCTTTATTAAATTAAAATTCCTTAAAAATATATCGTCTGAAAATTCTTATTCGTTGAAAACATTTAATATTTATAAGTCTCCTTCACTATTTAATTTGTTAAACTCTTTCTTATTGTTTTTTGATATTTGTTAGAACTAAATATTAATTTCTTTTTTTATTTTTAATTTTTAAGCTGTTTCAAACTAATTTTTATCAGAAATGAATTTTGCAAATTCTCTAAAAATTATTCTTTGCAAATATTGAAACCACTGAAATGCTTCGGATGATTTCTTTAACCATGGATTGATCATTCATGTTTTAAAAGTAAATTTCTATTTCATATATTATTATCATTAAAAATAATAGCCTTTTTCTTTTAATTGATTTTAATCTTCAATTAGATGAAAATATGCTGCTTTTAGAGCATCAATTATAATAATTGATATTCTTGATTCTCCTTAACTGATTGAATACAAAGAAAATAATTGGTAGAAAATTATTAGGTTTTCACAACTGTTTCTACACGTTCCATTAATTAGTCTGAAAAAGAAAACAATTATTAATTAATGGAACAAAAACTAGTCCTATGTTTTAAAAAATGAATTTGCAGATTGACTCCTTAATGTATGGTACATATTTTATGTTAAATTAGTTATAATTTTTGCTTTCAAAAGGCATCAAATAAATGTAATTGCGTAGATCTGCTAAGAAATATAATATTTATACTACAAAACATTTTTAATCATATTTCTCTTGTTAAAAGATGATTGTCTAGAAAAAAGAAAAAGATAATTATTAAAGGTCAGCAGTTGTAATTATACTTTTACCATTTTCGTATACATTTGTACCTTTTGGTTGAATTGAATCAATTAATAAAAAACTGATAAATAAATGCTAAAGCCAAATTAATATGTATTAATACTTTTTTCTGTAACTGAATCACTTTAATTTATATCTGTAGCTGTTCATGAATTCTTTAATTCATTTATAAAGAAATCGTTTAGGCATATATTAAATCAATTGATTTTAATCTTCATAAATCGAAAAAAAACTTATTATTCGCATTATTTATATATTCTATTATTTCGCATAAAGAAACAATATTGCAAAACTAAATGCATTTCATGAATCACTTCATTTTTCATTTCACGGGAAAGGTTCTGGCATAAACTTATATAGGGGAAACTAGGGATACTTGACCCTACTTTTATTTTTCCTTATATTTTTCGAATATTTGAATTTTTAGCATCATAAAAGAATCCGTTTCTGAGAATGAGATATATATTTATGCTAAACTGATATCTCATTTAATCGTAAAATAAATATATTTCATGAAATCGCGTAGGGTGAAGTATCCCTAAACTTAGGGATACTTGACCCTTAGTGTAGGGAAACTTGACCCTATAAGAAAAAAGTACTTAAATCCTTTTGATAATTTGTATGAACGCGAAATTCAGACATTAGGTTAAAACTACTGAATTGAAAATTTCTTCACTATCAAAAAATATTAATGAAACTAACATTAAATATTAAATAATTTTTCAACTATAAAACGTAGTTATCATTAATGAAATCTAGTTAATAAATTAAATTAGTCTAGTCGTTAAATTAAATTAGTATAGTCATTAAATTAAATCTAGTTATTAAATTAAATTAGTTCAAAATTTAATAAACAATCAAAATATTGATTTAATAAATGATAAAAATTACAGCAATGGAACTGGGAACATAGCAACGTTATTAGCGCGCTGAAGAATTGCCTGTTTTGGAAAATTTGAAAAAAGAGAATAGCAAAAGGATCTGAAAAATGTTGTAAAAGAAAAGAAATTGAGAATCTTACGAAACTTACTCAGTTCTTCTAATATTTAAAGAAAAATAAAAACGAAAGAATAAAAATATTTTTTAGGAGAAAATTCGAATCAAAAAAGAAAGACGAACTCAACAGAAATGGCGAAACGTCAATTAAAACAAAGCGATCACAATTAGTTCGAGCAAAAGACTTTTATTAAAACACTAAATAAAAAAATTTATTTCTTCCTCAAGCGGGGAAAAATAGGATAAATAAATTTCAATTATTTTTAAAATTCTTACTAAAATAATTATTTCCATTATTTGAAATTATCACATTTAAATGAAATTTTATTCACTAATTATTACTTACAAAGAATTTTTAAATAATTATTCTCTATAATTTGAGTTGCCATTTCACTGCACCAGAAAATTGATCCCATACACTTAATGGGCTTCGGTCAGCTACGACATCGAAGCTGCAACAGCTTTTTATAGGATCAAGTATCCTTAACTTGACTTTTTCTAAATAATCTAAAAATTAAACCACTTAGAATTAAGATACTGCATAGCATCGTATATGAAATTACAGCTAGAAGTATGCTTAAAACTCAAAAATATTTTAATTCCTCATATCTCCAATAGTAAACTACCTATCCACCGAGGAATGAAAAAGTGGAAATTTACTTTTGGAACCCCAAAACATTTTTACCTACACACCATTGCGGTGATTTTTCTGATTGGAATGAAAATCCCCTTCAATTCACTATATGACCAAAGGTAAAATAAAAATGGCACACACAAATTACCAATTATCTCAAAATCTGAGAAAATCACTTAGGCTCAAGTATCTCTAGTTTCCCCTATGTGTCAAATCATGTTTCAAAGAGAAAATGGCTTTATTATGAAATTTTAATTTTTTATTTCAATTCTTTTTTTTATGCATAAATTTTTACTACAGATAATAGCGTTTCCACAAAACCGCAAGATGTGATAATTTGAGACAATATTTTTTATTAATTTATAGTTAGTTTCAACTATTTTTCTGAGGAAAAATTACTGACAATTAGTGAATTAACTATAAAAAGTTATCTATCATATTAACTGATGCATAAAGAATTATTTTCCCTGTTTTCGCTTTGTTTGAGATAAAAATTAAAATTTATAATAAAGAGACATTGTTGTGACTGTTAATTTAAAATCTATACGGACGGAAGATATTGTTACAAGTATGTAATGTCACTTTCCAGCAATGTTAATCTTATGGTAGGAAAGAGACATTTGCAGGGGTTTTATCGGATGCCGGTGGAGGCCTAGCCAATACCGCTTGACCATGGCGACAAACTTAGCGACTTTAACGACAAAATAAATGTCCTCGAAAATACTAGATTATCGTCCTATCTTTGGAAGGAATGAAATGTATAGATTGTTCTAGATAATGCTATCTGATGTCACACCTCGTCGGAAAATGCTATAAATACCCGGAGGTGCTGAGACGAGTACGTGCTTGAACGTCTTTATGATCCTTTTGGAGTTCTGTTCGCAGTGTGAATTGGTCAGCTGTTAGACGCTGAGCACTATAGTTAGTGTTGCTGTTGTTATTATTACTGCTTTGATGTCTGCTTTTGTTTCTAATTAGTACAAGTTTTTTTGCTACCTGCATTTCATGTTTTCGAGAGTTTTCGTAGAATAAAGCGCCGTTCTCCATCATCGCGCTTACTGGACTGCTTTCACCGTACATAAATCGGACGATTTTCTCAACAATATGTTATAAAAGCAATGTCTAAAAATAACAAAAGGGAGACTTATATCTGTGTACGTGTCTGTCTGTTCGATGGCGCTCAATAGGTAGAAAGAACACCTGGAGGAAAGCAAGAACACCTTGGTGTCATTTTCCCGAAATTTTAATTATGTATGATAGCAGTGAAATATAATGTTAAAAACAACATTGAAAACTTGCTTAATTTTTTAAAAAACATTAGGGAAATGGTAATTTTTGGAATTAGAAAGTGGTGCAAAATTTGCCTTTGTGCTATAATAGTTTGTTAGTTTTAGCCGAAAAAATCTATTATTTTTTTAGTTAAAATTAATTACAATTTAAATATTATTTTTAATTGTAACTATGATTGTTGTAAAAGTATTCACAAAATTACCGCTGTTTCATTAAAAATTTAATCATTCGTCTTTTATACTAACAAAGCTGAATGAAAATGCTTTTTATATATTCTTCTTACGTTATTTTCAAAGCTGGTGTCTGCTTTTATTTTAACTTTTCAATAGGTATGCGCAGGAAGTTATACAGGTATTGTTTCTGATATACTGGCTTGCATTCGGATATTTTAAATAAATATGCGTTTCTAAACATATGCTCAACATTAAAGAATTATACTAATTATATCTTCTAATATACCATTACCATACTGCTGAAAGTCACGAAGTCCACAGAAAAAGAAAAACGAGTTTATAAAATTCTTGCTTTTAAAAAGAATGTCATCTCTGAAACAAGAAAATATAGTTAGTATACAATATATGCTTAGTTTGCAATATAAACATACATATATTGATATGAGGAATTTTTCCCATTACAGAGATGACATTTTAAAACAAAAACACATTAACTCGTTTTTCTTCTTCATTTGACTTGGCCTCTTTTAACAGCGTACAAACGATATAGTTTTAAACGAATATCGAGAAGACATATATGTGATCTCCTTTTGAGTTTTTATCTCTCATTTCTCTGATGGATAAAAATTGACCAAACCGGAAAAAAATAGACATGCAGTCGTAGTATTCCAAACATGAGATTATTTTATATTGAATCTGACAATTCCATTTTGAAAAAGAATCCCACGAAAGAAAACAACCTGAATCTACAATGACAAAAAGTAGAAAAAGTCCTGAAAACGTTATCATCTTCCAGGACATCTAAAAGTGGATTTTTTCTTTAAAAAACGAAAGCGAAAAAGAAATTCCAAGATCAAAAATGGCTGTCTGTTGGGTGTTCTCTAGTTTTTTCGTTGCTGGTCTCAAACTCACCTAAGTGCTGCGTTTCCATGACAACGTATCTTTAAGTGGTGATCCTTCCGTCATTTTCAACGTCCATCTGAAACGTATGAGTGTCCACTTTTACTTTAAGTGCTACCGAAATCGAACAGTGATCAGAAGTTTGTAGTTCCTAACACGCAGGCGATAAAAGGAGAGATTGTCAGCATTCTACTTGACAGTGTAACCTCGTTAAACAACAATGGAGATCTTCCTGTTAGCCGAAAAGAGATGTAGCCGTCAGATGTATAGCAGCACATTTTTAAACTTTCGTTAGGAAAGAGGATGTGAGGATAATTTATACCTTAGCAGTCATTATGATCCTAAAAGATAATAACTGCTCATTTTAATCCTTAAATGCCCAGTGTTGCCTCTGAGTTGTTAGCTATTTTGATGTTCTTGCTTTAAAGTCTTAAAAATTTGCTTTTAAATTGAATAATTGGATTTTTTTTGCGTTCAATCAAGTCCCTGAAATCTTAAGAATATTTTATCCATGGTAGTTTAAGAAATTATACACATAAACATGAATGATCAGCTTCTGAAGTCAATATGAGAAACGGAAAAATACGTGTGAAACGCTCAGAGGGTTAAGCAACATATCTAATTTTGTCTTCTAAAATTTTGAGAATAAGAATGAAGCTCTAATGTCTGTTGTTGCCAAAAGGATACATACTGAAATTTTTATTAAATCAATTTACAACATATAGATGGCAGCCTTAGTGCTGATAAAAAAATAAAAATAAATTGATGTTTTTCGCTCGAGGCTGCATCTTTTTAGCTTAGTTTGTACTCTTGAGAATACCATATTTTATTCTACAGTGTTGAAGGAAATTCCTTATCCGTATTATTATTTATTAAAATTCATCTGTGTTTGATATTATAGAATCTTATCAAGGACAATTTTTTCTCAAATAAAGCCTAGTGTTGTCAGTTGGTAACAAACAGTTGTTTAGCCATAAAACTTACTTCTCTGAGCAGTTAGCTATTTTGATGTACTAGCTTTCAAGTCTCGAAAATTTGCTTTTAAATTGAATAATTTGATCTTTATTTCATTTAGTCAAGTCTCTGAAATCGTAAGAGTATTTTAGCCATGACAGTTTAAGAAATTATACACATGGACATGAGTATCTGCTTCTGAACTCAATATGAGAAACGCCCATGTTTTATTCAAGAAATGAAAGTAAAAATACCTTTTTAAAAAATCGGGCTTCTAAGGGTTATTGAAACTTATATTTGACATGTAGTTGCGAATAGGATAATTTTAGCCAAAAATTAGAAAACACTGAATTTTAAACATTATACAAGAAATGAAAGTAAAAAAAAACATTTGAAATTCAATTTTTTAAAAAATGCGTATGCAAAAAGAAAGTACTGTAATCGTCAAAAAATTCGACTTCGAAATGTTCGAAAATAAACACTTCGGAATTGTGTCTCTCTGTCAGTCTGCGAATACGATAATTCAAAAGCAGAAAAAAGTTAGACGAATGAAATTTAGTTCGCAGTCTTCACAAAACTGCTAGCTTGTATCAAATTTTGAACGAATTGCATCAGCGGAAAATCTATATGTTTGTTTGCCTATCTTGATCTCTTAAGTCAAAAAAACGAAACTTAAACAAGCTCTAGATGAATTAATTTTCTCATCTATGGACGAGTTTTATGTTTTGTTTATGTGGGGTAATCTAGAACTTCCGCTATACCGACCGTCTTCCGGTTTACTGCTTCGTCAATGGGAATCTTCACAATTTCAACTCCGTTTGAAGATGTTAATTAACGTTTAAAGTAGAGATTTTTAATGTTATGCTTTAATAATACTATATAATAAAGATAAAGAAAGTATTAAATTTGATGTTCATATTGCTGTAGCTCTAAATGTTTACTTAAAATAAGAGCTTCATTTTATGGAAAGGCTGCCATAATTGTTCGTTTTCGCTCTTTTTGGGACACTTCTTAAGCTTGTTTGGAGGATAAATTTTTGAACCAAACGATTTTGCTAATTACAACCATTTGGAATCTAGCCATTTTAAGAGCCGTTTCTTTAAGCCGTTTTAAATGAAAAGAATTAAACGAATTCAAAGAACACAGAATTCGAAGCTTTGTGTAATAAAGAAAGCCGGTTTGAACTTGGCGCTTGATACATTATCCAAATGGAATTGACGATTACCTAAGTCAGAGGGTTGCGGAAAGCGGTCTGTGAATCCAAAATAAACAAAGCAGGAAACCAATCCATGCATATTTGCATCAAATATAAATTGATATCGCATATATTGATATTATATACATCAAAATTGTATATCCGTATCTAATTTTAAACTAGATCTGTCAAAAGGTAGACTGGTTATCTGTTTGTTTCTTCGTGTGTACCTGTAAACTATAATCAAAATGCACAACGAAGTAACAAAAATTTAGTATGTTATCTTTGACAACAAAATTTTCGATTTGTATCAAATTTTGAAGCCAATAATAGGTCGATAGAAAGAGTTTATTACAGCCTTTGTTGCTTCAAATCCCATAACTCCTATCATTCAAGATTCAAGAAAGAGTTTACATTGCACACTCGATTCCCTTTACTATACTACGAAGTTAACCATTTACCAGCGTAGTATTCTGTACCATCTAAATAGATTATACACTTCCGTTTCGGGAAAGTGTTTTGAATCCATACTAAGATCCCATAGGACACTTTAGATGTTATTGGATTACCGTAATACAGTCCTATTAATGGATTACCGTCATTTTCGTATTGAATGATAATGTTCATGAATTATGACGGTATTCTTTGTCTTTGATAAAAGTATAATCATTTTAATTCTCTGCAAGAATTGAGGTAGGTTTGAATTTTCCTTCTTTTACTGATATTTTTATGAAGGCAGTTTCTGCCAGATGGCTAACGATTTTTAAATCAATTTTGTTAGAGTTATTATGTTTGTTTATAATTTTTTAAAAATTCTTTTGTTGATTATTTTATCTTGTTCGTCTTAGTTTGAGAAATTTCGGGCTATGAGTGGCTTTAGTTTGGCGTAAAGCAAGTCTCTCACAAAAAATTCCCAATTATTTTAAATCCATTTTCAATTTAGTCTATAGCCCTTGAAAAAGTGGACACGTTTATTTAATTCGTTTCTATCAGAGTATTTTTTTGTTTTTATTTTCTTTGAATAATATTGTTTGTGAATGGCTTAATTTTAGATTATAAGTGTAAAAATGCCATAATTGGATGCACGAGCTGTGCTCAAGATATCCTGGTGAAGGGTTAAAGAATAAAACATGTCATATTTTATATGTACACGAGAAAGCGGAGGGGAGAACGCTCCTTCCTGTTTAATACTAGCATATTTAACTTAAACTATTTAAAGGCGTGAATAATATGTAATGTAAATGTATCCATTGTTGGCTGTTTGTTGTGTTTAGAATCGTTTCATATTACAATAAATCTTCCATTAACCGTTACCGTTCATACCAGGGCTGTGACAGATAACCGAATAGACGGATAATAGAAATTTCTTAATACATACGTGTAATAACGTGATTTCATTATTGGATTGGGACGAATCGTTTCATATTACAATAAAACTTCCATTAACCGTTACCATTCATACCAGCGCTGTGGCGGATAAACGAATAGACGTATAATTGAAATTTCTTAATACATACGTGTAATAACGTGATTTCACTATTGGATTG
>BGPR01000145.1:769883-789541 GCA_013235015.1 Araneus ventricosus | reverse complement strand
AATTTCTTAATACATACGTGTAATAACGTGATTTCACTATTGGATTGAGACGAAAACGAAAATAAAATAATCTAAGAATGAATAATACGTATATATTGCATTTAATTTTACAAAATGTTCATTATAAACTTCGATATAAGTGTAGTAACATACAGAAATGTATTATAATACTCAAAACTTATTATTTTAGACGATGACGGATAACAGAAACCGACGGTTAATCGAAGTTTAGTGTTTAGTAGCCTTCCATCTCAATACACTATTACATGCATTTTTAACTATACATTTTGATTGTTTTTCTTCAAAAAATAGGATTAACTAAGAAAGTTACTTCTATAATTAAGTGAAACGAATAAGCTTAGAATGCTCATTTTTTCTGAGCAGAAGCAGTACTTTAAATTTTTTTATTTACTTAAGGATAAATTCAGAAAATAATTTTTTTGTTTATTTCAATATTCCGATTTGTTAGTTTAAACTCCAACTTATGATTTAGTATAAACGTCATCTTCAAAGAAAATGGAGTAGATTTGTGTGACATCATACACTTATCCCAAATGAAACTGCGCATGACATCAAACATCTAACTATACGTTGTATAACGCTTTTTCCCTCTACAAAATACAATGGATTCAAAAATTTAATTGGCATGTCGCATTTGATATGTGTCATGTGAGCATGAACTAACTGCATCAAAGACTTCTTCAGAGAGGAAAATGCTTTTCTTCCATATGTTTTTATTCCTTGATTTCACAAACACTAAACATAATTTCATAGGAATTAATTCAAAATTTTTAACACTTTTTACAACACGCAATTTAGAGAAGAATAGCAATTTTTGATTTCAAAAATACTATTTATCTTTACTAATTTAAATAAAATTTAAAACAATACAATTTTCATAATTTGATGAAACTGAATTCAAAACATAACTTAATTGTTTTCTAAGCCTATCTAAAAATATTTTAATTAGAATCCAAAGAGTTTACAACGAATTCTAATTCAGCCATTTTGACTAAAACAACGAATTAGGTTCGGAAATGAACTGAAACATATTTCAGAAAATATTTTCCAGACAATTGTTTTCCTCTTTTGTCTCTTGTGCATTATATAGCACAATAAAATTCTGCTTTATCGAAAAATCTAATTATTTTTAGCTCACAAAAAATCCGAACAAATTTATTTTATAGTTTCTTCTGACTTCTCTGTCTTCTGACTGATTGTATAAAATATTTTTAGCTGGGTTGTATATGTATGCTTACAATCCCTTTCATAAAAATACACATTCTCATGAATTCTCAGGAGCAATATCCAATTTTTTCATCAAGCTTTTCAAATATGTCCAAACCGTTTTTTGAAGATAATGTAAATATCCTCCTATTTTTTTAATGATCCATTTAAAAAATTTGTTAGTTAAAATAAATCTTCTTCGTATGAAATATTCTATAATATCTCAAAACTCTTACAATTTTTCGCCTGGATTATTTATTCTGATGCATTTATTTAACTATTTACTGTTGTACCAAACAGAAAAAAATTAAAACATGAACTATTTATAGCTTTATAACGATTGCTAAAGTGAACACCAAAATTCTTGAACTAATCATGAATGAATCATACCTTTACATTTAATACGTTTTAAAATTTGTAGCAATATCGTATAATTTCCAATTACATGAAATAAACAAAATTCAGCAGACGATTACTCATGGAATAAGATACGGTTGTATTTTTTCTATAGAACTACTTTCATAAAACAAATAAGTGTTCGTGGAAGATTCTGTACTGTACTTCAAACATTAGATGAACTGCGTTGACACCTTCCTTCTAAAACAGCACATTTATTCATGAATTACACAAATAAAATAATTTTTAACATGAAATATTTACAAACTATTTACAGTAATATCACTCTTGTTGATAACATCGAATTCTAAAACCATTTTTTTGCTCTTCATCTTTGCCAGGCAATGTTCTTAAAACACACAAAAAAAGACGTGGTGTTGTCATTCAAATTCTATTACTTTTTCATAAATGCTCGTGGCAAACGATTTTTTTAAAATTTTATTAATTTTTTTAAATATTTCTAGAATGGATAATTTTGCGAAATGTGTTTTTTATTATTATTTACAAATATCACAATAATATCAATTAAATTCATGACATCACAGGCGCATGATCAACATAATTTCACATTTTCTTTCACATTTAACTATACATTTTCGTAAGCCGTAGTTGGAGATTGTATTTGCTTTCTTCAAGATTGTTGGTTGTTGTTGGTTGGAGGTTTTATTTGCTTTCTGCAGATCCAAAAATAAAATTGGTGCCGTATATTTACGAGATCAAAAAGGCACGAATTGACTCATTAAAGCATCTTTTTGTAATTAGTAAATACTAATACCAATGTTCTACAGTGAAAGCTTCTTGTCGGAACTATGTATGTTGTATAAAAGTTTAATTTATAAAGATTTTTTTATAAAAATTCAATAGAATAAATTCATATAATGTCATAGTTATATGACAAAACATAATTCATTAAGATTCTTAAAATGTAACTGAACAATTAGAATTTGACCAAATTTTCTATTTTTACATTGAATTAAATATAATCTTACAACTAAATAAAAGTCTGATAAAATAATATATTATTTTCTACCTCATGTTGTTTGCAGAAAATTTACTTAACATATAATTAATACCTGAATTACTACTTTCTCATTGATACTGTTATTAAATTCCGAATTCTCAAATAGTTTCTTTGAATGGTAGTCAGAGTTAGAAATTAATTAATAGTCGAGCAAAAAATAAATCTTACTAATTAATTTACAAATTAATTTTAAAAGTTACATTTTTACTCTAATTCATCGTATTATGGGTGCGAACTCTGCTATGAGGAAAGTTCGTAAAACATTTGTTTACTCTGAATTATCGTCCTAATCCGAGGAGTGCAATTGTGCTGTCTCAGATTTAATTTTTGGTCTTTCCTTTCATTTTAAAATGATTCTGATAATTGATTTAATTATTTAATTATTGAAGAATTTTTAAGAGTTTCACTATAGGTACATTTTCAATTATTCATCATATATTGGATATTTGTACTAATAGTTTTTTCAGATTAGGTTTATTATATTTCATTTTAACCTTCTGATTTATATATTATAAACATTTTCAATAAATATATGTACATATTCATTGGGTTGGGTGGAGAGTTTTAGATTAGGGTATTTTTCACTTTATCATCGTAATTGAAACTTCGCAAGCATAGAATATTAGATTTTGATTAGATAATATAGCGTAATTATTTTTATTTATGAATATATGTTTGCTAAACAATTATGAGTACCTGCATAATTACTTTATAATCACCCATTGTAAGTAAACAAATACAATCGTTTGTAATTCAGTAAAGTAAGCAGCTAAAAGTAGAAAAATAGTAAATCCTATAAGATTTCAAAAAATGCTGCAATAATGCAGATCATTAAAATTGTTCGAGACTCTGGCCTTTTGCAACTGAGACAAAGTTCTTAACAGTCTTCTTTTGAACCAGGTATTGGAAAGTATTATATTTCGAGCGTTTTTCTAATAAAATTATGAAATTCCTGTTCATATTGGACTTTATTATCTCATAATGAAACAAGATAGTAAATGAAATAATTCGAAATAAAATAGTTAAACTTATAAATCTTGTTTAGTCGCTATATACCTAGGGAAAAATTATCACACAACTCTAAATTGGTCAACAAATCAGCGATATAATTTCCTTGAAATTCCTCATTAGCTGCTGATTATGATTGTGAATATATCAGTAAAAATATATTCCAACACGTGATTTGTAATTTTGAGCAAGTTTTCGTGATATACAAAGCAAATGCGATTTTAAATAGCCAAATAACTTAAAAAATGCAAAGCAAATAACATTTTAGTACTGAGATAACCATATATTTAAAAGCATTTACAATTTCAGAACGATATTTTTTCCTGAAATAAAGTGTAAGCACTTTACTTTTCTATAGTGAGAAGAATACAGGACACACTAAAAATACCTCTTTAAAAAAATTCAGCCTTAAATTGGTTTTCCCATCAAGGAAGATAGGCTAGATTTTATCTCTAAAGAACTTAACTTTATCATTTAAAATATCGCATGGAGATACACCACTTAAAAGGTTGGTTTTTTTTATTAATTCGAAGAACATGCGAAAATTCAAAAGAATTTAAAAAATATGTTTTTCCTTTAAATAGTCTATGTAAACTTAAATGGTATTTACTTGCAAGCAAGAAAAACAGTTAAATCTCGTGCATTCTTTTTTCTTTGTTAAAGAACTTATTTGAGTATAATAAAAATGCTTTAAAATGTGCTAAAATAATAGATAGTTACATGGAAATATTATTTGCTTACAATCATTTTATAAGAAATAAGCATCTATAATTGGGAACTAAGTTTACATTTTATTTGAAAAGCAATAAATTGTTTTTTTTAATCATTGTACATATGCAATTTTTATCTTCGAAATCTTTAACAATATTAAAATACTTACTGTGGACTGCTTTCTGCAAGGTGCATCCATGGACAAAAAGCTACTTGCTCACATCTTTTACTCAGATCATTTAAACAAATTTAGAAAATGTGGTAAATCTAGATGCAAAACATGTTCCTCGGCCTGCGAAGAGCAGATTAAAGGTAATAGTGAAAAACATTCTGTAAAGTCTGTCGATACATTCTGTAAAGTTAAATTTCTTGGATACAATTCTTAAAAAAGAAATTGAAAACTTAAAAAATAAATTTATTATCACTACAGTTGACAAAGCAGAAAATAATTTTTGTATTATGTGTAAATTCCACTTCAAAGAAATTATGATCAATGAGTACAATTCAAACATCACTTATCAACTTATTAATTGCAGTAAAAAAGAACTAGACAAAAGAATGTTGGCCTTGGCCAAAAAAATTAAAATCAAGACAAATAATTTGACATATCCTTACCTTTTCCCTACTATTAAATTTCACAAAAATCCTTTAAAATTCAGATTTGTTACATGTGGCACAGGCAGTTACAATTTTTATTTTGGAAAATTTTTCTTCAACATCCTTAAAATCATTCTAAAAAAATTGAAAAAGAAGAAAACTTTATTATTAATAGTAACATTGAAATTCTGAACTTTCTTAAAGATAATAAAATTCATAGCATTAACACTTTTGACTTTGAGAATCTTTTCACCAGCCTCCCACATGAAAAACTAACTGAAGCATGCATTAATTTATATGACTTATACCTTGACTCCAATTTCATAGATAAAAATAGATGGCTAGAAATTTGCAATATTAACATCTGTGAAAATTATCTCTTCAATGGAATCAGCTACTACAGACAATCGTGTGGTCTTCCTATGGGTACGAGTTTTTTCTCCAGTGCAATGGCGAATGTTTTTCTTCATACATTCGAGAGAAAATTTATTAAAAATAATCTCATTTCTGCCTATTGTTTCACTGACGACCTTATTGTTTTTTACTTTGACAACCTGGACACTTTAATTAACTGCTATCCGGAAGAACTGAAACTAAATAAAACCAATAATAATAACAATAATTGTAATTATTTAGATCTAGTTATCAAAATTATAGATTCAAATATTTCAGTTGGTATTTATGACAAGAGAGATGACTTTAATTTTAGAGCCATTTCTCTCTGTCATTATCATACCAATCTCAACCTAAAGTCATTAAAAATACTATCCACTCTCAAATTAAAAGAATCTAAAATATCTACAACAACCATTCTGCTATTGTCAAAGCCATCGATAATTTAAATATTAATCTAAAGCTAAACGACTACGTAGTTCACTACTTTATTATTAATTATTAAAGTATTTATTAAAATTTTACTCTCAACTTCTCCTTTGCACTGTTAGTGACTCTGATACTCATCACACAACCCTCTTTCATTTTTATTTGCTCACCTGCATCTTTTCTAAACTAATTATTAAAATAAAAAATGAAAATAAAAAAAGAATAAAACATCTGAAAATTGATAATAAAAATTATAAAAATGCATAAAAACGTCAAAAAATGTTATATAAAAATTTTAAAAAATTATATAAAAAAAACCCTAAAAATTCTTTAGGAAAAAACTTACAAAAATTTTTCAAATCTTTTATTAGTGTTTCCCTCACTAGATGGAGACACGTGTACGCATCTTTTTTACCTTGTTTACATTGTAACACACGTATGATATAGCGTCACCGCCTTTGTTCCACATTTGTTATAAAAGGTCAGATTTTAATCCCTTCTTTTCACACTTAGTTCTGGGAGATTGTCTTTAATTTCTTCTTTGTGGATAAATGTTTTTCTTTCCAATATATCCTGGTTTAGGTTCAGGTCAAGAGAGGAAATTAAAAAATATCAGACCTTAAAGTCTTTTTCCTCTACAGGAAACCTATTCCATTTTGAATCTGCATGAATGTCTGGCCTCTGATGAAGTCATTCACCACATTCTTACTTTTTGTCGTTGTCTACTATTATTTTTTACCCTTCCACATTTTTAATTCCCTTTTTTAATATTTTTATTTATTTAAAATACTTATGATTTCCAACTGACGAATAAATGATTATCATTTATTCGATTAAAAAAAATAACTGACTGATGAATAGTAAAGTCTAACTGTTGCAGGTTTACATCTTACTAATGAAATTAGTATTTAGTTGTCAATTCACCAATATTCTGAATTGAATAAGCAGTTTTGAAGAAGAGAACGAATCCAAAAATTATTTTCTCGGGGGAAATAAAAAGAACTTCCTATTTTTCTTATTCATTATTTCGTTAATAAACCCTTAAAATGAGATTCTTTACATCAATGATTTACTCAGTTATTTTCGTTCCTTTTTTACAGCTAACAATGAGCGCTTAAATAATAAAACGCATTTTATGCACGTTGTGTACGTTTCAATGTGTAGACACTTGTACCTTTCTTCAAACTACTGATTCAGTTAGAAAGCATAAGAATGCAAACGATTTTTTCACTGAAACGGAAATTCGAAATTAAATAAAATTCCAAATGAGCAGTGTTTTATACCACCAAAACAAATATTTGCACAAGTATATTTGTGATTTTATAAGTAGGAATAAGTTGGAAAATTGCTTTAAGTTCAAACTTGACAAAAATATTATAAGACAACTGACAAATAAAAAGTAAGACTCAAGGTGTTTTACAAAATATTTGATAGAATCAACTCACATATTAAAAGTAACTGATGTAGTACTATGAATTCAAAATTCACAGAAAAATATTGTGAGAAAAGAATGTACTTTAAAAATTTATTCTAAAGAAGATAAGTTACAAAATGTTTTTCCGTTCTGCGAAAATACACTACGTGTCATATTTTCCTTTTTTGGATCTAGCCTATTTTTGCTCTTTAAGATTCTTAAGACTTAGAGACAAATAAAAAAAATATGTAGGAAGTTATCTTAAGTTTTAAAGCCTCAACTGAAAAATTCATACAAAACTATGAAAAGTTTCAGAATTCCGTTTCAAAAACATTTCTTTCTGGCGTTTTAGTTTATTTAGCAAGATTTATTACACTAAAATCGTATTTTTACAGAATTATTCTTTAACATTCTTTATATACAAAAAACGACTTTGGAAAAAGTCATGCCATAAGCAATATAATTTTGGCATTTTCTTCTGGTTACACCGGTTTTAAACTATATGCAGATATATTTTTAAACAATTGCATGTAAATAAACTTTTTTAAAAATCTGTTAATATTTTGATTATAGTAACTGTTTTGAAAATATTAAACTGTTTTAATATTTTCAAAACAGTTTACTTCATATATAAAAATCAATTTTGTAAATAAAACCTTTTTCGTTAAAAAACGGAAGAACGAATTCGAGTAATTATGTTGTATGCGAAATTTCCTAAAAGCATGAAAATAAGTGTTTCACTTTGTGCTGTAATAATACCTACTTTCAATCTTTAACTAATTTCATTATTTTTCTTATGAATTTTAAATTACAGTCTTAAGGTAAAAATAAATTATCTTATTTTTATTGTTGTTGTAGCTGGTAACCAGCATAATAATGTATCATAAATAATGATGAATTCAAACCATTTTCATTGTTTAAACAAATATTTAATTGCGTGTTTCTCTTCCATTTGTGAAGTTAAGATAGTATCCTACTGGATTTTACTTCCTTTTTAATTTTATCAATCTTTCTATGAAATTTGTAAAGAAAGTCCTCAAGATAGTATATAAAGAAATATTTCAGTAAACTGACCGATTATGGTTGCTAATTATTTTTATTAGCATGTTTTAAGCCGATTAACATGCTGCTAGACGTAAAGTGTGCCACGCCATTTTAATGTTAAAATGAAATGCGCATTTTACAAAAGGAATAAAAAAGTAAAGTTTGCGAATATAACGTACAATTAGATATTACATGACACGAACAGCTACTTGATTCCATTAGGGATGTTCATGTAGACAACGACGCAACAAGTGCAAGGCTACGAAAAGGACGTGAGTTAAATGTCTATCGCAATTTGAAATATAAAATTACTTTGTTAAGGAAACCATGAATATCAAATTATGCATAATAGATTCAGTTGAAATTATATTCCCGGCAGACAAGCTGGTCGCCGAACATTAACAGATTAAAAGGTCTTTTAAAAAATCTGACACTTCTTCAAGCATTCCAAAACACTTCCATTCAGTTGACATTGGCATGTAATTAAAATACCAAAGAAGACGGCAGTTTCGCTTTAAAATAAGGAAGCCATTAATTTAATTGGAGGGAAGCTGCAGACATTCATATTCATAATCAAAAACCTTCGACAAGTCCATCCATTTTAGTTTCCCCAAAAAATAACTCAAATATTACTTTACTGTAGGAAATTAAAGTATTTTGAAATTATGCAACAATTTGAATGAAAACTATTCAATTTAATTCCATATATAAATAATATGTATAACTGTAAAGCTAAGAAAATCATAAAATGAGAATAGTTAAAATCTATAATAGAAAAGCCCCGAGATGTCTGTGACGCTGAGCGAAGCTTAAAATAACTCCGCCCCTTTTGTTTGCGTCATTATTGAATGAGCAAATCGGATAATTGTATACGAATATTACCTGAACTTTGAACAATGAAAGAGAAACACGCAATTAAATATTTGTTTAAACAATGAAATTGTTGTAAATTATGCCAAAAAATATTTTTAAAAATTTATTAAAATTAAAGAAACAAAGTAAAGCAATTTAATTGGTTTCATTCAGAAGGTAATTTTTTGTACTTTCAGATGGCTTAAAAATTATTTTTATGCTGTAAAATTATCGGAAATTATTGAGGAAAATGTCAAAATTTTTAATTAATTAGAATTCTAATTAAAATTTCGATAAACGGATTCCGATATGCACATTTCCATCCTCCAAAGATTATTTGTGCCAAATTTCGCAGCTCTAGATCCAGCGGTTTGCCCTGCAGATCGCCAATACACATTCTCCTTTTTTATTAGTAGAAATTTGGTAATGCAATTTCTTCTATTAGTGGATCTTGCATTATTTTTTACTCGGATGAAACGAAAGTAATCGTTAAAAGTAAAGTTATTAACTGAACGAAAGTTAGAGCCAAGTGATTATCAATCCTGTTCCTCATTTTTTCATTTATTTCTTAAGCACTCTGAAAATGTTCAAGAAATTTTTTATTACATCTTTCTTGAGTAAATCAGTGACAATCTATTGTTCTGAGATATGGCTTGCGGGCTGAAAGCTCGTCTTCTACGGGCGCAAATCTTCTAGTGAAATAAATATTTTCATAAGCAATTAATCAAACTTCACTCGGAAATTTTTGTCTCAAAAACATTATAGTATGAGTTAAATAACTAAGAGTTGCTAATTTAATTTAAATAAATATCATATAATAAAAGCTAACACTGATAAATTTCAATATATAAGAATTCAGTTCATTAATCTATCCTTAACATTAAAATTTGGATTAAATTTGGTAATTTATGTATTACGATAGTAGACAAGAACAAGTATCTTGAAAATATGTGTACACGTCTGATTCTCAGAGCCGGGATTCAACTCACGTGATGTCACACCCACATAACACTCTATTAGTATAAGATATTTTACAATATCTTCATGTTGTTGCTTCGATATTCTGAATACTGCACAACATTGTAAAGATACCCTATAAATATTGTAGGACATCTTGTGCTATAAGAGGTAACTGCGCATTTCATTTCAGAGCCATTGCACGTTGTCTTGCGCAGTGTTGTGACGTCATATCCTATTTAAAACTCCAAGATGAGCAACAGATCCCAAAGAAAAATGGCAGAATACCATTGGCGTATTCTGCCATTTTCTGCCAGAATACCATTGGCGTAAGAAGGTTGCCTAATTTGAACCACATGGACATTTTTTAATGTACAGTGACAAAGAATTATTTTAATGGGAACAAAAGTAGTGGAATTGTTAAAGGTTTTCTTTAATCTTTAGAACAATGTAATTAGGTTCTCAAGAAATACACTTTCAAATATAAAAAAATGCTTAAAAGTTGTGTCACCGGTCCAATTAAAGAAACTGGTTTCCCAAATTAGACCACCAATTCCTTCAAGGACAACTAAAATACTTTTTATTTCTCAATTCCACCCAGCACACAATGCATGAACCCAAGTATGACATTTATTCTCTCTATCAATTCTTCTTACGCCTTTGTTTTCTCATAAATAGTCCTTAGTTTTTCTTCTCTTTGATCCAACTTTTGAAGGTATTAATGTCCCTTTACCGTTTTTTCCTGTTGTTCTTTTGTCTTTTGCTTTGGCTTACACCGCTTCTAGTTTATGAAAAGTACTTTAGTGATAAGAATTTCACGATAAGAATCCCATTATTTAAACAGTGCAATTTAGGTAATTTCTTATGGTCCAATCCAGGGAACTTTAGGACAACAAAAAATTTTTAACTTTAAACTATTTTAATGAAATTATTATAGTAAATTGTAGGCAAACAGGTTTCCTCTAGGAGGCAAATATTTCCCTACTTACTTTAAACAACGTAAGATCTTTCTATCACTTGTTAAACTAAATAATTTATTAAACCTAAATCTAAACATTTGTTCTCCATTTGTAATCATGTAGCAATTTCGCATAAAAATGATTCCATGCACCACATTTACATCTTTAGAACATAATTTTCCTATTTTACAGTCCTATTTTGTCTATTTTACTTAATAGAATCGAAGCTATGATAATGGTCCAATCTAAGTGCCGGTCCAAATTCACAACTCTCCCCTACATGTATTACTACATGACCTGACACCACTGTACACCATTTTCATCCGTGAAATATGTGGTGTTAACTCTGCTTTAACAGAGGAATTTATTTCTAAAATAATAACATCCTATTTGAAAAGCATTCTGAACTATTTACAAAAGCTGTAACTCAAACTTTTATCAATGAAATATAAAACTAATTTCCAATTTCTCCAGAAATAATAAAAGTAGTTTTCTTAATTGGAAAGCAATAATTTCAGTTAAGGTTTCTTTCCCATTACGAATCTGAAGACATTTCGATTGCTGTACTTGACATCTTTGTCTAAGAATTCCGAAATTGATTCTTTTGCCAATATTCCATCTCCTAATAATTGAATTTCAGTTCTGGATTTATGGACTTTCTAAGAATCTGGAAAAACATTTTCCTCCTCTTAAATAAATCGGCAGGAGGAATTTCCAGAACTTGACAATTCGGGAAGACTTAAGTGAATTACCAGAAGTTTTAACTTTATTAAAATCCAAAAGTACACTTCGTTTTCTTGGAACAAAGTTGGTATATCTTATATTTAGGCAAGAGTTCTAAAACTTGATTTCGAAATAGAATTTTTCACACTGGCTTTTGTGAATATTTGCGAATATTTCGTATAAAGCCTTTGAACGAGACTTCTCAAGCATTTAATACGCTATATGATCAAAAGAATCCGGACACTCTCAGATTTTCACATTTTTTAGAATTTCTCCAAAAAGGCTATACCAACTGCCCTTGAAATTCGACTATGTAAAGAATAGATAATAACAAAAAGTTTACAGTGAAGATTCCGTCACAAGGGCATTTAGGAGACCTACCAAAAATTGATTAAGAAAAAAAGAACACACACTTTTCCACAGAAAGCTGATAATGACTTACAGATGGTTATGCTTAATATGCTCACTGCTTACATGCATTTTCATACAAATAGCAAGTATATTCTAGGAAATATAAAGGTTTTCTTAAATAATGCCAAATTTTTCAACATGTATTTTATTATAACATGCAGGGTTTCCCACCAAATAATATGAAACTTCTCGAATACTTGCCTAGGTGTCAGAAAAGCATTATATCAAAATTTGAAATAAATACTTTGAACATTAGAGGAATTATGAGTATTTGTAGTAAATAATTTTTTACTACGAATGCGCGGGACATAGCGTAATTTTTCTTCTGTAACTTTAAAGCCAGATATGTAGGGCAGTTCATATAAAAATTCCAGTTGACTACCATTAAGGTTTAGAAAGATATCGGCATTGCAATGAGCAGAATTTTTGCTTCTATCCAAGAGAACCAAAATGGTGAGGGTTTTCCACAAATTGATATTTTTTAAACTTGAATTTTGGAACAATTTTATAGAATTCAATAAATATTTAATGTGATGAATACTCAAGCATACTTATAAATAAATTCATAATTAAAATTGCACTTCGACGATTACTATCCGAAGATTCATGCTCGAAAAACAACAATTTATGGAAAACCCTCATCATTTTATTTCTCTTTGATGGAAGCAAAAATTCTGCTCATTGCAATGCCGATATCTTTCTAAACCTTAATGGTATTCAACTGGAATGTTTATATGAGCTGCCCTTTATATCTGCTTTTGAAAATGTGAAAGAAAATTACTCTATGTCTCGCACATGCGCAGTAAAAATATATTTACTACAAATACTCATAATTCTTCTAATATTCAAAGTATTTATTTCAAATTTTGAAACAATACTTCTCTAACACATTTTCAAGTATTCTGAAAGTTTTGTATTATTTGGTTGGGAAACTGCATGTTATAAGAAAAAAATATGCGGAAAAATTTAGGATTTTTTAAGAAAACCTTTATATCTTCCAAAATATATTTATGAAAATGCATGTAAGTAATGATAATATTAAGCATAATCATTGATGAAATTTGTAAGTCATTATCAGCCTTCTGTGGAACGGGGTGAGCCCAGATTTGTTTCTTCTTCATCAACTTTTGGTCAGTCCCCTAAATGCTTTCATGACCGAATCTTCACTGTAAAATGTGAGTTATAGTCAATTCCTTACATGATCGAAATTCAAAGACAGTTGGTATAGCCTTTTTGGAGAAATTCTAAAAAATGTGGAAATCCGAACGTGTCCGGATACTTTTGATGATACAGTGTATAAGTATGGAGAATATATGAATGATTACTTTTTAAATATGTACCTACTGATAAAATATTAAGCAGTTTGATTATTATAATACCCGGAGCATAGTTAAATAATATGTATAACTTATTTTTGCATTATGAAATACGTCAGAATCTATCATACTTGTAACTCTGTAAATGGGAAAATTTGAATGAACACAAATTAGTTGCCTATCTATTACGGCCACGCGAGGAAGAAGGCGTCTAACGAAGAAAAATCCTGAATACTGTAATGCTTGCGCGGTATGACCTCTTAATGCTTTGTCACACGCAAATCATGAAAACGTAATGCACATGCAGAGATTCCACCCGAGTTCTTCCTTTTTTGGTACAGATTGCTCTTACTACTTGCAAATAATCCAGAACCCATATCATGCTGCATCGACCGGAAATCGAATTAGGGTCACCAGCATAGCATGCTACAATTCTAACAGTGAATCACCAATGCGGCGTTATGTTTGTAACTTTGTAATATCTCTCTTAAGTTTGTAACTTTGTAATCTCTCTCTTACGTTTGTAACTTTGTAATCTCTCTCTTATGTTTGTAACTTTGTAATCTATGACATTCATAAGCAGAATAGCACCATATGTCTCGGCGCAGAATAGCTAATTCTAGCTCATGTGACACACAAATATAAATTCCAGCTCCATAGACGTAATGCACTCGCACAGAATCTGAGAACTTCCTTCGGGCCAAGTAGGCCTGATGATAAGGTTTCGGTTTCCAGACCCGAGAGTTACATGTTCGAACCCCGATTCCAGCCAAGATCTTCCGTGTGAGTGGATCTAGCGCACGTTAAATTTGACAACGATGGTCAAATTTCTCCTCGTTGGTGTGGCATGGAAGCTTCCAGAGGGTATTCTGGTTCAAGTGCTCTCCAAACCATCTGACCAAAGGTAAAATTATGTCCATCCCAAAACAGTTCTCATTGGTACCAAAATGAGGTGTTAATATAATTAAACTAAGCTTCTTCATAGAAAATCTCGTTTACGTGAAAATATTATGTATCACATCAAAGTGAACAATATTATTTAGTTTTAAGAATCTATTTACGTTATATAGTACAACCATACGAATTCAAAACTAAAAGAGTGTAATGTAAGAATAAACTAAAATAATTAATGTTTAAAGGACAAACTAGTAAGACTTAAAGGAAATTTTACCATCCAGTCACAAACAACAAAGAAAGCAAACATATACACCACTATTAAAGAGAGACATTCGCCATCTAATGACAAACAACAAAATAACTCGATCTTTCACATTCTATCAAATGAAAAAAGGGCATTTAATCCCTCTATAAAAAAAGACGAGTTTTCTTTACTGCTCAGAAAATACTCTATGTAAAGTAATTTCTTCCAAGTAAATCCAAACTTGCATTGCCTAAAAGTAATAGCCAAACTTCTCTTTCAAAAATATCGGACCGTTTCACTCAATCTGAGAAAGCTTTTAGATGGCTTTTTCATCCTTCCCTTCGGGACAAGCCGAAGATTAAAAGGTTTCAAACTTTTGAGGTTTTGTTCTTGCGGCAACCATTTGCTTATCAGTTTCTATACATTCTTTGGTTCTTTTTTATCACCAGATCTGGAGCTATCTCCGAAGTTTTGTGTCAGAGTTAGTGAAAGTCGAAAGAAAATAGAGCAGTGCGAAAACGAAAAGGCCAAAGCAATGATTTTCTTCATGGATCGGTGATCTTTTCTTATCGTCGAAATGGAAGGAGGTTGGAAAGTTTGCGTCGAAGCTTTTATGTTTCTTCGACGAACCGATTACTTATTTATCTCTTAAAAAATTGTTGCAATTTGTATCTTTCAAGGACCATTAGTCACTTATTTTGAAAAGCTCGTTTCTATTATTTCTACAAAAGAATCAGAGATTGTAAAACCGAAACCAAATTCACCGGAAACACATCGACCTTGTCATAAAATACAGGATAATTTATGAGAAAAACAATTAGAGTTCAAAGCGTCCACTTTCACAGTCGTTCAAATAATCCGTTCATGTCAAATGATCATAGATTTACCGCATATTTTAATGAAAACTTCATGAATACTTTCTGGAGATAAATAGTTTAAAAATTATATTATTTCTAACTACGTTTAATTATACAGGGTGTCCACTGAAGTCATTCTACCCACATTCACTTGAGAACGTCGACAACTATTGCCACAATCTTGGTGTCTAGGTATAGTAAAGTGACCATGTGCTACATGTTGAGATCGGTTATAATGCCAACTGGCGGCAAACAACGGAATTAACGTTCCTATCTCAAAAACGGTACAAGATACGGGGAAAAAGTCAGTTACAAAATTGTAGAACATTTTTGATTTAGTAAGAAAAGACACCTTTTTCACTTTAATAAGAAGAACAGAACGCTTAAAATGCACATTTGTTTGTTCGCCAAAGTTTCCAAAAATTTGACGTCTCAAGACATGGACAAAAGTAGAAAATGTTATTTTTCGGACAAGAATGACCCCATTATACTTTTTGTAGTATATCTGATGAAAATAAAGGTATCTTGTGATAAGTAGTTTTTCTGTTTTCTTCCTAACGCTTTTCTGGCGTAAGACTGTTGGAAATCGAGACCAAATAAATGCGCGTTTTACACGTTTTGTTCTAAGCATTATTACTCCAAGGCTCCTTTTCGTACTGAATCGAAGACGCTCTACAAATTTGTAATTGACTTTTTTCCCGTTTCTAGTACCGTTTTTGAGATAGGAACGCTAATTCCATTGTTTGTCGTCAGGTAGCGCTGTAATTGATCTCACCGTGTAGCGCATGGTCACTTTATTATACCTAGATACCAAGTTTGTGGCAATAGTTGTCGCCGTTCTCAAGTTAATGTGGGGTAGAAGGACTTTGGTGGACACCCTGTATATAGCACATTCTTACATGGCTTTTATGTTGAGCACAGTTCTATAGATTTCACTATTTTTAGACACTTGTTTATTTTTATCTATTTTCTTACTAATAAGTCCCAGAAATGATTTACAAGCCTACAGAGAACAGAAATCATTTATACGAAACTTGAAAATGTCGAAATTGTCACGTAGAGAAGTCATTCATAGATATACAAAAATTCACATTCAAGAAATACAGGATAATTTATGGGAGGAACTACAGTTGTTGATTGGTTAACGAAACATAATGCTTTCAAATACGATGTCCACAAACCGTGCGATTCTTTTTTCAATCTGTTTATGTGGTGAGTTCACTGCTGCTCCTGGTAACCTTTTAACCCATTCATTGCCAGCAACATCTAGAGCACATCCAGACTCTTCGAATATACTACGAGATATCTAATAATTGCCAATGAATGGGTTAGACTTACTTTTTAACTTTTTGTCTTCCCGAGTAGGACAGGATAGTAAACAGTTTTGCTCCTATATTTTTACTACAATATTGAAAATATCAGAGAAGTTTGATACATATCTTTTCCCTACAAGGATCTACAGAGACATCTAGCGCCAACAAATTGTAGCAATTGTATTTACTTAATCGGTAAAGCTCTGATCTCATTTATTAAGGTCAAATAACTACAGCTTAAATTAATTTGAAATGAAATTGAATTTTGACCTATCGGAAATACAGTCTTAAAATGTACTTCACTGAAATTTGTTGATTTCATCATCTAAGTTTGTTGTCTATATCTGCTTTAACCGGCTGACATTCCTCCTTCATTAAGCATCGTTTGAACTACTTTATTAATATATTTTTATCACAATTATTACAAAATTAATTCTCTCCTTAAATACAACTCAATGAAAACTCAAATGCTACAGTTTTTATGTAATTGAATCGAAACTTTACTGCAATCTATAGTGCTTAGTATATTCAAATTAGTAGTAACAGTGACCCACAAGGCAATAGGAGTTAGCTTAACAATTAGCAGATACAGAACACCTGCTAGAAAGGCTCCGACTAGTTGGACAAAGTATGAAGAGCTGTTTACATGGACAGATGCGGATAGTGTGGCAGGAGGACTCTTGTCTCTTCCTTGTTGATAAGCCACCTTCCCATGTACAGGGTGGCCCAGCGGGTATAATTTGAAAAACAATTTAATAGATGGCGCTAGCTTCGAACAGTTGATATCAAACTTGGCGCGCATAATTATTAGAGCGGGCAATTGTATAGGTGTGCGTTTCGTTAACGAGCGATTAGTTTAAGTACATAAGTAAGTAATTGGCAGAAAAAAATCGTCGACTCGCTCTTTTGCTTCGTCTGTGGCCACAGAAACAGTGGCTTTGGCCATTGCTTTTTTATCGTCTTGCACCGATCTAGTGCGTTTGAACTTGTCTAAAGAAGAGGTTTGAAACACATTTTTGATGAGAAACGTGGAGGGGAAAAACAAAACGAAGCATTGCGAAAACTCGAAAATTGGCTTACCATTTTTATGGTTCTTTTGTACGGCCAGTTCTTTTTGCGAAACTCCTCCTGCCATGCCCGTTGCACTGACTTAACAATTTCATGGCATTTGGCCATTACGAGCACAAAAAACACTCGGATATCTGTTGAATATTTATTCATTTTCGCTTGTGACAATCGCAACTGAACACACTTAAACTCACCACTCGTTAACGAAACACACACCTATACAATTGCCCTCTCTAATGATCATACGCACCAAGTTTGGTTTGAACTACTCGAAGCTGGGGATATCTATTAGAATGATTTTCAAACTATACACGCTGGTAAACCCTCTATATAAATGAGGTAGGCTTTCAGTCAGAGAAAACAGGTGGAATCCCGACATAGACAGATTTAAGTGCGGATTTCACTGCAGCGAGAGAAGTGTGGAATTATTAGTATTCTGCTCTTAGCATTAGGGCTGATTTTCCCTCTCTAGTCCCAGGGCACTTTCAAGTTTCAATGCATTAAAGTAAATATAGCCAACTCAACAGGACTTATCACTGTGTATTTGTAATATAGCCAAATTAGTTAACTTCTACTGTGGAATTTATGATACATCGTAATGATAAATAAATTTGCCATACATTCAGCGATATCACACAGCCTATAATAATGCAAAAGGTTATGGCTTACGTTCGGTAGACATAGGTTTCGTTCATAATTACAGATTTTCATTGCAGAAGTTTTCAAATTTTCTGACCACGTTATGATTTGTAAATTCCTTCGTTTTGTTGTATTTCGTCGCAAAAGTTCTTCCATTTTCAGACTGTTATATGATCTATTAATCCCATGGTTTCAAGATCCATTGAGAAATCGTTAAACGAGCATCAATTTTGGTAAGACATTAAATACATTAGAAAACGCAAACAGTAGGTTTAGAGAGAACACACTAAATGAATCATACAGGCTTTTATGCTTTCGATGATGCATGCAAATTTTATTTATGTAAATTTTATCGTAATAATCGGATATTGTTTGAATTTAACATCCAGAACTTTTTAATTAACTGTGTATTTTATAGTAAATGAAGATATGAAGTACTATTCCAAACCATGTACATCGAACTCGTGCATTTCTAATACCTCACACGTTTCAGATTACGGACAAATGCATTTAAAACGAATTGATAATGTCCAAGAAATGAGCTTCGTATTCCGGAGAAAAGTAATACAGATTATGAATCTTCAGTTTCCTCCAACACTTCTCCCAGCATTGATTAATCGATTTCATTTCCCATCGATTACGACCTTTCACCGTGAATATCGAGCCACGGATTAACAGTTTCTTTCTGAAGAACCATAAATCTTCTACTCTTCTAATGTTATTCATTGGAAAGTTTGGTATGTCCCTTGATAATGTCATGATCAAATATAACAATAATTAATATAACCTTTTTAACATTCTCGAAGAATAGAAAGTATTGAAATCGTCAAAACTTTCGATCTCAAGATTTTAAAGTAGAGTGTCTTCTCGAGACCAAAACATTTTTTTCGATTTGGTATGTCTGTCAAATTATCGACCTGTCTATAAACACTGTCTGTCTATCAATCTGTCTATAAGTGTCCTTGCTCACTAAGCGGGTAAGATAACTATCGATGCTATAGGCACCAAGAGCATGGGATGACAATATGTCTGTGAACACGTTAACTCAAAAATACAACCATCTAAATCAGTTAAAATTAGAATAGGGTTTTTCTACTAGAAGAATCGTAGATTTGCTCCAAATTTAGAATACACTACATCAATTAACTCCTCGTCTGTCTGCCACTTATGTACATATGAAGG
>BGPR01000145.1:660458-764098 GCA_013235015.1 Araneus ventricosus | reverse complement strand
CGTGGGGCCGTTACCTTTTATGAAGTTTCTATGTATAGCATAATGAAACAGAAAATTCATTTTATTAAATTTTACGTATCTGTAATCTCGAATTCTTGAGATCGAATAAATTCATTTTAAAGTAAAATCAATGCGATTTTATTTTTTATATCCATGTGCTTCATTTTTAAAAAGTGTCTCATTTATATGTTAATGTACGTAGAAAAATTCTTATATATCAACTTCTAGATATTCTCCAATTAATATTAATATTTTGCTGAAATTATTGCTGGGATTCGCTTCAAACTCATTTTCATTATTAAAAAATTTTATTTTTTATGCAAAATGGAATGGAGATTTTCGATGAAGAAAATATGAATTTATGAATGAGATATTTCTTATGAAATTGTATAAGATGTAGCTATATATTGTCATTCATTACATTATTTAATTTTTGAACTTTTAAATGAAAAATTGAATAATAGCGATTTCATATCCTTCATATTATATGTTGTAAAGAAATTGGTCCTATTTAGGAAACATATTTCTATATTAAATTGCACTGAATATTTTATAGTGAACTCAACAATTCTAAAATTTCTATTGCATAATTTTGTTCAAATTACTTTTTCTGAAATAAAATTAATAATTAAAATTCATTAATTACAAAAAATAGGTTTCAAAAGCATGATACTGAAACTTATTTGTAAATGACCAGCTGGAATGTTCTCGCCTCGGCTTGCTGGTACACTAACACTATATGACGCGTTTTGTGTGTTTTATAGTATCTATATAAATAAAACTGAAACATTAATTTTTTGCACGCCATAGAAATCCAAACTACCGGCCGAAGAGTAAAATTAATAAATAGTGCTTTCAGGTTGAAATAAAAAAAGGCTCCATGAACGAGACTACCTACTTTAATGAACACTTAATTGATTATTTACAGTTATTTACAAATTAAAGGAAACAAACATTTTTACTGGTTCAAAAAAGACCAGTCATCGCGCTGAACTGAGAGAAAGGTAACATTAGGGATGACGGTTATTGCGAAAACAACCGATTTTAGGTTATTCAGGTTATTTTCACCTCCGGTTTAACCTGGCGGTTGAAACCTCGCAAAATAACCGGTTTACAGTATTTTTATAAAAAACAAACGCTGTTGTAGACAAAATTTTTTATTAATATTATTTTTACAGGAAATCAATCCATTGACCAATATTTATCTGTTCATAAAGACTCTTAATTCCCCAACTAACAGACGCCTCGAGGAAGTGGTTGTCCTTGATTGGCCAAAGATGATGAAATTCAAAGCTTCATAACTTAGTAAATTTTAGTCTAATCGAACCTAAAAACGAGCCTATCTTCCGATCTGGTTTTTTTACCTGGTTATTGGATCTCAAAAAAAAAATAACCGATTATAATCGGGACAAAAAAATAACCGAAAAAGCCGGTTAACCGAAACAAAAAAAACAGTTTTCGATTAAAATCTGTAGGTTTTTCCCATATTTAGGTAATATGATTAGAGGAAAGGAGACAGCGCCATCTGACCGATAATTACATAGGTTACAAACTATGCTTCCACTGTACATGCTCAGTTCAAATTCTACTGACGAATTTAGAAGGCTAAACACTGATGTAATAAAAGCGAAACTCCTAAATAGTCTGTACGATATAGAATCCAAACAACTGAATAGGTAAATTAGCTTTTAATAAATGGACACATAACTTTCATTAAAACAATTCTGAAACTTCAGTATTTGTGGTCAAAATTTAAAGTACTTGTAACAAATACTAGTAGCTTATAGAGAAAATTAGCTTTTGGTTGTTTTTAAAAATCATTTGGTTTGATTGGAATCCTCATTTTAATTTTTAAAAAACGTTTCAGAGGATAGAAAGATTGTGTGTAATATAAATTAAAAATTTAATGCATAATAAAATAGCAATAAATAAATTAATGAAAGCATATAGTAATGTAACAGCATTTGTGATTCACTATAGGATACTAAATAAAGGGTAATATACTTCTCTTACATACTTTACGTTCTCTTTATATACTTCGTGTAAGAGAAAAAAAAGACGGCACGAAATATGCAACGATGTAAGAAAATAAAATTATTAGAACAGAAAATGAAGCTTCGCAAAATATTAGTTATTAATTTAAAATAGAATGATTGCCGAAGTAGACGAGTAGTTTTTAAGGATACTATTATTATTGTAATTAAAACTCAACGTTTTGAAGCTAAGTGGCACCTACATCGTAGTTTTTAACCGAAGTCAGATGACAAGAACAACATCTGATCAGGCTCCCAACTCTCTAAACCTCAGTTCTGGTTATCCAAATGATTGACAATGGTACCAGGGACATGCACCATAATTTTCAATATTTTTATAGAGGAACTTTCCCCTTAAAAATCATTTTCCACGTGTGGTATAGACACTGTATCGTTGGAAATTCGGATTTTGTCCCACTCAGGGACTAATATGTTTATTATCTCATCATCCTGCAGGCAATTTGACTTCCTACCCCTAATGTATCACTCCATATGTGCTCGGAAGATTTTTTGGTAATGAGGACTGGGAAGAACAAAAGATACAGACCATATTTCCCAATATCTTAAAAACTAGGAAAGAACCTTCATTTTTCAAGAAAAGGAAAGGGAATTTATCAAAATCCCCTTTTCAAAAAGATATCTTGGGATCACAGTCACCGTAAACCAAAGTTTAATAACTCCTTTTTAAAATATTTAAATTCCGTATCTTTTTTTAAAAAAATTACTGCCATTTGATTTATTTAAAAAGGGTACATTATTTTTAAGATGCACATTCAGTGTGGATCGTTGAGTTTTATATATTATGTTTATAATCACTGAATTATATTATTTCTTATCTTCCTACTTTGTATGCACATATAATATAAAGGAATAACTAAACTTTCTTTTATTATTTACCAGCTTATATATACCCGTTGTTGCTCGGGGTAGAAATATTTTGAGGTCTAAATACTCATAACACTTTAAACTTAAACAGTTTTTCATTGTAACGTGTTTCGATTATTTCCTTTTGCCTTCTCCTGTATTTATGATCCCTCGGCCAGCAGCTAAACTAACCTCTTCTTTTTGTCTCCGTACTTTGAACCACTTCACACAAGTCTGACTATTTTTGAAATTACATCATTGTAGCGAAGATAGAACGCCGCCCATGTCCCTGTGCTTGGAATCATTATAGTTATCCCAGGCTTCATTTGCTTAGCAAGCGCAAATGGCCCTCGGCCCCTGTTCATATTTTGCTTTTAAAACTGGCATAAATACAGTAGTTTTTGTCTCCATGGCGCCACTAAAGCTGGCATCTATACTTCCCTTACTCCCCGGTCGCTACGCCGCTGCACACTGATTAGGATCATTCAAAAATTTGTGCAATTTAAACCAAACATCGCGTAGTAACTAAACTAACATCATTGGATATTTGAGGCATCGACGAAATAAAAACCGTTAACAGCGCTAAAGCCACATGAATAAAGGATTTGATGAAACAATAAATTGGCTTGAATTTCAGTTTATAACAATAGAAAGAATTGTAACGTTTAAAATGAATTCTGAAACGTTTATTAACATTGGAGAAAATATTGTACAGCAATAAAATTGTTATCATTAAAAAGATAATTTTTTGTTCTTTTAGGTGGTGTAAAAATAATGTTCCTATTTTAAGTATTTCAGAAGTTATTTGTGAAAAACGTCTAAAAATAGCTTAATTTTCGTTATTTATTTAAATAAAAAAAATCTAATTTGAATTTTAAAATAATTTTTTACGGTGTTAGCTCTCTCTTGTGCTAATTCATCACTGTGACAAATTTGGTCGCTATGAATCCAACGGTGTGGGAGGGCGGAAAGAACCAAAAAACGAACACACAAACACACACATACTTTTCTCTTTTATATACAGGGTGTCCACGCTTATCGTGAACAATAGCTAATTTCTAAACTGTTTGGGATAGACATATAGTTCCAATTTAAAAAATGCTTTAAATGAAGGGAAAAATTATAACATATGTGTGGTGAGTGAATAAATATATTCATGAAAAAGTTATGAATTCTAACTTTTTATACGGTCCCCGGTCCTATCAAACATATTTAGAAAAAGTTTTTTGACATTCTAATATTTTAAACAAAAAAAGTCCTACTCTTCTGCGACTAAAACTGACCGAGTTATGGAGCTTTGAATATCGCTGACTTAGACCACTTTACACCATTTCAATAGCTGTCTTAAAGACGATCCACCAATCAATGTACAGTACTTTCTCGACGAGGCCGCTGATTGGTTAAAAGTCATGAAATTAGAAGCGCCATAACTCGGTCAGTTTTAGTCGCAGAGGAGTGGGACTTTTTTTATTTAAAATATTAGAGTGTCAAAAACATTTTACTAAATATGACTGATAGGACCGGGGGACTGTATAAAATGTTAGAACACGTATTTTTTCAGAATATATTTATTCACCCAAAGCACATATATTATAATTTTTCCCTTCATTTAAAGCATTTTTTCAATTGGAACTATATGTCTATCCCTAACGGTTTAGAAATTCGCTATTGTTCCCGATAAGTGTGGACACCCTGTATATAAATAAACACGTTATTTAATATTCGTTTTAAAAGTTAATAGTAAATCTATAAATATTTGTGTATCCACTCCTTTTAATTACAGTACTTCGCTAATATCGAGTTGTTTTCAATTACACAAATTACAAACACAAAACCAATTATTTACAGTAAGATCGTCAAAACGCTGTTTCACTGGAAATTTCATTACTAACTGAGCTTCTGGTAAATTTAAATAACATAATATATTCAAGTTTCTGCTAAACTTCAAGAGCATGGTCTTGTGAAAAATTTTAATCTCGTATGTCTGCGATTCTTTTCAGAATTTTCTTCGTGGTCTTTATCTTCAAATAGTGCAATAATTTGTACAAAGACTCAGTTGATGAAAATAGCGTATAAACGCACATTATTACTCAGAATACCCTGATTCTTCCCGCATGGGTATTAGCATAGGCTCATTGTGTATACAATGAAAAGAAATGATCGAAGTAGCGTTGATCTGTAGCGAATACACTACGGTATATATTTAAGAAATGGCTGTATTCATTACGGGGCATCACGTTTGTTGATTACTAATATGCAATTCGCGAGGCTTTCAGAAAATTCTCTAAACACAACGCTCATTATTTAATGAAAGCTGCGATGTAATATCTTAAATTATAGTCAGTGAAGCTTGTATCTCTAAATAAGAGCATTTTTACATTTGAGGCGTGCTATTTGTTTATTTTCGGATGCATTTAATTGTTGTATATTATCAGGAAATTTTGTAAGCGTGCCTCTACATGCATAAGCATTTGTATTCAAATCTTATTTCCTTGCTCTAAATAGTTCTCTTCAGAATATGCCCAAAGTGCCTGGCACGTTTTAAAATTAAATTTAAAACCAAGTAACTGGCGTAGAAGAGCGTTGGTTTGCGCTAAAACACTTTTCATGGAGTGAAGCTTTTTCCGGTAATAAAAATACTACTTCAGAATTTTGCACATAAATGGCCCGTACCTTAAAAATAGAATAAAAACTCAAGACAAGCAGTTAAAGAGAATAATAAAAAGCTACCATTATAGCAAGTCCTAAATGTCTATCACAATTTGAAGTTTAAAAATGCAATGGAATCGTAAATATGAAACTTTGCATAAGAGATTCAAATGAAATGAAACTCGGTCACTATTCCCGATGGAAACTCAGTCAGGGTGGTCGCCAAGGTCGGCTAGTATAGAATATAGGATAGCTTATTTTGTTTCTGCTGTAAACTTCTTTTCTAGAATTTGTTTATTTCTATTTTCTCATGAGCAAAATATGTAACAGGGAGTATCTTGATTGAGAGTGTGATTTCAAGATTTTGTTGAATTTTGACTTTTTAAACCACCATGAGGCCAGAAAGAAAATTCAAATTGTGTCTCTGTCATTGAACTACTTAACTTTTCAGAATTCTTGTCTACAGATAGAAAGACTATAGACCAATATAAAATCAAACTTAAATTATGCCTAGAAACGAAAGTGAATCCAGTGAAATGCTTGATTAACTACAAAGTGGTCCAAAACAGAAAATTCCAGCAATATCGAGATCCCCAAATGGAGTAAGAACAATTGAACAAGGACTACGACTGTTATTTATTACTTTCCACTTTGTTCACTTTTTTCATAAACGAATTTTATACAGAGAAAATTATTTTACAGTCGTCGAAAAGTTTGGCCTTAAGATTTTATTGAATTTCGACTTTTTAAACCACCATGAGTCCAAAAAGAAAATTGAAATTACGTCTCTATCATTGGTCTTCCAGAATTCATGACTATAAATCGAATGATATATAAATCAAATTTAGATTATTCCTAGAAAGGAACATGAATCCAGTGAAATGCTTGATTAACTACAAAGTAGTCCAAAGCAGAAAGTTATAGCAATATCGCGATCCCAAATGGAGTAACAATAATTGAACAAGTCTACCAACTGAGACTGTTATTTATTGCGAAGTTTTGCAAAGCGACAAGCTGGAAGATGAATGTAGTGCTTCCTTTTATCCATTTTCTTCTCCCTTTTTTCTTCCCTGACGATTGAAAACTCCCGAAGTCCATATTTTCATACTATCCACTCCCTCTTGTACTTGGGGAAGATTGATCACAGCGGGTGCCTCAACTACAAATTTCCTCCCAATTTCTCGCAGTGATTGACCTCATTTCTTATTTCTTTGTACTGCTGCCGTTCTTCCAGGGAATGGGGATGAGCACGCGTAAGATGGTGGATGGGATAGAATTTTTAGGCAGTTATCCTTCCAGAAATGCGATCTTTTGTGTTTAAAGGTAGGAAGCGTATTGATTTTTCTCTTAGAAAACACTGGGATTGTTTTCGGTCGATTTAGGTTTCAGTTTTGGTAAATTGGAATTTCAAGACATGTTTCTGATCTAACTTTTCACCCATCTTAGAAATTTAACGGAATGAATTCTGAAACATTGCTAAATGGGTTTTTTATCTTCTAAATTTATATTTAGAGGAGAAAAATTGCAATCTTCTAAATTTATATTCGCCTAAGTTTTATTCAGTTAGGTTTTTCCAATTAGGTTTCGATTTTCGTCGATTTCAATTCGAACATTTCGATCGATTTAGGATTAAGTTTTGGGAAATTGGCCGTTTTAGAAATTTAGAGGAATAAATTCTAAAATATTGTTTAATGGATCTTTTATATCTATAGTGTGAAAATTGCAATCTTTTCAACTAAAGCTTTCATAATCTGTGAAATATGTTTCAGTTTTTCTAATTATTGTTTTTAACAAGTTTTTGCGATATGTGGGTACTATATTATTTTTAGAGTGAGATGAATGGTGGTGGTGTTTGCATAAATTATTTGAAGTTTCTATCAGCGTATGCTACAATATTTCATTTATGGAAGATGAAAGTCTTTATTTTAGGCTACTTTTTTCAAATTGTTTTCACTTTGTTAAAAACAACCAAAGTTTGTCATTTTACTTTGCAGCAATAAAATATTAAGAGCAGAAATTAAACCTTTTGCATATTCTTTCCAAAATTAAATATTTACTTAACCCGATTTTACCACTCCTATTACTAATCAATTCATTCTTATATTTTAATCCGTAGTTTTACAGATTTAAAAACAACAGTAAAATATTTTTTTTTCTATTGACATAAAAGGTGTCTAAGGCATTAAAACTGTGCAGAAGCTTTGACAAGGAAGTCAGAGGATAACATTTTTTATAAGAGTTTAAATCTGCTAAGGTGAATGATTTCTCACAAGGCAAATTTTTTTAAAATGTCCTATTACTTAGTAAAATGGTTGATATAATAGAATAGTTTTCTTCCAGAGTTGTCACTCATTTTCGGGCGATTACCAACACACGAATCCGTTTGTCTTATTGACCACCAGAGGAAATAAATGTGCTGTTCTACTGTGTCCATCTCTGATTACCGTTTTGTTATTTGAATCTGCTGATACCATCTTAAGTGCTAAAAGAAAATAACGTTCAATTTTAGATTATCCACGTGAATCCAGGGAGATACTAGATTAACTACAAGGTAATCCGAAACAGAAAATTTCGGCAATATCGCAATCCTGAAATCGAGTAACAATTTATGACAGCTGTTTATGTTGAAATTTGCATAGCATCAGGTTGGAAGGTGGGATTAGAGTTTCCTTAATTCCGCTTTTTTTCCCTTGGAAAAAGACTGTTTTTGAAGAGAGGTTTTTTCTTCTTAAATTTCAAAATTTAGCATGATAATCATTTTAGGCTGTCATCTTATCCGTAAATTTCGTGATGTAAGATGTAAATATCGTTCAAATGCGCTACAGGGCTGACAGTTGAAAGCTAGAGTTACCAAATTCGGCAGGTAGTTACTTCTCGGATAGTAGGTCCTCACTAAGGGAGAGTTTTTCAAAATTTTAATTGGATGCTTAATTAAATAAAATTAACCGAAATTCTAATGTGGTTCCTCAAGAACTTCGAAGCATATTATCGCATAAACCGCTTTAAGTTTCAGAGCATTCGCTTTCCAATGAAACCAGTTTTATTTCCGGATAATTTTTCCTTTAATTTTAATAATTTTTTTCAAAATTTACTATGTAACTGCTTCTGCAATAGATTTTTACGATGCATTCGCTATTGAAATGCTCAGTGGTCTGTTAATTGTGGAGTCGTCTTTCATAATATAACCTTTAAATCAAAAAATTAGAAATTTACATTTCAGAGATATTTAATTTTCTAGACATGCTTGCTTACTTTTGTTTCAAATTTAAAGAACTGGTGTTTTGGAATATTTTGATATAATTTTACGAATTTGTAAACTTTATTTAGAAACGACGTCGTAACAATATAATAAAAAACAGGCAATAAAATAAATAATACTTTTTAACCCTTTTAGTGCCGACTGAAAGTATCGCACATATGCGAAGAACGCCGGTCCAGATTGACGAATTTGTAAGGTTTGGAAAAAAGGTCATAAAAAACAAAATAAGAACGATGTATTAGAAAATTCAAAAAGGAGCCTATTACGAAATAAAGGGAGAATAAATTAATGCCAATTGTATTTCAATATTTGCTGAAAATCGTACGAATAACGTAAATATAAAACCTAATGAAAAACAGAAAAATCTAATATTATTAATATTAATCGAATATTAACTTATAATATTAAACGAATATTAACTTATAATATTAATCGAATATTAACTTATAATATTAATCGAATATTATTGATATTAATATATTTTATTAATCGAATATTTTTGATATGAATGTATAATATTAATGGAATATTATTAATTAATCGAATATATTAATGTGGTATCCCGCCATAAGATTCATAATATTTTTATAAATTTATTTTGAGATAGAGTTCTCTAGCGACGCGAATAGTTAGGCGCCATCGCATACGCAACGATATATCGTCGTTGGCACTTTTCACAAGTGTTGCGAACGGCGATATATCGTCTCTCGGCACTGAAAGGGTTAATATAACATTATCATATTACGATGCTGCGGATTAGAGGTCCGAAATTTCTTTTTCTCTGACTTTTTTCAAAAGTCTGAAAATATTTTTTTGTTTTCAGCTCTTTCAATGATAGATGGTGCAGACTTTTTATCAATTTCAGTCCTTTATATTTCACTGTTATAAATAGTTTTTATTTGTATCTTTTGTGGTACTTTAAATTATTCGAAATGTTTTTCTCTCTATTTTAATTCTTTTTTCATTATATGATAAACAAAAATTACAAACATTAGTTCAAATTAATTTTTAAGCATATTAACGATTATAAAAAATTTGCAACCAAAACAGAACAACTTTTGAATATGCTTAGTTATATATTAAAATTTCCATACGGGATATTAGTAGACTCAACAAAAACTGTTTCCTTGATATCTTAAGCAACATCTTAGAAATTTATTTAAGTTATTAAATAAATATATAACATATACGAAGCTCTGTTATGAACGCAATCATACTAAATTCTAAAAGGAATGCATGGAGATTTTGCTTCTCTACATTTAACTTTTAAAATATTAAATGTATTAACACAATTTCTTATTTCTGTCCCAGCTTTTATTTGGAATATAAGTCTGCAATAATTTGAAAACACAATATTTTGACTTAACTTTTTTCATAGAAAAACCATATCAGTTAGTTTTGCAACTACCAAAATCCTCGGAAACCTTTCTATATAATTTCATATAAAAAGTAACAGTTTTTATGACCCCTAAAAAAACGGAATCGAACGAAAATCGGGGAGAGCATATCATTTATCAAGTGAATTAGTCCTGTCAATAAATATTTTGTTTCAGCAGGAAGTCAATATTCTGTTTCTTAGAACTTTAAAAGATCAATATTTCCTACATTTAGCTGCTTAGAAGATCAATATTTTATTGATTTTACTCAAGACATTTTTTCGAGATATTTTTCTTTAAAATTTTTTCTTTGTATTTTTTAAAACACAAAGTGGTGGGGTTTTTTTACTGATGCTACTCAAAACCATCTGTACCTCGACCTATCAACCGGAGCGCCACCACATTTGGTCGACGGAGTAATAAGGACATGGGTAAAAAGATTCATAAAAAAATATTTGTTCCGAAAGTCGCCGACAGGGGAACATATAGCTCTTGTGGCACAAAACATAGGTAAAACTTCAAAATGCAAATTCCCGATTACTTGGTAGGCAGTTTCTCTACTAACGATTATTGTAATTAAACTTTTATTCAAGGATGGCTATATATATAAGATATAAAACAACAAAATTTTTGAAAAATACGAAAATTACAATATTACACAAATACAAGAAATTTTTTTTTAAAATTATATTAAATTATATTCTCCCGCTTCACCTCGAGCATCATTCAGAGATCTTTTTCAGATTCCAGCGATGATAAGCCTTTTTGTACTTCGTGCAAATCCAGTAGCTCTTTTGCGAATTCCAACGGTAGCAAGCCTTTTTTATATTTTTGTAAATATTTCTGTGTTTTATTTTGTTTTTCAATCTAGATTTCCCGTATTTGAATTTTTTGCTTTTGATATTTTAAAATTGATTTTTTTTGTATATTTCTTTTATACCATAACTTTTCCATTTTTCTCGGTGGTGCTTTTTGGGGAGATTACGGCAAATTTTTATGTTTTTCCGTATGTCGTTAGCAGAAAAAAGAACTACTTAATATCATAGGTGAGCTTCTCTTTCTGATTAGCGGCTTGCCATGATCTTTTTCAATTTAAGTTTTTGTCTTTTTTCTTGTGTGTGTATATATATATACATATAATGATATTTCTTTAGGTGAAGTGTTGAGCAACCATCTTTAATAAGCAGGCAGTAGTTGATCCAATCAATACTTTATTCCAATTTCGATTTATCCATATTGAAGATAATATAAAATTAACGGTTATAATAATATCCTTAAAGGTAAATTCCACTCCATGGACATGAATGGAACTTACATGCAAAGGCAGCGTATTAATGGAAAGGAATTACATTGTGAAAAAAGGGAACGTTACAACATCGCGTCGACTTTTTATACTAGTTTGGAAAAGGGGAAAGTCCCGCTCGCTAGAGCTGGTTGAATCCAGATTTCTTCCAGTTACAGTGGCAGTTATTTTTATACTAGAGCTTAAGTTGAAATAATTTTATGAATTGAAAGGTAAGAATAAGTGTTTTTTAAAACTAGGAAACTTTTAAATTATTACATATATATAGCCAAGTTGTTGGTAATCAACAGTGAAGGAAAAAAATTGCAATATTGTTAGGTTTATGCTTGCTAACAGTCAGCTCTTCAGCCCAGGTCCTTAAAACTGAGATCTGCCAACTGCTCTCTCCTACTTCAGTCTTTCATTGAGTACGAAGTTCAGTAATCAAAATGAAAAAAGAACAAGATCAAGATAAAAAAAACATCAAGAAAGTCTTTCTAGTGATACCGTGGACTCTTCTATCGATACTATGGATACTTCTTTTATTATTTAAGTTTCCTTGTTTTAGTTATTTAATTTATTTCAATTTTTTTCCTTTTTCTTTAGATTTCTAAATTGCTTTTTTTTCTGGTAGGCTTCCACATGATGTCCATCTAAATTGATTATAAAGAATCATAATGATTCTAGATACGGGGACATGAAGTGGTGTTATATAGATATAGTAATAATAAAAGTAAATATAGTAAAAAACCAAATATGCAAAGATTCCTATACAAAACAAAAATTATTTAACTGATTATAACCAAAAAGTTCAATTAATAATCAAATCAGTAAACATTGCAAAAATCCTATAAATTAAATAGATTCTAAATGAAATAACGCTTACCCTATATATAAACATATATTCGCATTTAAACATCAGTTATGTCTAAAATATTGCACTTACAAATATAATAGCACTAAAATAGATTAAAAAGTCAAGCCAGAATGAAGATTCAACAACTTTTAGAATTGTAGGATTAGGGACTTCCATATACCGTCGTTTATGGATCCTACCCTCCACTGAGCCTAATTGTTGGAGGAAAATAACGGTAATAATTCCCAGATTGCATCAAAGGAAAATATGAGGGGTTAAGATGTAGATTTAAATTGAAAATTTACGTGATTTGGTCTCTAAGATGAATACTAAAACATTTCGGAATACAACTAACACTTAAGTGATAAAAGCAGGTACATGACGTAATAAAAACGAGATGGAAAATAAAATACATATATTTTTTTCTATAAATAGTTATGCGTCTTGATAATAATCAACTTTAGGCTTAGAATAAATAAAATTTGACCATATTCAAAGACGTACTCATTGCTTGTTTATTTTTTCAATTTAAATAAAAAGCAATTTTGTTAAATTTTAACTAGAATTCTAAGAAAAAAGATTTCGTACAGAAATAGTTCCAAAAATTGCCGATGGGGAGAAAAATGACACTGATGTCATAAAACGGAAGTGAAATCTCCAATGCAAATTCACGACTACTTTAAAAAGTTGCAATAAACGAACATATTGTAACAAAAATCGTCTTGTAAGTGTACGGGAATGCAATTCAATAAGCAGGATAAAAAAATAAAGCTCTTTATTTTAAGAAAACAATCGCAGCACAGGTAATAAATGAGTGCTTGTACAAATCTTCAACAGAGATCATTAATAAATTTTAACATAGCACTTTAAATAGTACTCAAAGGTTTCTTATTAGCACACCAGCTTACTTACTGATCAAACTCCAACTGACTACTCTTGGTTTGAGAGCTTGCTTTTATACCTTTTCAACAGGAAGTGATGTAATCTCTAAAAGGTTCAAGAAATTACTGGCTCCCAGTAAAGATAGAACGACAGTTCAGGATTTTTCTAGAAAATTCCCTTTGTCGCCAATTCTGTCGCCAAGTTGGTCGCCAAGATTATCATGTCAGGGAAACAACTTTACAACTTCGTAACAATATACATTTATAAAAAGAAGAAATATCAGTGCTTCCACTCTTTATTCAACAACTCCCTTTTCCCACGGGTTATAGAGAACAAATGAGTGAGAAGATAAAAATAAAGCACTTCATTAACATAATGCACTTCGCTGGCGAGGACATAGACATTTTGGAATATGACCACAGTTCCGTTCTCATGGATCACACATTGCATCCTGTTCACAGCAATCTCTACTTCGAAACATTACTTGTATTTTGTATTGTATTACTAATATTCCATTATTTTACTTACATCGGTTTGTATTGTTCTACCTAATTTTTTGCATTATATTGTATACTTCTATTATATTGTATTGTATTATATTTGTATTGGAATTTTTCTTCCCGGCGACTCGTGACATACTTTACACCCTTTGGGTAAGCAGGGTCGGCATGGGCAATAAAAAAATATATTCGCATTTAAACATCAGTTATGTGTAAAATATTGCACACAAATATATGAGCACTTGTAACGTAATACATGTCAATTGTAATGTTCATCATAGTCCTTGATATAATGTCCTTTAAGGTCTCCAAGTTCGGGACCCCTACGAGATAGACCTTGGACTTCAAATAACCCCACAGAAAAAATAACAAAAGGTTATAACCGGGTAAATAACCTTATAAATATGTTTATATTGTCTTCTGACAATTTTGTCCTCACATTTTAAATCTTTTGACCCATCAATGAAACATCCTTTGCTCATACTCTGGAATTGAAAAGTGAAAATGCATTAATAATTTCCCAATATCAAGCTATTTAACTATGAAAAGAGTACAGGAGATATAAAATACCTTTGGATGTTTCAGCTGCAAGCATTCAGTTAAATAAAGAATTGATACATTCATCAAGAATTTAGCTCTAAAAGAAAGAATGAAGTTTATAACTTTTTCTGACTTTCTTTTAATTGAGTCAGTAATCCTTGAAAGAAGAATGCTAAGAAGAATGTCTTGAAGACATCCTGCAGCAAATCATTATCAACGCCTTATTAAAATAAAAGATAGTTCGTTAGGGAGGAATCTTCCCGAATTGTAGCACTAATCATGGTGAAAGGAGAAAGTGTTTGAGAGCATCGATTTCGAAATCACTCCCTTTTAAATAAGATTCTTCAACGCAGAAGAGTTGCGAATTTGGATGTTGAAACCTGCTAAATTTCAGCGCAATTCTTCTAATAAAAATTCTAAGGTTTTGAAACCTGCTAAATTTCAGCGCAATTCTTCTAATAAAAATTCTAAGGTTTTGAAACCTGCTAAATTTCAGCGCAATTCTTCAATGAAGAAATCTGACGAGAAAAAAATATTGTGTGCTTTATTCCGTAATTACTTCTTGTAAAAAGAAAGTCTTGATCAGTAAGTGTGCTTCTTACATGAATATATTTTGGGATTTTTACATGAGTACATCTGGTACTATTTTTCTGCTTCATAGAAATGAGCATGCAGTATTGAATATTCAAACAATTTAGAAGTTGAAAGTTATTTTAGAAGAACGACTTGATTTCATATAATAAAGAAGTTCCCGTTTCGGGGACAGCGGTGTGCTGGTGGCAAAGTTTAGGCTTCGAAACCAAAGATCCACGTTGTACGTGGGCTGGTATTAATTCTTTCCAGACCTTTGATGCCATTTGGCAGTGCCGCAATAATGTGCTTTTATTTTGGTCTGGAGAGGGTTTGGAGGGTACTTTGGGCCAAACGAATGAGTTTAATTAATCAGTCTTGAATAAATAAATAATTTTAAACGTGAAGTATTTCTAAATTGTCGTTGTTTTTCAATTTTTTATTAAGAAAAAATAAATTGAGATCGAAAGGGTTAACTCTCATGGCGAGGATCAAACGCCCTCTCGCTGATGTGGCGTAGAAAATTGGAGATGGTGTCACCTTAAGTGTCACTCTCGTCAGATGACGAGAAACCAAATAACGAGATGCGACCAAATAAAGACTTAGTGTTGCTACAAAATGGGACATTTATACTAAAACTTAATTAAAACTCCCATTTTGAAGCTACACGAGAATTATTTCGGAAAAGACCTTGCGATTTTCAACCGTTGCCTGATGAATAGGCCAGTAACTCCCATTTTGAAGCTACACGAGAATTATTTCGGAAAGGACCTTGCAATTTTCAACCGTTGTTTAATTAATAGTCCAGGAACTGTGCCAGCACCTTGCTTTCCAAATTTTTATACTTCAAGGGCCAGAGAACATTTGATCCAAGATGGCTCACAAGGCGTATATCGGATCTTGATTTCATTACAGTAAAACTTCGATTAACCGCCACTCGTTTAACCGTCAGTTTCTGTTATCCGTCATCGTCTAAAAAATATAATTCATCATTTCTTTTCAGTACTATTCTTTTATTAAAGTTTATATTGATAGTTTCGTGAAATTAAATACAATATGTATGTGTTATTCACTTGTAAAGATTTTATTTCCATTTTCGTCCCAAGCCAACAGTGAAATCATGTTACTGTTCGTATGCATTTAGAGGTTTCTGTTATCCATCACAGCTGTGGTCCGAACCGTTACGATAAATTGAAGTTTTACTGCATCCACCAATCGATGTCAATTCAGTACCACCAAGCCAACGCGGGCGTTTCAGAAGATTGTACCTAAAAGTCTAATTGAGAAAACATACTGTGAAAGCATAGTAATTTTACAGAAATATAAAATTCGCACGGAATTTCATTTAATTTTAAGACTTTTTCCTGATAACTTTCGCTAATATTTACCTTTTTAAACAAACCATCCATTTTCCCATCATTTCAAATTTTTGTGTATTTACTTCCTTGCTTTTTTACTTTTATAAAAGTAACTTTTACTTTCAAATTTCTGTGTAAATGTTGGGAAATAAACATGAAGAAAAAGTCCAGTCGAATTGAACTTTGATATGAAAAAAAAATTAAAGAAAATTAAAAATATTTTTGAAAATGAACGCTACTTTTAATTTATTCCTGATCTAATTATGCTTTCTTAAAGTTCGATTAGTCTTTTCATAGGTTTTGTTAATACCTATAACTTTCTTATTTCTTATTTATACTTTTTCTGTCAGATTAATTGCCGTTTATTTAAACGCAAAAATAACGAAGTTTCTACTCTCCCCCCCCCCCTTACAGTGCCGTTTACTTTATGGGACTTAACAAATTAAAGCAATAAAATTGCTGCTATGTATTCTTTCCACATTTTGATACTTTTCATGACAATTCGGCTGGACTAAAAGTCAGTAAAGAAATAACCCCTATCTCGAGTAAGAGATAGGAGTCGAGATTCTGGTGAATCTCTAGTTTAGACCTCTCCGAGCCTGTAAACACCATTTTTGGGTTATATCTATCTTTTTGAAAATGTGCATGTAAGCACGATACCTCAGAAACTCAATGAGCTAGACAGGTAAATTTTTGTACTCGCACTTTACACTAAATTAATGTATTAGACATGTATCAAGTTTTGGACCGAATCCGCCCACAAGTAATTTATATATCTGTGTGTCTCTAACTGTATATGAAAAAGCGATCAGAAAACGCAACAAGCTAGATGGATTAAATTTGCTAAGTGGTCATTGCACCAACATTTCAGATCGGTATCAAATTTTAGACCAAATGCGTTAATTGAAGGGGCATTTTTTAATCTAAAATTCAAACTCGATTTTCTTTACTAATCTATGAAACTAAAAAAAGTCTGCCATATTTATTTTGAAGTTTTTTACGAAGCACGTTGCCACTCATATACAATGAACTCATTATGAACATTTTATTATTTAATTTATTTGGCTGAGAGTTCTCATTCACTTTTAACGAATATATGGTAATCATTTTCATTTATGGAGTTTATTTACAATCTCTTTGCTTGAAATACGAATATATCATGTCCGCTTGATCTATTTGAGAAGGTAAATAAATGCCTTTATTTATCTGCACTTTATCAGGGCTGAAATTGAAACAAAATATTTAACAAAATTATTGAAATGAGAGGAAAAACCCCAACAATTAAATTATCCCCATTGAATACATATTTTTGATTTGTTTCTCATTTTAATGTGGCAAAAATATTTCCTTTTAGAATAATAGTTTCTTGACAATCTTCGGAAATTATCACATTTACAAAAACATCAGAGTAAAACGTAAATGGGAAAAGTAATTTTGCATACTTACAGATTATATTTATTGATCCCAGTCGAGAACGTTCAGTTGCATATCGCATAAATGCTGATTTATTCCGCTATATCAAAGAATAATTCACGCAATTTAATAATTAAGAATGGCAACAGTTGTTTTTGAAGTTTTAAGGATGTTTTGTAGAAAGTTATTGAATTCTTGTTTCACCACTATGGTGTGAGTGTTTGTCTTTTATGTAAAAAAATCAAGATATCAAAGTATTAGTTTATATATTTCATTTAATAAGCAAATTTGTCAACGCAAATTCTTTATCTTAAAAAATTAAAATAGGCACAATTAGTTTCGACCACACGTGGACGAACATATGTGGAATTATATGAGAAAATGGAGGGTAAAACACTCCCGATTGTTACTATTTAAACTATAGTTGTTTAAATATTAGTACTAAGAATTTGCTTTATAAGCAGGTAAAATTGCTATACGCACGCAATATTGTTATTTCCTTTGTAATCGTTTCATTACTTTTCCTCATGTTGAAATGAATTCCAAGCAATTCTTTACCAAAAAATAACACTGTTCTTGATTTCGTCTCTCTGTGGTATAGCTAAAAATGTAAATTAATTTATGAATAAAAGTGAAAAAGAATTTCTGGTAATAATGAATAGTGGTAAAAATGAATTTAATAAATATTTTTTTTAAATAACAAGCTTTTATTAGAGTACTAAAAGGGCAGAAGCTGTCTTTTATTTTCTACTCTTTTCTTTTCAGTTTATAATTCATTATTATAAATATTAAAATAATCTTCTAAACAATTTTGTTCCAAATTCCCTACCAGGTGGCGCCACTAGTATAAAAGCAAAATTTAATTCTATTGTTCGATTAACTGACAGTTAAAATCCAAAAATATTAAAAGAAAGTATTCTCATCAAGAATACACAAGTGTAAAAAATTTCAAAACTCTATCACAATTAAAAGTGAGTGAAGAAACGATTGCAAATTTCCATCTTTACAAACAAGAGACAAGTAAAGTTAAATAAAGATATGTGAAAAGGAATTTTCGTATTCAGTTTTCTTTTTATCACATTCCCTCCTTTAACATATGTGGCAAGTTCCATTAAAAGAAATAATTCCATGGATTTAGTATTTCACAAATGCTAATATATTCTTCTGGAACTATGGACTAAGATTAGTGAACTGTTCAAGATTTCTCTAACTCTTTTATGACTTCAAACCTACAGAGCAAATTCAATTTCAGTAATCTAGTTTAGGGACAATAGAACCGAAAACGATTTCCTGCAGAAGAAATCGTCTTTTCTTAGACAATTCAAGCAATACAAGTTCCGAATGAAAGAGATATCTTTAACTCGACTTTTTCCCTCTCAGTACAGAAAAAGATTCCTTTGTGATTATCTTTCCATATGTAATTCTAAGCCTCCAAAGAATATCTTTCCTAACCAAAAACTACAGTTTTCAAGAAATATCAAACGAAAATTTGATACAAAGTTAAAGATAGTAGCAGATCCACAACCATTCTTACCTGACTCGCTATTTCTTCGAAACCATTGAACCAGAATTTACTTCTACTTCAAAAGTTATTACTCAGACATTTTTTAATAGCTTTCCGTTCTTTATTTTCGATACCTTCAAAAACTTTGAAGCTTCTAATTATATTTCTTTTTAAATGCATTGTACCGTGACGGTTATTTTTCACAGTGCATGTAGTGAGGAAAAGTTTAAAGTGAAAATATGTTAGACATAACAGCGTGATAATGAATCTTTAGTAACTTCAAGAAGTATGTTTTCAAGAGTTAAAAATTGAGAGGAATTTTTTATCCAGAATTTTTAGTTATTAAATGATGTTTTTGTTTCTTACAATCTTTACTGACTATGTTTTATAAAATTAATTTATTTCCCACTAGATATTAAGAGTTTTATTTTTTATGAAAGAATTGCCTAGCAACCTGCATGTGCGAAAGAATCCTTCAAAATTAAATTTCCAAAATTCCACGGAGAATTTTTTATCTGAACTCTTGAGACAAGGGGAAATTCTTCCCTGACATTTTCTAACCATGCACACGCAATATTGAATGTAGTACTTTAAAGGATAGATCGATAAATAGGATAGATAGGTAGGAGTAATTAGATGAGAGTATTGAATTGCAGCTGAAATTCCTAAATATAGTTATGGCGAAAATTAGGATGTTATCAAATTAAAACTAGTCCCAAATTCGACGCTGTTAGCGTATTATGTCAATTACTCATCAGTCCTAACAAACTGTAATCCTTCCTATATAGTTCGTATAATTGACATATAAATACATCGTAATTTTGAATCGCGGTCAGATGACGAAGACGACGCCTGATCTGGCACTCCGTCTCCAAACTTTTGCATCACACCAATGGGCAGAAGGTTGACCCACCATGTCTGATTTCATGTACAACAGGCCCACACACCGGTGAAGCTTCAGTGGAACCGGGTTTCGAGGCTGGGACCCTCCGGCCCTGAGGTCGAGACCTTACCACTAGGCCACCACGGCCGCGATAGAATTTAAGTAACGCTACGTATATTATATTTTTTTTTAAAAAATATCAATACAATTTTGATTAGACTTACTTTAATAAGGCTTGGGAACGCGAAAGGTTCTAATGTAAAAATAAAAAGACATTAATTTTTTTAAAAAAAATTTGAAAAACGGAATTAATTTCCGATGTAAGAACTAAATATGTATTACCAAAGAAAATATAAATATAAGAATAAACAAACAGTTGTTTGAATTAGCGAAGGAATCGTTGTTAATATTTAGAGCAGCTACAAGAGCATCTTTAGTACAATTCTATTTAGAGCAGCTTTAGTACAATTCTATTTAGAGCAGCTTTAGTACAATTCTATTCCAAGTTTCAAACGGTACAGGTCATTTAACGTTTATCGACATGAAGGTTTAACAAGTATGAATTGACATCATTATTTCAGATCAGTTACGTTTTCCAGAAATGCACAAATATTTTCAAATGTTTTCTCTTAGAAATTGCTCAAATGTTTGCTGCTACGAGCATATTGCTATTCTGACGCTTGCATAACATTATGTCATGAATAAGTAAAAGAGCTATCGATTCATATGACCGTTTTTCATTATTTCCCTTCTTAAATCCTTCTCGATCCTAACTCTTCGGAATTTTAACATCAAAGTCAACAGATTCAAACGAATTCCAGTTCCAAAGTCGGCAGTTTTATGTTAAATGGACACCAACGTGCTGAAGTTTCTGCACCCCTCCACAGCGCTTAGCTCTAATGTGATTATATCACTGACTTAGAATTCATTTTAATTTAATAAACGTTGGCTTTGGATAGCTGCTCGAAGTGAAATTCGGAAATTCTGGCAACCAGTATCCCTCTGTAATTCAATTTATAGAGGAATATCTTCTTCAGTTAGGAATGATTCAACAGAACTTAATTCATTTATGAATGCTGATTGTTGTATCGTTATACTGTACTGTGAAAAATTAATGAAGCATGTTCTTCATTTTATGGAAGGTTCTGTTTTATGTCTCTTATTTATGATAATCGAATTAATCAGAAATGGAATTTCGTAAATTAACTTGCGTCTTATTAAATAAGATGCTTGAAGTGATATTAAACGTCATTTCTTTATTTGTAATCGTGATAAAAATGGGCTTAATGATCATATAAAACAGGCACATAAATTATGCTCTTGCACTACGATGTCATCATTAGATATTCAATTAACGTGGATCTTGGACGATTTTGCATTAAGAACATGAAAAGTTTCATAGGTCATCGAATAGTTGAAACTAAAGAACAATAATTATCACCCACGAATCCTTCCCAGATTTGTATGTTAAGACAGTAAAAAAGCCGAAAAGGTTTGCATTCCCATATCCAAACAAAGAATTTAGGCCTATAATGATGTCTCTCACAGTTTAGGACGTTTACATGATTTTCACTTAAGCCGGTTTTGGACGTTTGGTTAGCTTTGAAGGGGACAGGAAAATTTGATAGATATCTACAACAATTCTGGCAATACCAGGCGTGTTTTTTAAGTAAGTACAGTTTTGAAATTTAAAAAACCCAAGTGTACTTTTATCAATTTTATTTTTACATGAAAGTCTGTACTTCTACTTTTCAATATAATTTCCATCAATATTAAGGCATTTATTGTATCGTACAACCAACTTTTGAATTCTATCCTCATAGAAATCTGCCACCTGCCCAACGTGAGCACAGCTTAGGATAATTTAAGTGTTCGGACACAATCCATTAAGAACATTTCTTGAAACTTGAGGCAACTCATTAGATAAAGATGAAATCGCAAAGCATCTGTTTTCTCAAACTTTTCCATCAACTTTCTGCACCAAATTTTTAGCAATGGCAGAAGATCGCCCACTTCGTTCCTCATTATGTACATTCTTGTGGCCATCTTTAAATGCTGTAACACATTTTCTTACCATTCCTTTTCTCATAATATTTTATCCATACACTTCACTGATTTTGCCGATGAATTTCAGCCGCTTTCACATCTTTTGCACTAAGAAAACGAATGACGGAGCGTATTTCACAGACGGCGGGATTTTTAATTGACAGGTGCAATTTAAATACTCACAAAGAGACGCAAACACGGTCGAATTCTACCGTAATGGTGTCTATGGCTAACCAACAGATACAGGTATCAACGCGCGTGCGCGGAACGGCAGCTGAAGTGATGCAGTGGCCGAATTTCAAAACGGTACTTACTTAAAAAACACACTCGTAAAACCATGCAAAAATTTATTCAGTTAGCTCATTGCAGACAGACAGATTTATTTCCAAATATGATGCACCTCTAAACTTTTGGTGTAAAGACCCCAATACAAATTTTATTCATCTTGCTCTTTTCATTTTTGACGTACCCCGTTCATACACATATAAACATGATTAAACATGCGTTTTTCGGAATCATGAAGATTTAAAATTTTGATATTAATCAAAATCTTAAGGTCAAATTTTTTGGCGATTCCAATATTCTTTTTACTATATTTCGTATATGTGAAAGTTAAAATTATGAGAAATATTAAGCTTAAAAAATGCCTCAACTGATAGTATATCAATTTGGAACCATCAGAAGGACTACATCCAAAAAAAATGTTTTAAAAACCATTAAAAAGGTAATTTTAGACTCCTATTTCCAAAAAAATGCAGTTCAACCACCAGAAGTATTTCTATACATGTTGCAACAAACGTGTTGCCTCGAAAATGTAGATTTCGGATTTGATTTCATGAAAGCATAGATGTAATCTGAAATCGTTACGTTAATTACCGTAAAAAAAAAATTTTCTCTAATATTTTACGACTTAAGAAAGCCGCAAATAAATTATATTTTTTTATCTAAATGACTTTCACTTTTTTAATCATAAAAAATTTTGATTTAATATGATTAGAAAAAATATTTTATGAAATTAACTAAAAATATTGCAAAAAAAGTAATTACATGAAAGAGATGGTAAGTCAAGTATATTTTTTTTAAAAATCCGGTTGAATTCAGCATTTAAGTTCGACGGCTTTGAAAATTTACTTTCCTTTAATGATTGCTAATTAAATTAATCAAACGGAAAGAATTCAGATTTATTTCTTTATGTTTCACGAAATGCTCTTATCTTTGAAGAGAAAAAAATCATTCGCCTTTTTTCGCAAATAAATAACCCGATTTATCCGATTATTTTCAAAGAAGATAAGCTGAAAAATGTAGGATTTTATTTTTAAGAAAAGTATTTTTAAATAAACCTTTGAAAGATGCTTAGTGTTCTTTACTATTTTTAACTTATTTAAAATATACACTATATGTCCAAAAGTATCCGGACACTTTCAGAATTTCACATTTTATAGAATTTTTCCGGAAAGAATTAACTGACTGTCTTTAAATTTTGAACATGTGAAGAATAGACTGTAACTCACATTTTACATTGAAGATTCGGTCCTGAGGGCAATTAGGGGACCGTCTATGAACTGATGAAGACAAAAACTGTTTTGACTCACACCTCTTCACAGAGTACTGATAACAAGATGAAACTTTCAGAAATGGTTATGTTTAATGTGCATAATATTTACAGGAATGTTTGTTAACTCAGCAAAAATATTTGGGAAGTTATAAAGGTTTTCTTAAAAAAATACGAAATTTTCCCGCCTATTTTTTGCTTATAACATGCAGGGTTTTCTGTTATATTATACAGAATATATATATATATATATAAAATAACATAATTATTATTAATAATGAAGAATTATTAATAATACAGAAAATATGAGCATTTTTAGTAAATAATGTTTTACTGCGCATGAGCAAAACATAGCGTAATTTTTTTCAAAACTTTAAAGCCAGATATATAGGGCAATTATATAAAAAAAATTCAGTTCAATAACATTAGTATTCAGAAAGATATCGGCATTATATCGAGCAGAAATTTAGCTCCTGTCGAAGAGTAGCTAAAAAATGAGGGATTGTACAGAAATTGATATTTTTTAAACTTATATCTTTGAATCGTTTTATTGAATTGTATAGTGGTTAGAATTTTCTGAATACCCATGAACACTTGTAATATTTGTAACGATTAAAAAATATACATTTGTAGAATTATTAAAACATTTTAAGAAAAGAAATTAATTAGATAAAAAAAATCGTTTGGCCATAAAAGAGATATATTTAAAAATATCGTTTGGTCGTAAAAATGGTAACAATGGGATCTATTCTGGTACCCCCGGTTGGGGGGGGAGTTGGGTTGGATTCCGCACGTTAACAACGGAACCCAACCCAACCCCCCCCCCAACCGGGGGTAAAAGAATAGACCCCAATACATAACTTGTTAATAATCATGTAAATAATATAATTAAAGTAATAAAATTTTTTGTTATTTATAGTGCCTAATTACCTGAAATTTAAGTTATGTACGTAATTGATAAGTGTTCATGGGTATTCAGAAAAATTCTAATAACTATACAATTTAATATAACTATTCAAAGATATAAGTTTTAAAAATATCAATTTTTGTACAACCCCTCATCTTTTAGATTCTCTCCGATAGGAGCTAAAATTCTGCTCGTTGTAATGACGATATCTTTCTGAATACTAATGATATTGAACTGAATTTTTTATATAAGTTGACCTATATATCTGGCTTTAAAGTTCTGAAAGAAAACTTACGCTATGTTTTGCGCATGTGCAGTTAAGCATTATTTACTAAAAATGCTAATATTTTCTGTAACATTCAAAAAACGTTTTCCTAATTTTTAGAAAATGCTTCTCTAATATATTGTCATTTTTCCCGAAGAGGGAAACAAAAAAAATGTCAGAAAGAATAGTGGTGCCTAGTAAAAATACAACTTTTGCGAAGACATGGGTGACTCATACATAATCCTGCAATATGATTGATGGTTGGCGTGTTTGGTGACAACCAATTATCAATCATTTACCAGGTCTGATTAGGCTTTCGGTTTTGCACAAATTTTGCTTTCACTTTTCACACGAACCTCGGTACTATTCGTTTCAAAAAACCGAGACAAACACTTTTAGACGATTTTATTACAAAATGAGGTGACAGGGAATGAGTTAGATGAGCGCTTTTCCAGAGTTCTTTGTTAGTGACCTTCGTCCAATTAGGCATATTTTTTTAGTAAGTCATATTTTAGTTAGTCTTCACAGCATATCAATAAATGAAAATTGTTTCTCTGTACTGCTAAGTAAAATGTATGCACCTGCCCCTCTATTTTTCCCTTCGCCCCCATTTTGGTGAAATCATCTCCACCTGGCGCATGCGCGAAAGTGCGGAGGGTTTCCGTTTTTAATTATTATTTTAATCCCTTTTGGTCCAAGGGTTCACAAACTCCAGTACACCCAGGCGTACGTGTACTGCTGTTTGTGAACTCTTGATCTATCTGAAGTTTATGATCTGGCATTAATATTAACTTTTCAGTCATGTTCCCCCCATGATATAACTTTTCTCTCCCTAAACCCACAGATTTGTTAACACATTGTACAACGCGGTTATTTATGGTCGCGTTTAAATCAATTTTATGTAATTTCAAAATGCAATTTAATTTTGCCAATTAGAGATTTTAATCATCTACCAATTTTTAAACTTAAAAATCTATGGAATTACGAGAAAGAAATGAAATTAATAATTTTGAACTTTATAGCGCCATGTTCCTTCAGCGTCTATTTTGTTTCGATTCTTCTTCTAAAAAGATGAATCAGCATTTAAAGGACTGCGTTCAACTTCAATACAGTGATCTAAATTTACATCGGTATCTAATCATATAATTCAACAACTCTCAACCATTTTTACAACAGTACCTCCTTGTTAGGTTTTTATTTATTTATTTTAGTTTAGTTTAGTTTTATTAATTTATCGTTTTGAAGCAACATGAGGGCTATTTGGTGATGAATCTCATAATTTTGAACCGCGGTCAGATGACGAGGACGACGCCTGAGCTTGCACCCCCTGTCCAAACTTTCATACCACACCAGAGGGAAGACGTTGGACATCCTACGTATGATTTAAAGTGTAACAAGCCCAATACACGACGTATCTTCAGTGGAATCGGGTTTCGAACCTGGAACCCTCCGGCTCCGATACCGACAAATTACCAGTAGACCACTGCAGCCTATTTATTTTTATTTTACAATACCTGTACTCTCATATCCCCCGCAAACATTCCTCCGTGTAAAACAGGTTTTATTAATAACTTTAAGGGAGTAAACTGCTTCCGTGTAGGTTCAAAATTCGATTTTATTTTGCTAAATAGGGACCTCGTAACCAGTCCTTTTCTACACTAAAGAAATCAGACTTGTCCTATCAGAAAGAAAGGATATTTTCGTCCTGTTTCGTTTCGATTCTTCTTTAATCCTTTAACTGCGGGTATGGTTTATAAACCACATACTTAAATTATACCCCGACGCGGGTGTGGTTTATAAACCACATGTTGAGGCTTATGTACCACTAAATTATAAAAATGTTTTTCATATATAAATAAAATAAAGTAAATTTTTATCATTTATCTTACCACTAAATTATAAAAACATTTCTTTATAAAAATAACTAAAATAAAATTCTGACTTTTATTTTTAATTCCAAAATGCATACTTAGTCCTGCAGATAATTTTGATTCGCCAGTGTATCACAATAAATACATGACAAATATATTTCTTTTTTGTTTTTAGAGCGATCAGCTGTACTAAAAGTACAGGATTAAAGTGTTAATAAGTCGAAACAACATTTACAGAGATTGCGCTCTATTTAAAGTATTATTAACAATTCCAATTCGTTGCCAATTTTAATGAATAATTTTAAAAAGCAAGCTAATTTTGAAATTCCACAACACAAACTTGAACTTGGAACACAAACTTGATACCAAATCTCAAACCTGATCAATATCCGCGACTATCCAGATCTGATATTTTAATCGGAGAAGACCGATATGCTCTTCGTACATTTATTGCTAGTCCATTAGGGATAAATATTTTCATCCTTCGGGCCAAGATTTCTTCATAGCTAAATGTTTACTTTTATCACAGTGTTTGTTTATTCTGATGATAGTCAAGCTTGAGATGACAAATTTCCCTGAAGATCATAATATCTTGGAAAATATGCAAATAAGTATCAACTTCGTAAACATGTTTTGATAATATTGCAACTGAAGTTGAAAAGCAAATTGGTTACTACTATAATTACACCGTAAATGTTTGGAAAATTTTAACTAAATATGTTAAATATTCGACACTTAATAAGATTATTCAGTGTTGAAAGTTTCGTCATATTTATGCACACAGGATCGAAATCTAAGATAACTTTTAAAGTAAAAAAATGCTTTTTGTTACAATTTTCTAGTAAAAAAATTCTTTTATATTTTCATAGAATGTAAATTAATAGTAAATACATTTTTCAAAGCTTTGTATAAATCTTTTTTTTTTCTGTGAACATAATTTCAGAACTAGATGTTCAGAAAACGAATTCAAACAAGACGTTTATCGATTCTTTTTTTCTTTCGTTCTATTCAACGCCAATATTATTCAAAATCTAGAAGGCAGATGTCCACTTTACAACGAAATTCTTCCTGTAGTCAGACTGCTTGATATTTTCTTCCGAGTAATACAAACTTGCGAGTTTCTCCCAAAAGTCCACAGGACTTTTACTCTTATTTATTGAAGTTATTTTAGATTTCTACCCCAAGCAATACCTAGGTGTTCCATGGTCACTTTGCCCAGCAGAAGATAATGTGCATTCCCCTTCATCAACAGTACTTGATTCATGGACTAGATATGCCAAATCAAGTGGAGTTAGTTCACTTTATATTGAGAGTCAATTTCTGGTGATTCGTTGTTAGTTTTTAGACAGGTAAATAAACTCTTGCAAATTTATATACAGGGAACACGCTAAAGTCTCTTACACCTCCTCCCCACCCCCACCTTAATTTCAGAACGACTGCAACTATATTCATAAAAGTGATTACGCGCCACGCCATGAGACCGCTGACAACGCCATCTCGCGGCAAACTAGGGAATTAGCGCTCCTATCTCGGAAACGGTAAGATGAAAGAATTAGAAAAGGTCATCTACAAGGTTGTAGAACATCATCGATTTAGTACAAAAAGACATCATATAGACATTATTGCTAACAAAAGAACGCTTAAAACTTCATTTATTTCTCAGCGATATACAACATTTTTATATGACGAAATGTGTTAGAAAGAGAAAGAAACAACTAATTATCAAATGACATTTTTATTTTCTGTGTTGAAACTGCTCTCTGTGTCAGCTATAATACACATTTAAACCTTTGTTTGAAATTCAAGTTTCAGACTTTTTAACATATTTGGTGTCATGGTGGCACAAGCATCAATAATCCGTCATCGAAGGTCTTGCAGTATTGGTGGAGATGTCGTATACACCAGCGTTTGAGGTTTCCCCACAGGAAAAGTCCATTTGGGGTACGAAAAAGTTAAAAACCTCATGTGTGCACATAAAATTAACTTCATTCCACGTGTTCAAATGATATCGTAAGATATCTTGCTGGCGATCTGCTTACGAAATTATCTCCTTGCTATCAATTTACATACCAGGAAATCTTGGCGTCCCCCGCTATTTCTCCAGAATATCCAGTAGCATGAAACTACTACCTCCACTTTCGCGGTTTTTAATTAAATTTTCCTCATAACGTAGCTACGTTCACGCACCCGGGGGTCACGAGGTTTTCCTGCAGGCCAAATCGACCGTCGGGTAATTAGCCAGTCTCTCAAGCGCAATTTGCAGCGATATAATGATTGGCCCGGCGTATAATCTTGCATACTTTATGTTCATAGGATGACAATGATGCGAAAATTGCACAATTCGCGAGCTCTCAGGTCCTCAGAACACTTGAGAGTTGTTCTGGGAGCTTTTTCTTAAAATTTAAAGCCCATGATTGCGGCTGAATGACTATGTTAATTTAAAGTACTTGTTTCAGCCTCGAATTTTGCCTCTAAGCCAAGAGTTCGAGGTTCTATTGTAGAGGTTCTCGCTTGTTAAGTAATTAGATTAATGGATTAAAATTGGTATGGAGTATATACTGACTATTTTTCATTCTCGAAAATTTTAAATCATTAGTTTGAGTTATGTCCAATTAGACCATTAGAAAGGATTATTTGGGAGCACTTTGGATTTGTTCCTGCAGAGGCAAATACGATATATAGAATTATTTGCAAAATCTATGATTGAATGATTAATCGAATTCAGTGCGTCTCGGCGAGGATTGTAAATGTTCCGAATACTAGTAGTTCTGTAAGCAGTATGCCTCCGTCCAAAGAATAAAAAACTAAGATATTGTCTTCATCGCAAACTGTAAAGATTGAGCCAATGTCTTCAGTTGTCATTGCGCAATCTAGAGGGGGGGGGGAAAGGAATCCTCTTTCACACTCTCGTTTTCAGTAGGTTAACACACTTCTATAAGATTATTTCTAACCTTTACCCTTCATTTGCCTGTAAAGTATTCGAGTTATGTGAAAATTGTACTACAGCGAAGTTGTAAAAGACTTAAAGCTTGAGAGTAGAGGTAGTCTTCAGTTTTTATAGCATGAATCGATTGGCTTGAATCGTTGAAAAAAGCTGAACATTACGTGAAAAGGGAGCAGTAAAACGGCCACAATCTGAAACTGAATCACAAAATAAAATTCGTTACACAAGCGTCGTTTCCAGTGACTTCAAGGAACATTCATGTCAAATTCGAAGAAAATCGAACAACGAGTTTGGTTGTAACTGCGTAACAAACAAATTTACAGACAATCAGACGAAATATGGAACGGTCGAGTCAATTATTGTGGTCACAACTCGATGTTTTTACCACTGTATGATCAAGGGGACAAAGTAGAACAGTGCGAAATGTTTATATATGTGTCAAAAGGAAATTAATTTAATGTACTCGACGCACTTGACAGACAACTAACTGAAAAATTCTTGATTAATGCATCTTGACTAATGCATACTTGTACAATTTCAGAGCTCAAGCTAGTCCGAAAATGCTTGGACTTTTTGTTATCAAAATTTAATGCATATGAACGAACGGTGTGAGTTAAAAGTTACTTTGTATAAATAGACAATTATGCGTACTTTGACTGTCGATAAACTATGTTCATTCTATGGAAGGGAGGAGCCTTTTTAAATTCATAATGCCTTCTATTTATAGTTGATAATATTTTAATTTCTTATTTATTTCCAATTTTGGATTCACATTAAAAAATATTTTCGACCAAAAGTGTCGATGAGAGCGTTGAAAATTTCCGAAAACCTGATACAGATCCATGCCTAAACAATACTGATATTTTGATCGGAGAAAATTGATATAGTCAACATATATTAGTTGCAAACTCCATCGGAATAAATATTTTCATCCTTTCGGTGCAAGATTTCTCCCACCTGAATATTTACTTTTATCACAGTGTTTATGTGACAAATTTCTCTGAAGATGATAATATCTCGGAAAATATGCAAATAACTATAAACTCCGAAAACATATTTTGATAATATTAAAACTCCATTTGAAGCAGTAAAAGCAAAGTTGGTTACTTGCAGTATTAAAAACAACGCATGATAATATAAATCAGTGTAAGGAGTGTTTATTTTTTTCTGCATATACGTGCACATGATATATAAGTTTCGGCATACATAAGTACATGCTGAATAGAATTCTAAAATAGCTTTTCGAATGCAAAACTTTACATCCCCTTATAGGATTTTCTTGTAAAATATTCTTTTATATTTTGATATAACATAGATTCATAGTAAAATCTAATACCTTTATCAAAGTTTTGCATAAATCTTATTTCTTCCTGACGAAGAGAGAAATAGAAGGTGACTCAGAAGTATAAATAAATTTTTTAAACCAATAATTTGCAAAATAATGAAGGTAGGAAGATGCTGTTCTGCTAAGAAGGATGGTGATAAAACTAGATAATTTCTTGTCGTGAAATTAGAATTCTTTGCTCGCCTAGTTTGCAGATTTAACCACTGGACAATTCTACATTCTTCGGTATCTTTAGTTACGTAAGATAAAAATATGAATGGAATAACGCCTTAGATGTTCAATGCATAACATTCCATTCAAGACGTCCCCCAACTGTTAGACAAGGAACCAGACATTTTAACAGTATTAGCATCATTTCTATTGGTCCATTTTTGTCATGTGATCAAAAAATGTTTTCCGTTTACAGTATTTTCTCTTTGTATACTTTGTATAAGAGAAAGCAAATTATGGAAGTAAAATCATTTTTCTAAAACAAGCTTTTATTAGGGCATTAAAAAGTTGGATACTTTTTTAAATTAAAAGTCTTGTGGTCAATACTTTAAATAAATTAGAATTTTAATAACATTCATAACATATTTTAATTTTGAATGAATGTTCATGAATTTTTCTTCTGATATTCATCGTGATTAATTTCTTTATCATGTAGTTTCAGCGCCTAGTAGTTTTATGGGGTTTCAAACACAGCCCCCGACCCTAATTTTGGATTGAAAAATTAATATACTACTTTTTAGTAAACTAAAAGAAGAGTACCTCTAAAAAAATTATTATTATTTTCTAACTTTTAGTTTTATATTTGCAGTTCGTTATTACAAATATTATTAAATCTTTAATTAAATTTTTCCGAAATTCATAACTCGATGCCGTCTTTACATGAAACCAAATATAAGTACAATTAGTCAATTAACTAATAATTAAATCTTGACAATATTTAAATAGAGGAATGTCATACGCGACTTTATAAATTTCCAGAATTCTACACATCAGAAAATGAGTGAAAAATCTATTCCAAAATTCCATCTTTACAAACATAAAACAAGTCTAAAAGAGATAAACACGTGTAAAAACATCTCTTGCAGATTTGATTTCATAAATTTCACGTAAAGTTTACTCTTAAAATGAGCACCAAAACCTTTCGAAGTTGCGATTAGCATTTTAAACTTCATGTGATAAAAACAGAAAATAAGACGCATAAAAAATAATAAAATCAGGACGAACAAGACCAAATGTTTATGAGAACACGAGATGGAATTTGATATAGATTTTTTTTTGTAAATAGTTCATGATTGTATTCTTCAGGCTTAAACTTAAATGAATTTTATCCCCATAATTTTTTAGTTAAAAGGATGTAATGTTTGACTTCCTTTCGCGATGCTTAATTTTCTCAACAGCTTTTTAAAACACCCTCGTGTGTGCACTTAATAACAAATCCATTTCACTAGCGCATTCAATTGATATCTGAGGACAAACGTTCTTGCGAAATTATCTCCTTGCTATCAATTTACATCCCCGGCAATTTCCGTGGTACCCACTATGGCTCCAGAATATCCAGTAGCAGGGAACTACTACCTCCACTTTCGCGATTTTTAATTAAATTTTCCTCATAACCGTAGCTGCGTTCCTGGGGTCACGAGGTGTGCCTGCAGGCCAAATCGACCGTCGGGTAATTAGCCAGTCTCTCAAGCGCAATTTGCCCCGATATAATGATTGGCCTGGCGTATCATCTTGCATACTTTATGTTCATAGGATGACAATGATGCGAAAATTGCACAACTCGTGTGCTCTCAGGTCTTCAGAGTACTTGAGAGCTGTTTTTGGAGCTTTATGTTAGATTTTTTCATTAAAATTTAAAGTTCATAATTGGAAATGAATGACTATGGTAATTTAAAACACTAGTTTCCTGCCTCGAATTTTGCCTCTCAGCTATGAGTCTGCTGTGCTTCTGTCAAGGTTCTCGCTTGTTGTGTAATTAGATTAATGGATTAAAATTAGTATGGAGTATATATCTACTATTTCATTCACGAAGAGTTTGAAGTCGTTAGTTCGAAATATATCCAATTAGACTATTATGTTGGATTATTCGAGAGTACTTTGTATTTATTCTGGCAGAAGCAAAGGTGTGCAACTTACAAGGGGAACACCAGGTACATGGGTCACCAATTCTTTTCAAATTTTGTGCATTTGTAGTAGTGCCTAGGACAATACAATATGCAAGCTCCAAGTCCTACAACTCAGTAATTTTCGAGAAAATCGATCGAAAACTTGAGCAGATGGAGTATCAACCAGTTCGCAGCATGTTTAGTCCTAGATTGCGGCGGTCGAGTGGGATGAGATGAGGGTCTGGGTACCTGCACACTTCAAGTCATTTCCCCCAAATGTACTCCAATTTGCCAGCCATGCGACGTTTGTTTTTACAGACAGGCTTAAAATTTTACAAAGCGCCTCCAGAATTGTTCATACTTAACTGAAAACAAACGAAAAATTGCATCTAGTAAAGATACAATCAAAACACATTCCATCACCAATTCTCGGCACCGATATTTTCAAAATTGTTGACTTACGCGTGACTCGCATGCAAATTGAGTGACGAAAAGGACATTTTCCACAATGTAAACAATGTTTGTTTTTCAGCTGCAGACCTACTTATTACCTTGTGTTAGAATTACCTTCTATTTGCGGGCAAGTTGGGTTTATTCGGTGTAGTAGATGCCGTTTGAATTTATGTTTTTTGTGTCTGTATGACAAATATCATCTGGCAACTTGTAATGTTTAATGAGGCTTTGAAAACAGTCTGTCATGAATATTATTGTATACCGGTACGTAATCTCTTATTGTCATGCATTTTATCATTAAATATATTAATTACGATTTATATAATGTGATGAATAAAATTTTAATAAAATTAAATTTTTATCTTACAAAAAAATTAGCAGAATTACTAAACTCTGTTGAAAGTTGAATAAATATATATGCATATAAAAGACATTACTCATTATAAAATATTTAAATGATAGGGAAAAAGTTCAGTGAATTATGAAGCTCTGACACTAACCACTTGACAGCCGTCATCTCGGACTAAGCTTACAGAGAACTGGTTGATACTCTATCCGCTCAAGTTTTGGATCGATTTTCTCGGAAAATTACTGATCTGTGGAACTTGTGGCTTGCATGCTGTATTGTCCTAAGGCACTACTACAAATGCACAAAATTTGAAAAAAATCAGTGACCCATGTACCTGGTGTTCCCCTTGTTAGATTATGATACTCATCTATGTTTACTGCTTTGAAAATCTGAAAATAATTCTTAAAAACTTCTCTAAATAAATATTGTTTTACGGCCTCCAAAAATACTTTGGATAAGAATATTTTTGTGATTTTGCGACAAACGTTCCGATTCGGTATATAAATCTCTTTCTTAAATAATAATGATAAAAATTAAAAGTTTTTATAGTAAGTAAAAAAATTCGATTTTCCGCGTTTTAAATTTAATTATTATTCCCCTCTACTTAAATTCTCATATAAAAATTACTACAAATTTAAGAGGTGCAGATTCAATTGGTTTTAAAGCGTTTCGGGAATTCCCCGTTTCCCAGCAATATTTAATGCGTATGCTCGCTGCAATCACCCCTTTTTTTCTGTTTTGGACGCTGCTCTGGCAGCACGTCACGATAGTCACCAGCCATGGCTTGATTCTACAATTATCAAATAACCTTCAAAATTGATTTTTTTTTCCTAAAAGTAACATCTGAAATAAAGAAAATGGCTGAAGTAAAAATGACGCATTTTTTCTTAGAAGCATTTCATGTATATTAGAGTCCCGGTAATCCGGACTAGATAGAACCGAACTCTGTCCGAATTAAACGGAATTTGCCTTAAAATGCACTTAATATAAGTTTTTGATGAGTAAAACTATGAAAATCTATGTGTTTTTTTTATAAATACATACAACTTTTTCAACAGCTTAATTTTACTTTTAATACTACTGCATAAGTAGATCTAATTTTATAACCTACGAATTGATGTAGGATTAACAAAGCAAAACTTCTTTATACATAATTAAAATGCATTCTTTGTGCATAAATAATTTTAAAAAAAAATCCCGTCCGGACTGATGGGATAAGCAGGGTCTTGATTAGTGGAACTCGACTGTATTTCCTAATTCATCCGGCAATATACGGGCATCTACAAAGCGAGGTCTCTGCTAAGCGAGATGGAAGAAGAAAATAAAAATGTGTTTCCACATTTGTTAATAAAGTCAACGAATTTGTCAGAAAAGGATGCCAAAGGTGGCACTGGAGCCTATTTTCACTATGAGAAGATCTTTATCAGATGTTTTTTTTCAACTCAAGAAGTTATTTAGAAAAAAAAATTATATAATCACGTTTAAATTCTCAAACACTTTAATAGTGATGAGAGCAAATTCCACACATTTTTATGAAAAAAATGGTCCTGTAAATGTGTCGGAAAGTCATATTGTTGAGTGGGGGAAGTATTCTTCTGAGGTTTAGACTACTATACTACCGCCACAAGAAAAACCCTGAACAGGGTTGCCGCATGTAGACGAGTCGAAGAAAGGAGGAAAAATAGTGTAAAAACAACATTTGGTAAACTATGCGCACTTCGTTAGGCGAGGAATTCGTTTTCGACCAAAGTACAAAGCGAAATGAAAGTTCCGCCGATTCTATCTGCGCCAAATTAAATAATGCCCTTTCCTTCACCCTCTAAAATGCAGTGGAATATCCTGTTTCAATAACGACCGCCACCGCCATGTCGGTTGTCTGGGGGTTTTCTCGTGGCGGTGGCACAGTAATTATAATAACGTCCCGTTTTGAAGCAGCACGAGAGCTATTTTTGGATGGACCTCGCAATTTTGAACCTAAGTCAGATGATGAGGACGCCATCTCAGCTGGCACCTTCTCTCCAAACTTCCGCGCCAGACCAGCGGGAGGACGTTTGGCCCCTGCATATGATTTAGCATGCAGCAGGCCCAGTGCGCGGCGGATCTTGGGTGGAATCGGGTTTCGAGCCTGGAGCCCTCCAATCCCAAAGCTGAGACACTGCCACTAGGCCACGGCGGCCTCAAAGTATTGTTCTGAAAAAGCTTCACTATTAAAATGCAAAAGAAACAGCGAAATTCAGTAACATTCGCGAATCCTCTTATCAAAACTAAATAATGCTTCACAAAATTCATTCCACTAAAACTCTTCAGTTTTCACACTATATGCGAATTCGCAAATTAAATAGCGTAAAATTTCTTACAAATACATGCTTTTATTTTTCTTCCAATTTTAATATTTACTCAGATAATGGCTGTACATAAATTTTTGATTTCCAGTAATTTACAACCCCTAGACCACCGAAATGGCATGTTACCTATCTGAAAAAAAAATTTTTGAGATGCGGTCTCATTTTAAAAAAAAAATTCGTAGTTCCAGCATTTTTAGGGTTTCTTTTATTAATTTTTGAAATATGTCACTTCATTTGTGTACACCTTATATTCTTATAAAAACCTTCATTCGGAAAATGTAAAAGAAACAGCGGAATTCAGTAATATTCTCGAATCCTCTTATCAAAACTAAATAATGTTTCAAGAAATTCATGTAAATCTGATAATTATTAAAAAAAATATTAAAATGTTAATACGTGGTAGGAATTGCGGATTTATTTTTATAATTTCAAATAAACAATTTTGAGAAACCTTCTTGAAAAGTTATTTGAAATTCAGTCTCTCTTAACAGTTTTCGATTATCCGAGTCCCAATTAGTTCGAATGATTAAGATTCTACTGAAATCAATTTTTTCTCTCATTCACTACTAGATGGCATCTTGCATTTGGGATCAATATTTAGTTAATATATATATCGATTTTCTGATAATTAAATTTTAAAAACATTAAAATACTGTATTAGTTTCGGTACACACATCTGCACACGGTTTTACAACTCTCGCACATCTATAAGTCAGTGAAAAATTAATTTCAAAATTCGGTTTCACAGACTGAAAAGAAATCAAACCTTAAAGATTTTTTAAAGATTGATTTTTTTACTTTCATTTCTTCAATAAAACATGGGGAAAGCACTTTAAAAAAAACCTGTTTGTTGCCTACTTACAATACTTTGCTTTATTTCCAGAAAATATTTCTTTGATGAAATTCTACAATGTCAAACACAGATTTATTTTAATAAATAATAATATGGATAAGGAATTTCCTTCAGCATTTTAGAATAAAATATGTCAAGCGTGCAAGCAAAGCTGAAAAATGTGGGGAGGTTGTCTTTTCAAATAGCCGCTGATGTTAAAGGCGAAGGACTACTTTACTTGCGTGACTCTTTTGTTTCTCGAAGTTTCTCGTAAGTTTTTAAGTTTAAGTAAGTTTTTTTGTAACTTCTGTTGTTGCCCTTTATCTCTAAAATAAGACATTAGGTATGTTTTTAACATATGTAATTACCCATATGTAGAGGATCTCCCATACAACGTTTTTTGTGGCGTTTTGGCGTGCGAATCAAATTCTTTCCTGATGAATGGAAGGAACGTAGTCCTACGTTTAGAAATGCAAACTCAAGTGAAAAACATCAATTTATTTTTATTTTTTTATCAGCACACAGGCTGCCATCTATATGTTGTAAATTGATTTAATAAAAATTTATGTATGCATCTTATTGGCAACAACAGGCATGAGAGCTTCAGTCTTATTTTCAAGATTTTAGAAGACAAAATTGGGTTTGTTGCTTAAAGGCAACATTTAAGGGTTAGATAAAAGTGTGCATAAAACAAGAGACATTTAATGATCATTTGTACAGATTTCGTATATTAACGAATACTTGGGTAATAAATCACACAAAAGGTAGTATTTTGCTCTAGTCTGAATCCTCCAAGACAAAGAAGGTTCTCCAGGAAACTTGAACTACTCAGAACCGTTCCATTTATCCAACTGAATCCATCACAAAGCAGAGAGATTGCAACTCAACTTAACTGCAAGTGACAGAAACGCATTACCCATCTTCACGGGTGGCATATGACGAGGTTACCCAACTCTTTACTTAACTCTCAATGGAAAATTGGATTCCTGATGTCATTATGCGCTATGAATGTTTTCCGTAAAAAGGAAAGGTTGAAGACATGGGAAAGGTTCTGTCTTTCCTGGTGTCTGAAAGGAGAAAAAGTTTTCGTTTTGGACTTCTGCCAATTTTGGACCAAAGTTTAAGCTGTTAGTCTCCTTGTGGAGGAAAAAGAGGTAGTCAAGTGAAGAATCTAAATGAGAAATGTAACCTTTTTGTGAGATTTCTATGGTTTTGATTAAATGAACTCTTCTTCTACTAGAAGTACGACTCGTTTTGACAAAGCGAACTTTGAACTATTTTTGCCTTGGGAGACTTAAGTTTGCATTTTTATGAAAATTCTTTTGTGGATGGAAAATTTTGTTCTTTTTTTTAAGAATTTCGGATGAAATGGTTGGGAACTGCATAAAATAGACAAATTCAGAATTTTATTTTTCTAAAAGGATTATACAGTTTCTGACAGATGTTCAAGACTTAAAAGTTCAGTTTTTCTTGACTATTTTATTAAAAATTCTGTTTCTTGGAATACGCTGTCAATTTGATTGAATTAAAAGCCATAGCACTCTTGGCAAAATTATTTTTTTCTTGATCTTATAACCTCTAATAATGAGTTAATTATTGTTTATAAGTTTGTAAAAGTAAAAAACGTTTTCGTAATAGAACTGGCGCTCGAACAATTTAAGTTATTAAATAATGACTTAAGAGTAAAAAAATTAATTTTAGATCGTAAAAGTCGGTTTCTCATTGAAATTAATTTTTTCTTGAATTTTTTAAAATTTATTAGGTAATTATTAGAAAATATTATTAAAATTGTAAAAACTTGCAGGCAATGCATTCTTACCGTGAACAGAAAAATCTTTAAAAATTATAAATATTCATTCTCCTGGAAAAATAAATAATTTTCATTAAAGAAAACATCTTATTTCTATATCTGCATTCCGTCACTTAACAAGCAACATCACCTATCTCATTTTTTTGAAATTTCAAAGAGGAAGAGAAAACTGAATTTTTTGCAAATAATGACGAATATTTTTAAATTTTTTTAACATCAGATATGAACATGCGACCTCATGTTCCTACTAGTTGTGAATAAAATTCAGAAATATCCATTATCGGTTGCGAAAAATTCAGTTTTCTCTTCCTCTTTGAAATTTCAAAAACATGAGATAGGTGGTGTTACTTGTTAAGTGACGATTTAAGTATTTCTACTTCCCAAGTAGCACATAGTAAATAGTGCACCACTTTTACAATATTGAGCAATATACCAAAAGATTATACAGTTTTGTAAAAACATAGTACTGTATAAATGAATTATTATGGTTTCTCAACAGGTACTTGGGTTTAAAACATAAATCTACTGAAAAAATAAAAAAATACATATTTGAAATTATTTCTGAATGTAATCTTGAATGTTCATTTCAGTGCTATAGAAAAAACGCAGATCATTTTCTTTAAATATTGTTAATATTTTCTATAAATATCCAACTGAAATGGGATGTAAATGTAATGAAATATTCTTATTTCAGAACATCAAATTAAAAATAAGATTTAATAAAATTATTTAATTTCGAATTACTATATTAAGTAGTCGTTTTCTTAAATTAAGCTTAGATGCTGAAAAATGTTAACTTTTTTTTATTTTTCATTGCATTGTGTTTGTTAAAACTTGAATATATATTACGGTGCCAAATGTTAAAATTAGATTTATATTCAATTATATTTATTTCAATTATGAAATGAGCACTGGGTGCTGAAACATGAATACAAATAATAATACAATTTTTACTACACCTTAATGAAGCACCTACCTTTTCAGGCACCTAAAAATGAATAACCGTTAGTGGAAGTAGCTGAAAATAAGATACAATTGCGTAGTGAAAACAAAAAGAGAGATTAAAGTAAAACCAAAATTCTTAAATTTAAATATTTTTATTAACAATTGTTTAAATTAAATCAGTTTTTGCCACAATTAACAAATAGATATATCCAATTATGATGCACACGATCAACACATCAAAGACAACAAAGAAAAAAGAAAATATAGCTACGCATTATTACAAAAGCGCTGCAGGCTTAAAAATTGTTTAAAAAAAGATACAAAGAAAATATATATTAAATTAAAGAAAGAGCTCTCTTAGTAGAAGATTGTAATATGTCGTAAATTTACTGGGCACACATTATTTTGACGAACGAAGACTTTTTCAGCTGCCATTTTGAGCTACTGCTCTTGGCATGACCAGGCAGAATTTGAAATTTTTCTTGAATTGCAGTCTACTACTGCCACAATATTCACCACTTGTTCGGAGAACAATTATTTCGAAAATTGCTGTTGTAAAAACATTTTATTACTGCCGTAAAATTTGTTTCGATGAATGAAATCGTAGATTTATTTTACGTAGCGAAAGCCGTCGATTCAGAGGATCTCCTCTGTTAACACATTCTGCATACCACTGTAACAACGTCGTTCTGGTGTGGTCCAGGATCACGAAAAGTAGGTTCGGTTCAAGTATCGTCTTCTTCCAAAATTCGGCTTTTTGAAGATTTATTTGGTTTTTCATTCTTGGTAGATCGAACTATATCATCGCAAACATTTTTATAGGCCTGATAGCACGTCTGAGAGGCCGAGAACCGGAGGAATAAATCCAAAGGTCTCGAGCCTCGAAAGGGTGCGTGCGTTCACTACAGAAACTTCAAATCAAAAAGACAAAGGAAAGATCCCAGACAGGTGACGCGCAGAACCAGATTAAATTCAAAAACTTCCGCCGTACAAAATGGCGAGAAAATAGTTCCGTTAAAAAAGCAATTTATAATTTAATAAACCTTAAAACATTAAAGGAAATGACATAAAAAGTTAAAGCAATTAATAATTAAGTTGATAACTAGAAAAATAAATATGAAAAATTAAGATATTTAATAAAACTGTAAAAATTACCTTTGAAATTTTAAAAGATGCTAAAGATGCCACAAGATAGGAAAGAAACTTTGGTGGCGAAAATTTAAATTATTTAAAGTTACTGGTAAAGCCGGAAAATGATGTAATTGCATTTTTTGCAATCTAACAGTGTTCCTGATATAAATTGTTAATCGTCTAAGTATCGTCTGCTTTTAAGCTTTTCTTTAATGTTCTTCCAGAATTCTGTTGCCCTTTTGTGAGAGAGCCAAAATTCTTCTGCATGACTCGGAACTTAATAATGTTATCATCCGGTCTTCTGATTTCTTCTGCTTCCCGCCTTGGGATATCCCATATTTTTCTTATTTGAATCCCTTCTCGGGATTCGACAAATCCTCAACTGCTCCGGTTACTTTTCAACAACTTTTCCACCACCATCGCTATCAGTATTCTTCCTTCATTCCCATTTTTACAGACGGCTCGAAATCAGATGGACATGTTGGTTGTGGTGTAGTTTTTCCATCTGATACACTGAGCTATCGTCTGCATAATTGTTGCTCTGTTTTTACTGCTGAGTTAGTGGCAATCTTCTGTGCTCTCCAGGAAATTTCGCCTTCTAGCCAGCGCAAGTTTATTATTTACACTGATAGCATGAGTGCTTTGCAAACTCTTTCTCATTATGACACTCAAATGCATCCGGTTGGTTTAGAAATTTTATCTATTTTACAGTTTCTTCGGAATAAAAGCTTTAATATTATTTTCTGTTGGGTTCCGAGTCATGTGAGGATTTCTGGTAATGAAACAGCTGATGCTATTGCAAAATTTGCCTCAGCGTTTCTTCCGCGAGCACTTCCTTATGTGGATATTAAAAAGTTTTTCGTTTCTGGCTTATTCTCTTTTTGGCAGCAGAAATGGGATCTTTTAACCAATAACAAACTGCATTCCGTCAAACCCTCCATTGGTTTGTGGCCCATTTTGCCTATACGACAGGTTGATGTTAAACTGACTCGCCTCCGTATAGGGCATACTCGCTTCACACACAAGCACCTCATTTTTGGCGAAAGGGCACCAGTTTGTCCCACGTGTCATCAGACTTTTACTGTTCATCACATTTTAATTGAATGTCCATCTTTTAAATCTCATCGTGTTGACCATTTCCATTCATCGTCTCTTACCTTCCAAGACTTGGTGGGTGAAAAATACCACCCAAACATTTTTAACTTTTTAAAGACGATTGGGTTTTTTATGAGCATTTAGACCTTTTAATTTGGTTTTTTGCTATTTTACATATGAATCATTTCGAGCAATTTTCTTTTCACATTTTTGTTGATTTTTAAAATTTTAGTACCACTGTGTTGAATTTTACCATTTGATTGGCGCAGTTTGGCCAAAAATGGCTCTTGCGCCATTAAACCCCAACTAACCAACTAACCAATCCAGAATTCTGTTATTGCGTTCTGGCAACTGTGTCTTCATCTATATTGTTGTTCGCAATGCGTTAATGGCCGTGTGTATATGTTGACATGACGTGAAAATAAATGTGCGTTTGTGAAACTTAACAAGATGTTTGTCAAAAACGGATTTTTTAAAAGAAATTTAAGAAATCATGTTCCTTTATAAATTATACGTCCGTTTGATTTATCACTATCATTTTTAGCTCCTTCACTTAACTTAGTCCATACGTGGAGAAATTTAAGTCTATTTTTGGACGAAATAGGTTTCTGGCCTCACATTTGAACTTTAATGAGCAAAATATTCATTTACTCGCGATATAATGACCTGCTTGCAAATGAATGGTCATGCCAGTCATCAATCTTCACAAGTTTATGCTAAAAAGCTGAATTTCTCATTTTACAAAATGGGAAATAATGGGCTTTTAAATTAAGGATGGGTGGATATGGATTATAATTATGAGAGGATGGTATGTTATGCATATGGTGGTGTAATGATTTATTGCCATAATTCTTAATGAGGAGCATAATGAGAAAAGTTTTCACATATACGTACGTGCTATTAATAGTTTCAAAATCTTAAGGTAATCATAAAATAAGAATGAACTAATTGCACGTCTCTGTTGAGCTATTTCTTTGATTTTTTAAAAATTTCTTATCATCCAATTGACAGAAACAAATTTGAAAAAAAATCCTTTTTTTCAAATATGCTTTTAATATTATTTTGCAGAATATTTTATTTTAATTATTTTCTACTTTTATTTAAAATTTATTTCTATGAATATTATGGACTCCTGAAATCAATTTATTCTCGAATTCAAGACCAGGTGGCGCCCCTACTACGGAATAAATTAATCGATTAACTGATCATTCATTTCTGATAATATTTAAATAGAGTATTTAGAATACTAATGTGTAGAGAATTTCAAAACTCTAACACATCTAGAAGTGAGTAAAAAATTGATAAAGGGACATTATAAACGTCAAACAAATCAAGTTAAATAAAAGTGTTTAAAAATTTTAAAATATCCTTTTGTTCCTTCATAATTTTGGTAGTTATTTATTATTTCCTACAAAATATAATTTCTCTTATTAACCTTGGGAATATATTATTAAAAATAAATTACTCAGCATGAAATTTTAGTTGAATCAATTCCTACTTACCCATTGTTCGTAGAATGTTTCCCAACAATTTAATTTTGGAATTTATGCTATATATTTGGAATGCAGAAGATAAAAGGATGCGAGTTCACAGCAAATCGTAAAAGAACGTGCAGTTAAATGTTACAAGACATGAGCAGTTTCATTTACCATCTATAAGGTATAAAAGAAATGGTTTAGATGGTCACTGACTTTAAATATAAATTTAGAATTAAAAGATAGTCAAAGATTATAAAAAGTACAGTCAAGTAGTTATTATTAAGGGACGAACTGACGACATTTCAAGAGTTTCAACATATTGTAAATTGTATCAAATTTTGGAATCTATCGTCAAGGAGAAGATGTCCAAAAAGCAATACTCGATTTTCTTCGCTATACTACAGAGCGCAAAGCGTTCCATATTGTCTAAATACACCTGAAAGACAATGGAAGAACATTCCCACTGGTTGAATACATATCTTCAACCTTGTTATAACTAAAATGGAATTTCTTCAAAAGTATGAATATCTCGTTGCATGAAAAATTGAAGCTTTATACCCTCTTCGCCAATTGCAGCTTTACTTTTTTTTGTCTCTTTACAGTGGGTGGATCGTTGGCCAATTCCCGGCTGACCCTCAGCTCTCGTGGGGGCACTCCGGTCTCCTTGAAGTCTGGTGGTGGTCCGTTGGTGGACGAGAGTGTGCAGGTGGACCTCTCAGCGGACACCATCTCCTACGAATCGGAAGATGAGATGGTGAGACGGCGCTCGAGTCTCGTCCTCAGGAACAAGAAGGGACACCCCATCTACTCCAGGGAGGACATTCGAGAGCAGTACTGCATCAACAGGAAAGAGGTATCAAGGCATCAAATCTCCTATTACCTACATTTGTTTCTCAGTTACCACTTAATATCAGAAGTTTCATTACTCAATGGAAAATTGTCAGAAGTTGTTAATTCGGAGGGTATTCCAGAGAAGTAACGCATTGAATAATAAAAAAATTATTCCTTGTTATAACTATATATATTCTATTAGTGTCATTTGTATATTGGAAGCCTCATATCTCGATGGTAAATTGGTGGCAGTCAGGAGTTTGAAAGATATTCGAGAGCAGTAGAGAGCATATTGTAAGAAGGTATTCCTGTTTACAATATCGAATCTTCTATTACTTTTATTTATATGTCAGTTATAAAGTTTTAGCAGTCAGGAATTTGGAGGACATTTTAGAGAAGTACCTCATTAACAGGAAAGAGGTATTCTTTCTTATAACATCAATTCTTCTAATGATTTCATTTGTTTGTCAGTTATCAGTTATCTCATTAAGAATTGGTAGCAGTTATTAATTTGGAGAATTAATTTGGAGTTATTAATTAATTCGAGAGTAGTACCACATTAACAGTAAAGAGGCATTCCTTGTAATAACAATAAATCGTCTATTAGTGTCATTTGTATGTCAGTTACCAATTCATATCAGAACTTATAAACCATTAATATATCAGAAAATTGGCAATTTAGAACACATTCGAGAACAGTACTGCTTGAACAGAAAAACAGGTACCTATTCCTGGTTACAACATCAAATATTAGTTTCATTTGTATATCACTTTTCACTTTATATCGGAACCCTCGTATCTCAGTAGAAAAATGGTAATAGGAATTTGAGGTTAAAAAATAATAACCGTTTTATTCTAAATAATCTATACAAATGGAAGTTTCTTGGTAATGGTTATCAAAGAGTTATTTCCCTCTTTTAGGACGGACGGCTATTATGAAGTGAGTTAAGAGACAGCCACTTAGCGACGACAAAAGAAGTTCTTGGGCACGTAGCTGTTTTTTATCGACATTATTTAACTCTTTGGAGATGGATGGCTGTTATGGGGCATTTAAAATGCTAATCATTTACGAACTAGAAAAGGAATTCCTGGACGTGTGGGGAGCTGTCAGGGATATCATTTAACTCTTTAAGAACGTATTCTGATAACAGGCTTAAATAATGACAGTCATTTACGAGAAGAAGAAATTTCCGGCCTTGTGGCAAGGTGTTGGAACATACGGATATTCAAACATAGGTCCAGAGATAAGCATTATTGAGACGGGTTATACTCTGGCTTCTTTTCTATTTCTCATTTACTACATACCTTTAACACCACAGCATGCCCAGAACTCGGAACCAGAACGGCGCCCTGTCGGTTGGATGGGTATGTGTGAAACTTTATTGAAAAAAATTGCAAATAAGAGACATGGCATAATACATAAGAGAACAAAATAATATTGATATAATATAAATAATAAGATAACATAACAATATATATGGTGTTTGAAAAATTTTGAACAAAAATATAAAGCATAAAATAAGTAATGAGGAAAAAATGAGACAACTTAGAAATCGTCGCTTAGCAAGCAACGCCACCTATCTCATTTTTTTGAAATTTCAAAGAGGACGATTCAAATGAATTTTTCGCAACCAATAGCGAATATTTCTGATTTTTTAAATATCTCTTATAAACATGAGACCACATGTTCCAATTAGATGTGAAAAGAAATTTAGAAATATTTGTTATTGGTTGCTTAAAGTTCATTTGAAGCTCCCTCTTTGAAATTTCAAAAAATTGAGACAGATTGTGTTTCTTGATAAGCGACGAAATATAAACCTTTAAAGAACAATCCAGTTGAAGACCAAATTTACTAAATACTACTAAATAATAATAAATTTTACTACATACCTGCAAAACTCAGTAGCCTGTGACAAAATAGGTAGGGACTCCATGTTACCTTTGAAAAAGCAATGCAAATGAGTTTTAAATTACGCATCTTGTTAACATGATAATCATGAAAGAGACCCCATTCAGTAAAGCCTCGTTCCTATTGTCCGTGCCTCGGCCTTCCTTTCTCGAAACGCGCCTTATATCCCGTCGTGGAACCGCAAAGAATTGTTGTTGCTGGAGGCTCTGTGGGTGGCTCCAACGTTCCGGAGAAATGCCGATATATGCTCTGATATCAAGCGTGTCGAAGTACGGGAGCCTCAGTACAGTTCCTACGGGCTGTTGTAGATTGTTTATGTGTCGTGGGAACGGTGCGACTAGTCGGATTCCAACCGGCAGTAAATTCTCAACGCAGAAACACGGACCATGGGTACAGGACTTAAGAAGATATGGGGTAAGCTGAATGAGAAGACTATCACGAATAGCAACATGAGCACCCAATAAAATAGATGTCCTTTACGACCTTCTCATACATCCTCAAAAGGAGGTACCGTAAACTGTGTTCCACCTGTTCTACCTAGAAATCCAGTGACCTGTGAATGACAGCCGCTGCAATAGTTCGAGTACTGAGGCCAACGTCCTAGTAGCCATCGCCGGCCACGGCCCGACCCCTTCCAAAAGAGGTACGTACTATCACTGGAGGGGATAACACAACCCCACCGTTATTGTACCCCCAGGAGAAGCGAGAACTCGCTTAATTATGCGGCGTGTTCTCATCCACGGGGGAGTTCCCCCGGGGGAGTCCCAAAAAGGTACGTCCCATTACTTAGCTACAAATCAATTATCGTGGCACAGAGAATGCCTAGAACATGGTTATTTATACTTCAATTTCTCTATCTCGCACTCGAGTTAGCCCGTCGCCGGATTTATTAACATCATAAAGGCACGTAATGGCTGAATATACGAATCCAACAGCTCAGTTTTTAAAGAAATTACACAAAAACGAAACGACATTACTCTCCACCCTCGAATGAATAACACCGCTAATGATAAAAGCAATAAGAAGGTATATTTTGTATCCTTACTCTTTATTAATTGCATGTGCTAAAGTGAATGCTAACAGATGCAGCACTTAGAGTAATTAAGGCCAAAACACAATTTAAAACTAAGACGCGCTTAAAATCATTACGGAAATTTCAGTTTTCGACAATATAATATATACAGGGGAGCAAACTTAAATAAGGGCCAGCCCCCTTAACTTCAGAACGACGGCAGCTATAGTCGTGAAAGTGGTGTCTAGGTATATTAAAACTGCTATGCGCTACGTGACGAGACTGCTTACAGCCTCTCCTGGCGGCAAACTCCCAAGTTATCGTTTCTATCTCGAAAAAGATAGAATATAGGGAAAAATTGCCAATTACAATGCTGTAAAACATCATCGATTTAGTACAAAAAGACCCCTTGGAGACATTATGTTAAGAACAAAAGGCTTAAAATACTCATTTGATTGTTTCCAATTTCCGAAATTGCGACGTTACAAAACGGGTTAAAAAGAGAAAAAAACAACTAATTATCACAAGATACCTTTATTTCGGTGTTAAAATTGCTCTCAGTCATCTTCAATACAGATTTGAGACCTTGTTTGAATTTCACTTTGGAGACGTTTTAGCATATAGTTGGTGCGCTCTAGCACAAGTAACAGTAATATAAAATGGAAAGGTCTTTAATGTTGGCGGAAATGTCACATGCAACAGCTGTTTCAGTTAATCTCACAGGAAAAAGTATATTGGGGTCATTTTGTCATTTTTTGTTCTAAAAATAACATTTTCTCCTTTTTCCATGTGTTATGACATCACAATTTCGGAAATTGCGAGCAATCAAATGTACATTTTAAGCTTTCTTTTCTTAGTATTAACGTTTACAAGGTATTATTTTTGTACTTTTAAATCAACGATGATCTACAACTTCCAAATTGACTACTTTTCCGTTTATTGTACCGTTTTCGAGATATGAACACTAACTCTAATTTTCCGTTAGGTAGCGCTGTAGAAGGTCTTATCGTGTAGTGCATAGCCGTTTTACCATACCTAGGCACCATTTTTATGGCTAGAGCTGCCGAAGCTCTGAAGTTAAGGGATGGCACTTATTTAAGTGAGCACCCTGTATAAAATTATAAAAATTCGCACGAAGTAAGATAGAAAAAATTATATTTGAATCGCTTGATTTTAAAAGGAGACTTCTTACATCTTTCGGAAAACAGCAAAATTAATGTTAAAAGGGGGTCTCCTGCAGAAAAGTTCCCTTCTAACATCATATAACATTGATTCTTCACTGCAATGTGGCTGTGAGTGGCAGAAGTTCGTTCTCACACCAAATGATTTATCTATCTACCTTCATCAAATTAAAAACGAAAGATAATAATTTCGGCCAAGACAGAAGTTTCCTTTTAAAATCAAGAGGTTCATTAATACACAAACCACATATTTCTTTAAAATTGCATTTTATTCTTTCATTCTTTTAAATACGCTGATTACAATATGCGATGGATTTTTTCCGATTCTATCTGAATTTCAAATATAAGGGAATTCTTCAAAATATTGTTGTTGATTATCAAACCAATTTGAAAATAGCATCAAATTTTCCGCTTAATTCTACCTCCTAAAGATTTATTAAATAATTACCAATAAATAAGGGCTTTTGTAGCTCCAAGACTGGATCCGGATTTATGGAATATTCTTGAACGACCCTTCATTCCTCTAGATTTATTAATGAGAAAATTGGATTTTATTCTTATACTAATTTCCCCAGACAAACGAAGGTACCGGAAAAGATATTAGCTAAATGAATTCCTGCCAAATGCATTGTTTGCATGACGGCGTATTGGGGAAATGCTCTGACACTGTATCAAATCTTTGTTCCGATTACTTTCGGTCTCTGAACCCGATGATTGAAGCACGTATCTGCTTTCGCACGCACACGGATATTCGCTATTACAATTATAGTTAGGGTTTTTTCGGAAATAACTCTTAGATTAATATTATGTCCTGTTTTATATTGGTTATGTGCATGATTTATAAGGATGTGCTACACTTTGTTATAATAAACATGGTATTTTGTTAATTTATGAGTACGGTTAAACCCCGGTTAACCGAAATTCCTCTGAAATCGTAAATCTAAAAAAACACGTACTGTACTGCTCGGAAATAATCGCGAAGGCGAGACATTTTTGCAATAATATCCACATTTTTTATTTTATTTAATCCTCGCAAAGAAGGTCGGTGATTAATTTTACAATTCTAAAATTAAAATTAATGAATATAAACAATATTAATTACGATATTGTTTGCCTGCGAATGTCAGGAGCATTGCGTCCGAACTCGCCGATACGAATATTGATCCCGCGGGATTGTTAACTTTAATACAGAACAAAGGTGTAGCCTACAAAGAGAGTTTTTAATTTGTTTTATCTCAAAACATTTCAAACTGTAATTAGATACAAACAAGTAATAGATGTTTATGGCTTAACTGAAAAATTCCTTATTCGAAACGGCTTGCCCTCCACCCTTTAGTTAAATTAACCGAGGTTGTATTGTATTTTTTACTTCTTCGCATGCAAAGCATAGAAAGTATGGACGAGTTTTCTGTTTCGTTTATTTTTGATTTACTGAACTTCCGTACCCAGGAGCCACTTTTGTATTCCGATAATCCTCCCATTTAAGCAATCGCCAAATTTATTTGGATACTGTATCAAAATTTAACTACTAGTGATTATCTGAATCGTTTGGTTAACAATTTAATTGCCAAACAAGGCCTAGAAGTCGCCAAAAAGAGCGATAACGAACAATTATGGCAGCCTTTTCCCAAAAGGAGGCTATTATTTTAAGTCAAGATTGAGAGCTATAGCACTTGTAACACGAAATTATGCTTGCATGAACAAAACGTATTCTTTCTTACTTTCAAGCTGGAATTTGTGAGTTATTGTTTCGAGATTCGATCTCATCTGTATTTATCATTATCTTCCTCTATCGATAATTAAAGTATTCATATTCAGATTTGAAGGCTCTATTTTTCTTTTCTTCCAGGTCGAAGTTTTCGAAAGCGGGCGCTCCATCAAGTTGTTTGGTTGCTTATCCCACCCCCAAGAAAGCTCGCCTTGTGCCAAAAATTCTCTTCTCTTCTCCTGCCTCCACAAGAAGAAGCACCACAAGTCCCACCACCACCAGCACCGACGTTCAAGCAGCGATGAGAATGTATACGCCCCCGAAATCGCCAGCCCTTCCCCCTACGACACGGACAGGACCATCGACACCGACGACACCAAATCCAAGGACCTCGACATCTGCAGCACAGACGACGAGGAGTATGCGCTCTCGGGGTTCAGAAAACGTCCCAAGACCATTTATTGCGACCCCAATAGGTCCAGGGACTCAGATGCGGGGTCCATCAGGGGCAGGCGGAAGTTGGAAAGTTCGGCAAGTTTTGGCAGTCAGCAGAGTTACGAGGAGAGTGAGAGGGAATGCTTGGCACGAAATGCCAGGAGGCCTTCTCAGCTCTATATTACAAGAAGTGGAAATGAGGTGAGTGTATTGGTTGAACAAAACGACTATTTGCCTTTGTAAAATACGAAAATACTGCCTTCTATAAACAATATTTTTTAATTAACGAAAACTTAGTAATATCTGATGATAATCTAACATCTGAGCAAACAACTACTGAAAAAGTTAAACTCTTTTAAACCAAACGATTGCTTACATATCCAGTTAAAAACATTTAAAAAAATTGCAATTAAGAAGTCAAAGGCGGATTCCATTTGTCCAAAGATTTAAGGAACCGTCCCTCTCTCTGACATTTGATTGTTTAATTTCATAAGTGTTGGAGCTATGAAAATGAAAGAGAATGCAACTAATGCAAGATCTCCAAAAAGATGCTACAAGTTTAAAATAAAGAGCAGTAGAAGTTAGGAGTTGAAAATCTCTTTTTAGCCCATACCCAGATAGCACGTACGTTTGTAGCAAGTTTGATTTTTACTTGATATTATCTTGTCATGGCAAATTTGAAGCGTCAAACTTGAAGCGAAACCGTGGCAAACTAACAATGCAGAATCGCCACCCTCACTTGCAAAACGAGTTTGCCACAAGTTCGCCGTAACAACTAGCGCCACCCCTCCTTGCAATGCAAGCTTGCTGTGAGTTTGCAAAACAAGCTTGCTGCAAAGATGATAGCACAATAAGAAATAATTACCTTTGTCCCTGTTTTAAAAAAACATCCGATTTTTAATAGCATCTCCTAGACCGTCCTTCTTTTTATTAATTCAATAAATCAATGATAATTTGTGAAAAAACTAACTTTTTTTATAAAAAAAATTTTGAAACATTTTCCATCTTTTTACTAGAACTCGCACTTTAAAGAAAACTTTATCGCCTTTTTCTTAATGTTGAAATTTTAACGTTTGTAAACAAAATTAAACCTAAAAAACAGTCAACGTTTGTTCAAAAATAATAACTTACACATTTTGTCCCATTTTAAAGTAATTACTTTTGAACTCTAATTTCATAATTTGTTCTACTAGCAAAACGTAGTTATTAGCGAAAATCGCTCTCTCTTTGACTTCAAATCATATATTCTCAACTCAAAAAATTAATGAAATCAAGAAATCTTATTACGAATCGAATCGAACGATGTATTAGCGAAATCTATCTTCTACTCTCGCAGTTTAACTGGCCGAGTGGTTAGGGCTTCAGCTTAGGAAGCGGTAGGTCGCGAGTTCTAATCCGGGTTATGTTCGTACTCTGTTTTTGCTATAGCTTGCAATTAGTTTGACATAACAAGCTTGCTGCAAGTTCGTCGCGTGGTGACTTCGAAGCTGACGTTAACGTGCTGCAAGCTTGCACTCTTGTCATGTCAAATTTGTTGCAAGCTTGCAGATTTTGCAGAGCAAGATTGCTGCAAACTAAAATTGCTATCTGGGTAACTTTTAAACTATTGCAGCTACTAAAACACTTTAGTTCAAAAGTTGTTCATTATAATAAGTCGTCAAAGAGCCTAATTGGAATTATATTCGTATTATAAAAGTAAGAGAATTATGGGGAAATGAAAATTTCAATGTCCACCATTTCCTCTCCTTTTGGGCATATGGCCCATCTACGAATTCGGCCGAGATTTCACCCTCATTCAGCATATCACACGCCGTCTCCTGTTCAAAAGCAATAAAAATTACTCTAGTTCACAAGGTAACATGGGTTTATATATATATATATAGTAATATACAAAAACCAAATATAATAAAAATTGCAATTGCACTAAAAATAAAATGGCATCAAAATGAAATAAAACTACCCTAGCTATACTCAAAAAGAAAAACAAAATCCAAAAATTATTAGAAAATTACTCTAGTTCACAAGGCCACATGGGTTTATATATATATAGAGAGAGAGAGAGAGAGTATAAATCTTAAAATGAAAGAGTATAAATCGCAAAATTTGTCGTCGAATTTGATATGAAAGTTTGTTATTTTATTTTATTGTTTTTCTATTATGTTTTGCTTCTTATATATATATATATATATATATATATATTAAAACAAACAAGAAACAAAAGACAAAACAATAGCCAAAAAATAGACACAAATTTTAATAAATTGAAAAATATCATGGCTAACCGCTCGTCAGGAAGAGAAGCTCGCCTGTGATATTAATAAGTGCTTTTTTCGGATAACGACATACGAAAACCGTAAAAATGTATCGCTATCCCCTCAAAAAGCCCAAGACAATTAAAAATGGAAACATTCTGAAATAAAAGACAAATGCAATGAAGATGATTTAAAAAATCGAAAGCAAAAAATCCGAATACAAAAGACCTAGAAAAAAAGTAATACAGTAGTATTCACAAAACAATAAAAGAGAAAAATGCTTACCACTGCCAGGAATAAGCACACAGGACTGTGAGAAGCACAAGAAAATGTCGCCAAACCAGTTATTGCTGTTTCCAAACAGAGGAAGAAACGGAGAAAAAGGCCTTGCCGATAGACCCTAATTCACTGCTAGAGATATCGTCGCACAAAGTTTTCGGGAATACCATTTTTTAAAAGTTGATCAAGCAAAAATAAAAACAATATCCAAAAATTATCTAACCTTATTAGAAACTATCACAAATAATTAAGATAAAAAATACTGATAGAAACTGAGTGATGAAATATTGCAAAAGATCTAAGAAATAAATAGAATATAGATGAAATAATGGTACCCTATCTATAAACATACTTAATAAACTATTAAATATAAAATACTAGTAGTACGCGCACGGCGTTGTCCATAGAATCAGGACTTCAACAAAATAAAAAGGGGGGAAAAATGCCCACAATGACACGAAAAAGTTTTGAAAACAAAATCAAAACAGAAGATACACATTATTGAATTTGGCGCTTATTTTTCTTTGCGTTAATGACATTTGAGCTGTAGGAAAACTGTACAGAGTATGTTAATCTAAAACAATATTAAAAATTGCAAAGTGAAAATCATTATTAAACAGCAAACAAAATGCGCAACATAAACAACATGTGTTTTTTAACAAACTTTTATGCTTGATTATCAATAAGTACATAAAACAAACAAATCAATATGAAAAATATAATTCAAAACGCGATCCTTCCATATAGATTACAAAATGGTCTATCATGAGCTTGAAGTATAAGCGAAATTGATCAGAACATAACACACGGACGCGCACAAAGAAAAAATAACGAAAAGGAGAAAAAAATCCTTTAAACGGTGTAATAGTTCATTCAAACTAAAGCAATAAAAGTAATTCGTCATATTCCTTATCATATCTATCCTCGTTCATGGAAGGATGCCAAATAAAGCCAACGCTCTAATTTTTTCCGGCAGATGGCGCACATTTCGATGGAGCGGGATTTCCGTAAAATAATACCTTCGAAAAAAACATCTCTGACCCCATCAACTAAACAATTAATTAAAAATCGACTTAAAATGGTATTTTAACCGTTCTTGTTTTAAATGGAGCAGAAACGTTTTATTTATTGGCTCAAAACATTTCAAAAAGATAACAAAATTAGAACGTGAGATGGAGTCATTTGATCTTGAAATCTTAAAATTTCAATTGAAAACTGACTATTATTTAAATATTTCACAAAATTCAGTAAATTATGTTAGATGTACGGAACAAACTTCAATAGAACGGAAATCGTTTACTCTTTCCGATGCTGTATCTGTTTGTTTCGTACAATTATCCGAAATCATTCTATTGAGAAATTAGTACGAAAAATCACCCAAAATATCACAAAACATTAAATAAAAAATTTTCTAGATTAAATTTTAAAATTCTGGCTTCGAGGTGCATCATTGAGTCACCATTACGACTACCTGTGTGCCACATTTCATGACTGTAAGTGCGATAGATTCGTTTGGACATCTCACGCAGGCACACACACACAAACATTGCCTTTTATAAGTATAGATTGCACTTAAAATTAAAATAACATATAAGAAAAAGGAATCCGAGATGGAAATCTAACAACTATAATGGCCTGGATATATATATATATATATATATATATATAACCTTTAAATAAGGGGTGGATTTTGGTTCTAGGAACCTTAATCAGATATGTAGAAATTCCTGTCATCAGAACCATTGCATATGTATAAAGAATCTACCCAAATATGCGCAACAACCTCTTTGCACATTATGGCATCAATCATCTCACAAGTAGATTAATTACAATACGTATTCTATTTGCTTGCAGCGATTCCAGAACAGCCGGAGTGTCGATGAGCTGAACGACTCGAGCGCCACACGGCGGCGAGAAGTGGTAGACACCGGTCGGGTGGCCAAAACCCCTGACATATCGCTGGACGACCGACGTCAGAAGCACGTGAGCTTCGACAACGGATCCCTGGTCCGAAGTAACACGGTAGCGGGAGGACTCGAGGAGGTTGGGGGAGATTTTAGGGGTGGACCAGCAGCCACCTCCACTCCCCTCAGCTCCCAGAGAAGATCATTCTCCCCACCCCCTAGAAGGAACAGGTCGCAAGAAAGGCTCCTGGACGGTTTCGTGACTGCAAGGCCTCCGCTGGAATTCAGTGATAGGCCACCGTCGGTAGCATCATCATACAGATATCAAGATTCCAGTTCAAGTAAGTGTCATACAGTAATAAAATCAAAATTTACGTTTACGACATCATCAGTTTTCATTGGACTCAGTTCTGCGATAGGGAGACAACTTATAAAATTGTATATTTCGAGAAATAGTTGTTAAATCCTAAGAATCATTGGCTCTTATAATTTTATTTAAGATCTGATGCCTTCTCAAGCTTTTGCTTGCTTTAGTTTCTCCAGCTGTCGTTAATTTTATTGTCTTCAGATTTATCGACGTAAAAAACTTTTTGTCCCTTATCATAGGAAATGTTATATAGGTTAAATAAAATAATAAATAATAATAATAATTAAATAAATAAATAATAAAACTAAGTTATGTCATAGGAAAATATCAGACTTCTTTCAATCGGCGTTATATTTTAATCGAAATCTTGTATATTATAAGCATTGGCTTGGAGCAACTTAACGAAATCATGGCTCTTGCACCACCAACCGTGACGTACCTTCTTACTCTAGAAACAGTTGTTTTCGCGAAACATTATACAGAAAAATTCTAATATGCTAAGGTAACCAACCATCCTGCTTTAGGGAGGACAGTCCTCCTTTTTCAAGTTCTGTCCTTCCTCGAAAAGTGCACAATAAATTATGCCACATATGTTTTTATTACGCATTTATCATATTATAGTGTATTCTGTATTATTGTTGCATTTAATTGAATGTTTCTTTTGTTTATGATATTTTTAGTTTCTATTTATTTGTGTCCTCCTTTTGCTGGAGCCACTGTTCGCGATAAAGTTGGCAACCTTAAATATGTTATATTTGTCCGATATTAATTGAAGTGAGATATCCTATTTGGAATCAACTCCACTGTAAACATATTGAAATACAACTATTTTCGAAAAGATCACAGAAAATTGCAATGCCGTATTCTTTGAAAATTAATAATTGCATTACAAATAGTCTCTGCTCTAACCTCTGAAGTTAGTTCAGTTTTACATAAGAAATTGCACACTCTTATTTAGAGTTGAATCCTTTGACTCCGAAAGATAATAAGATGCATAATTATACACGTATGAGTGTAAAGAAGCGCTTCAATTCCTAAAGACTAATCTGTGTGTTTTTGCTATAATATGGTTTTTATAATACGCGCTATCCAACAAGAATCTGTAATAAAAGATGCTTCATCCAGAATTTCGTGTCTGTACCGGCACAAGAGTGCAAAGGGCTAAAACAGTAAGCTCTAAATCCACAAAAAATGGTAATTGCTTCCTGATTGCGTCCAATTATTTCATTACAAACAGCATCAAAATGCCTCCTCGTTTGTTCTTCATTTTACGACGAAACTAAACGCAAGTCTCATGTTAGTTTAAAATTTACGAGAAAATCGAAAGGAGACGACATTCCCGTTAGATTTTTTTAGAACTTGCTACACACTGTTCATGATTTTGAATGATTTAAAATCATGATGATTCTTAATGACGGATACAGGGGGAAAACGACGAGGATCCAATTTTTTAAATTTCACAGCAAAAGAAATAAAAATTTTACAGTCTCCTGTACAAGTAGCTAATAATGTTAACACAATCATTTTTTATTTTAATTAAGTATTGAGGCAATGTAACAAATCTTGATGTGTCAAAAAATTTATTTAAAAATAGTTGCAGCATATTTATATAATAACTAGATGATATGCCCGGCGTAGCTCGGGATAAAAAATATTTTCAAGTCCATATATTTTCAAGTACTTATAACACTTTCAATTTACTAAAAGTGTTTCACGCGGAAGCGTCTTTCGTTGATTTTCGTTAAGCAACTGAACTTTTGGACCAGCAGTGGAACACCCTTCTTCTTTTTCTCTCCTTAGTTTGAACCACCCGGCAAGAATCTCGTAGTCCTTCGTTCTCCATTTTCCCCTCCCCATCATTTCTACGGCAACAGCAGAAACCCTTTCATATTTTGTATTTTGACGTAGACTTACGTCTCTTCATAGTGGTCTAATGATGTGTCGGGAAAGGAAAAAATTATGACGCTTTTCGTGATATTTTTAAGCGCTTATAGCTCTGCAACCAAATAACATAGATAGTTTTAGTTTCATTTAACAGAGAAAGGTAGACATTGAAGATCGCAAAAATAATTTAAGAATTTGAAACTATGGTTTAGTCAAAGTCGATTTGAAAAATTGGTGAAAATCACGAAGAATTTTGATGACGTCACAGCGACCAGCGAGCGCGAACACATTGGTTGTGAACGGTATATTAACTGGATTTTAATAGATCAATAATTAATTCATTTCAGATTGATTCATTTAACAGAGAAAGGTCAAAGAGCATAGGTCATAGGTCATAGGTCAAAGTCACATAGAGCTACTTTAGTCACAGTTGAGTAAGGTAAGTCTACGCCCCTCAATCCCAGCGGCCGTTTCGCAGAGACAGCCTCCGGTCGATTATTTTTTTGCCATTATCCGGTCTTATTCTCTCATCTTTAGTGTTTTTGTCACTGACCGGAAAAATACCTCATATTGTTCTTTCTTTTTCACCTTAGGCCCTCTCCCTCCGGTAGGAAGTGGGATCAACAATCTTGAAGGATTTTACACACTCATTCTGTTCATTATAAAATTTGTAATATTAAATGAAGCACCGCGGAAAGAGTAATTAACATCATTTTGTTGTGGGGAAAACATACTGATACAGATATATGCTACGAAATAAAAGCTAAATAAAATTACTGCCTTTCTGTTAATATTCAAAGAAAACAATATTTTTACCATAACTTTCACAATGGTAAAAATACCAGAATGAAGGATTTGATAAAACGATAAATGATTTGAATTTTATTACAATAACAGAAAGCATTGTTACAAATTGTGTATGAAATAAATTTGAAATGTTTATTAAATCAAGAAAAAGAACGAATAAAATTTAATTTGAAATCATTAAAAAGATAATTTTCTGCTCTTTAAGATGGTATGTAAATAATTTACGTGCAATATATTTTTTCTGAAATTATTGTCGAAACACTGAGATAAAACGCCGAAACTTGGCTTAGTTTTCGTTATTTAATTTAAAATCTTAGGAAGAAACTTTTTAAAGTTTGAAAAAGTAGAATTAATCTAAGAACGGACCCCATAATGGCACGTGGAAATTTCATGTCAAGTCTATTCTCCGTTTAGGAGGAGTTCTTGCGATAGATAGACCGTTAGAACATTTTTTCCCCCATTCCTTTTTCGTCTTCCTACGATAGGAACCGGACTAAACAGTCTTGAAGACATAGCACACACTCATTAGGATCAGTTAAAAATTTGTGAAAATTAAACAAAACATCGAGAGAATAATTCACTAACGTCATTGGATCACTGTGTAACCGTACTAAAAGCTGCCAATGCTACGACAACCGTAAACCGGAAGTAAAAAGTCTTCTTTGTTGTTTATGCTCAAAGAAAACAATATTTTATTATATTAACTTTAACACTGGCAAAAGCCCGCGCGCAAAACAGTAATTTGGCTTGAATTTATTTCTATAAGAATAAAAAGCATTGTTAGAAATTGCGTTAAAAATATATTTTTAAACCTCAATAAAAATCAGAGAAAATACTTCATCGCAATGGAATTAATATCAGTAAACAGATGATTTTCTGCTCTTTAAAATGGCACAACAATAATTGTTGTGTAATAAGTATTTCAGAAGTTATTGGCAAAAAACGTCTGAGCATTAGGCTTAACAGCGGCTAATTTTCGTTAGTTAATTAGATATCTTAAGAACTAATTAACTCTGAAAGTTGAAAATAACACCGTTGACCTAGAAATGTTCTCTAGAATGTCGTGTGCAAATTTCATATCGCTACGTTTCACCGTTTAGGAGGAGTTCTTGTGACCGACAGACGGACGGATACATGTATTTTCTGCTTTATATTATAGATAATATTTTGAGCAGATAAAAATATTGTAATATTTTGAAATTTCGGACATAAAAGTACGAATAATTTTTCGGTTAAATCCTCTGGCTCTACAACAGCATCAACAAAATTGTAGTCGTTCTAATCAACTTCAACACTCAGTAGATTGTCGTAAAATAACCTTTCTTAAGGTTTAACCAGGAATTTTTTTAATATCCTTGCCGGCTTTCATGCTCAGTACACCATTATGGGTATGTACTTGAAGACGGTGAGCAATGGTGTAGTTTCAAAATAAGCAATGCCGGGACGCTCTAAATGCAGTGCCAGGACGCTCTAAAAGCAGTGCCGGAACGTTCTAACCTGGGTGACAAAAATCGCGTTGTTTTAAAGGCGTTTTTTGTCGTAAAAATAACCTTTCTTAAGGTTTAACCAGAAATTTCTTCAATGTCCTTGCCGGCTTTCGTGCTCAGTACACCATTATAGGTAGATAGTTGAAGCCGGTGAGCAGTGGTGTAGTTTCAAAATAAGCAGTGCCGGGACGCTCTAAATGCAGTGCCGGAACACTCTAACCTGGGTGACAAAAATGGCGTTGTTTTAAGGACGTTTTCACAATTTTTCCTATTTATTTCACGAGAAAAAAAGCAGTGTCGGAACGCCGTTCCCGTGCGCACCGACTCTACTACACCCCTGCCGGTGAGGGTTAAAATACATTATACTTTGCCGATGATATTGGTAGATGTCTCTCGTACAGTCGTCAGTGGTTGTACTTTCCCTTTTTCCCCCTTTAGGGACTTGTAACACTACATTAGAATCATTGTGAAAAACGTACCACATTGAGTACCTCATCAGTCTTCCCCCAGAGGAGCTGAACCTCACCGTTCTTCCCCAGTTGCCCAATACTTGAAACGTCCAGTTCTAATGGAATTTTATCGTCCTTTTCATTAACCCTTAAAAGCCCTATTTTTAAAAAATTAATTTTAAAAGTTTTTTTTACTTTTATTTCTTGAATAAAACATGGGAAAGATATTTTAAAAATCCCATATTATTTTAAGAATTGTTTATGGGTGAAAACAGTTTGTTGACAACTGAAAACACTAGGCTTTATTTCAGAAAAAACTTTACATCATAATTTCTGTAATATTAAACACAAATGGATTATAATAACTAAAAATACGGATAAAGAAATTTCTTTCAAAATCGTAGAAAAAATATGATATTCTTCAGCATACAAACAAAGAAAAAAAGATGCAGCCTCGAAAAACATCAGTTTATTTTTTACATAAACTTACGTCCCTCCATAGTGGTCTAATGGGATATTGGGAAAGGAAAAAATTATGACGTTTTTCGTGGTAAAGTTAAACTCTTATAGCTCCGCAACCAAATAACATGGAGAGTTGGGTTTAGTTTCATTTAACAAAGTTGGTGAAAATCACAAAGAACTTTGATGACGTCACAGCGGACGATGCGAGCGCACGCAGTGACAAACCTAGCTTCCCGCGCTATCTCATACCTAACTGTCTGGCGGCCTCAGTCGCTTGCTGCAATTGATTGTGAGCGGTATATTAACTGGATTTTCTTACAAACTATCTAAGTACATTAAGAAATTCATTCATCGATTTTACGTTCATGCGAAATATTACTCCAGAATTGTTGAATTACGTTTGCTATTTCTCGTACCATCGTCCGATTTTACATAACATTGTTACAAACAGAAATTGTATCCAATATTAATAACATGAATAAATATATTACATTTGAAAACAAGATTTTTTTTATCGGGAAAAAAGCAACCAAAATCACGAATCAGTCACATAAATTAAGAGTTACAGAGAGCTACTCCATTCATATAATCTCAGAGTCACAAAGAGTTACTTCAGTCACATAATCTCAAAGTCGCAAAGAGTTACTTCAGTCACGTAGAGCTACTTTAGTCACAGTTGAGGAAGGTAAGTAAGCGGCCGTTTCACAGAGACAGCCTCCCATCGAATTTTGTTTCTTATCAGCACTCAAGCTGTCATCTACATGTTGTAAATTGATTTAATAAAATTTTAAATATGTATCCTATTGGCGAAAACGGACATTAGAGCTTCGGTGTTATTCTCAAGATTTTAGGAGACAAAATTGAGTATTTAAGGGTTAATAACTGGGAATTTAAGGGTTAACACATTCGCTGCGGTATACGAATTAGATGCAAGCTCCAGGGAGGACAAAAAGTAACTGTGCTCGCTCTAGACAATTTACAAATCAAAAAAGAAAGAGGTGAACGTATTCTGCGGACATCTATTAACTTAATAAATTTGTTATGCAAGTCAAATTCTAGTGCGCAGCGAAGATTCCTGAAGGACGAGATATCTTGTCCGTAGCATTGAGGTTATCGGGTCTATTCTGGTACCCCCGGTTGGGTTGGGAGACGTCACTTTTTTGCACGTTAAGCAGCGGGAAAGTGACGTCTCTTCAAGCAACTAGATCCCAAACGTTAACGTCCCGTTTGAAGCAGACAAGGCTATTGGGACAGACCTCGTAATTTTGAACAGCTGTCAGATGACGAGGACGACACCTGAGCTGGAGTCCCCTCTCCAAACTTCCTTGCCACACTTACGGGAGAACGTTTGGCCACTACGTATGATTTAGGGATCTATTCTGGTACCCCCGGTTGGTGGGTTCGCCGTTGTTAGATGCGGAACCTTATCAGGGCACCAGGGAGATAGACCCCTTAGCATGCGGCAGGAACCATACACGGCGGATTTTCAGTGGAATCGGGTTTCGAGCTTGCGACCCTCCGGTCCCGAGGTCGAGACCTTACCACTAGGCCACCGCGGCCTCCCGTAGCATTCAGAGTGTTAAAAGTAGGCCTACATTCTTCGAGCAAACAGATGGTGCTTAAACCTCAAAATCAGAATAAAATGGACTGTCATCGTGTTTCCCCGGGATCCTTCAAATACAGTTTGTTATTTCCATCATTTCTCTTCCCGACTTGCTTCAGACCCCAATCGTTAAAAACAATACGCCAGTCGAATGCTTGAAAACATCCTGGCATGCAAACAATCGCGGTGAAATATCAGCCGAGGTGCCAGCAACCGAATCCTCCCTTTGATAATCTGATGCTTTAACTTGCCAGTTTGAAGGGCTCTACCCAAGAGGATCGGAGGAAATCAATTATTACTCCACGTAATGAGAAAGCCGGTTAAAGCAATTGGTGTATTCGCAATTGAAGCAATTAATAGGAATTAAAGCGGAAACCAAATTTATTCTCTGATGCGGTTGGCTTTAAATTTAATCAAATTTCAGTCGAGGGTTTGAAGCGGCTTATCCACTTCTCTTACCAAACTGTACCAGTATGATTAATTAGCTAAACTAATTAACTCGATTGTTTGCCTCTGGAACTTGATATTTGGAGAATTCAAGCCGACACTTCATTAAATTTTTGCGAAAAATGAATTCAGTGCGTTTATCCTCTTATATCGAATTTTAACAGATTACCTTTTATTAGTGGGTATCGGGGTGAAATAGTTGCGAAGTTGCGTTACGTTGATCCGCTATGTTATTACAATAAGTTTTAGGTTCAGTTATATTTGAAGCAATATAACTGCTTTTGGGACGGAACTCGTAATTTTGAGCCACGGTCTGATGACGAGTATGACGCCTGAGCTGGCATTCCTTCTCCAAACTTCCACACCACACCAGTAGGAGGACGGTTGACCGGCTATTATTCTATAGCTTGGAAGGAAACCTCAAACAGTCTGAGTACAGGGAGAAATTCTTTCTAAATTGTCCATGTGCCTTCTATATTTTGCAAAAAAGGGCTACGAGAAGCGTTCTTGGACGAAAGTCCAACTTCTTACAGAAAAATATCCCAAGGCCTTGGAATCCATTTCGTAAGTTTGTAGCCCTTGAAAAAGTACGCTGAAACGGATTCCTTGTTTGTTTGTTTAATTCAGTTTTATCGGTTACATTTTCTTTGTCTTTTTACTTCCTTGATGTTTTTATTTTATTTTCACGTCATACGGGTAATTCTTTGGTCATTTTATATTGTTTTTGTGTTTTAAGTTTACATTGTTCCCATTCCTTTTTAAATAAGAATTGTTTAAACTTCAAGCGGGCGCGCGTATGCAAGAGATACTTGCATTGTGCATCGTATTACATATTTATATGCTTCTTTTATGAATTTAAGTGCAATTTTTATTTATAAAATCTTTGTTTACTATTACGCTAATAAATACAGATAACATAAATAAAAGTTGCATTTATTTTTGTAAAACAACACGTTATATATATGTAACACGATGCACGATATGTCGTAAAATTTGCGCAGGAAGGTTAAAATAATTGTACTTATTAACCTTTACTTAATTACAACCTAATTTTGATAATTACCCTCTTAAAAATTTATATTTCACACTAGCATATCTAGTAAATACGCGTGACATTTCATGTATACAGGGGGAGCCTGCTAGAAATTTAAATTTCGCATTATCTTTGTCGTAAATTTGAAACTAGCCAAATACCAAGAACTGTTCACTCTCTAACGAGAATATTCTCTTTTATTTAAAATAAAATGTATGAGCAGTATCGATTTATAATAAAAAGAGTCGAAAAACTAAGTTCTGCAAATGCAGAGTGTTTCAACATAGACAGAATACTAAAATATCAAATATTCCATACTTTTGAAAAAGGCATAAAGGTTTGTTATACTTCGTGCTTCCTAATACTTTTTATTCCCTTTTTAATGCCGAAGGTGCTACTGAATTTTCTTTATTGTAATTCGTCCGTTTTTATATTTGGCTATTGACAATCTTTGAAATGTGGATCTGAATTTCTGATATCGAAATGAAAGCAAATTCCAGTTCGGATTCGATATCTACATTGATTTGAATCCAAGATTAACTGCATTATATTGCTTTCAGAACTAATTAAGAAGTTTTGGGTTTCATTTTAGTAGTGTTGTAGTCGCAAAATAAGCAGTTACGGAAATTTCTAACCTGGGTCACTAACTTTTCCACAATTTTTTGAAGAGGGCGACACTTTTTAGCTGGTATTTCCTCTCTAAACTTTCACATCGAAACAGCGGGAGTACGTTTGAGCCACGACAGATTTTAGGTCTATCAGGCCGTATACACGAGGGACCTTCCATGGAATCCAGTCTCAAGCCCGCAATCGTCCCGTTTCGAAGCCAACGCGGTCCCTATTTAAGAGGCAAAAGAGCTCTTAGCCTTTTGACTGCCGATTTCTTTTAAATCACTATTTAGATGCAACTTTTGAAAACGTGTTCAATTACCATCGAGCCAAGCTTGTTGCTATTTATAAGCAAAGCTTTATTAGTATAATGTGATCCATCGCTATAAAAGTACTAAATATCTCATTAGCCTGAGAAAATCGTAGGATGCAGCAGAAAATAGACTTGCTTCCATCCTGCGGAAAGCGCGAGATGCCCAGTCAGAGTTTTATTTCAAATTGTTTTGCGGCGTATGGGATTGTCAACCACACCATTTTTATTCGGTAATCAAAATAGCAGAAGTATTAAAAAGCTATGACTTTGATAACTGTGAACTTAAACCCCTTGTTGCCTCGGAATAATAATAATAGGTATCACCGAATGCCAATAAAATAAGCTTATGCCCATTCTAACATCGTTTGAGTTTCGAGTTTTGAATTATTCTATATTGTTTCTGTTATTGAATTATTGAATTTGAATTTTTTTTCTTAATTCCGGAGTCTTCATATGAAATCGTTCTCTTTCCAGTAATTGACTATTTTCACTCGATTCATGCTTCACACTATTGGGACCCTCTTAACTCCTTAATCCCGATGTGACTTTTTTCTTCTAGCTCCATTAAAATCGGGACTTTTTGGGAGGAAGTGACATGAATTGGACTTTCCCAACCTGTGTGGTCATTTACCCCTCCCCCAGCTATAACCTTCCCTTAAGGCGCACGGAAATGGGCTGTGCTTGGCAAGGATAATTGGGCCCCCTACCGCGCTCATCTCCAAATCGATCTCAGAACCTCATCTCCCTTCATAAGAAGCCAACCGCCTCAGACCGGCCTTCGTTGCTGTTCAGTGGAAATTTTTAGACCGCCTTGGACCGCCTCGCTCGGTCTGAGAGAGTTAAATAAAAAAATTCCATTTTTAGCACGTGAAGATTTTGTAGCTCATTATGCCCAGAGATTATCTTATGCTTGTACCATTCTTTGACACTGACCTTGGGAAAGCTTCAAATTCAGTTTAACATGATATATTTGCCATCAAAACAAAATATCTTATTATCCTTGAAATGTAGACAAGCCCTTCCCAATAGACTACATTTAATTTTCGGGTACATTGACATGTCTGGGCCGTGCATAACAATTAATTTTAAAGACAAAAGCCCTTTGACACACCTAAGTATCTCCATGTGCTGATATGGATTGAAAGAACAATAAATGCCCTAAATAGGATGTATTATCTACTGTCTTTTCCGCGACGAGAACTCTGCCCGCCAAGTTGTCTGGTTGGTGGGGTCTCTACAGCAACTGGTTATGTTAAGGAGGGTGCATTTCGGATAAGAGGAAACCAATCGAATTGTGTGTTTTATTTTATTCTTGGCGCCAGTTTGAGGTGGGGAAAGCGTAGTTGATCATTCGTCATCTCGGTTTTGCCGCAGTTGCCAGTTTCTTCACATTTGGCGCTAAGTGCACCAATGTAACAAATTTGAATGAACTTCTACCTACTCGAAATGGATTTCCCATACTGTAACCTGTTTCTGTAACGACCACCATCATCAAGACAACTTGGCGGGCAGACAGTAATTAGGAGGTTAAACAATCTCGTCTCAAGTTATACCTAGGTACTCTAATATCTCTTTGACTAACAGAAGCTATAGAACTTGACCTTTAGCATGGGTCCATCATTCATGGACTTGGCTAGTCCCCCTAAACCAGAGGGAATTAAACACAATAATAAATTCATGTCAAGGGTTATACTTATCAAAGGGTTAAACTTACACATCTTAGTTTGCTTTTGCTGTATTTTATTTATGAACTTCGATAAAATGTCTGCAATTCAACTCTTTTCTTCTATTTCCAGGCTACCGTCTAGGTTCCCTACAGCACAGACCCCGCCGCGCACTAATGAAAACCCAAGCCACACAAACAGAACTTACTTTCAAGGCCCGCTTCCTTCTTCCAGCCTATCTCACCCTCTCACCCCGGGCGCACACCCCCCAGCTACTGCCTGTCAACCAGTACCCACCTTGCCAGAGGCCCTCCTCCCACCGGTCCAGGTCAGCAGCAGCCAGATATCGAACCACAACAGCGTCATCCACGTCAGCGAGGCACATGAGCAAAAGCCAATCAGCGCACAACACTCTCGGAAGCGAAGACAGTGATGATGAGGTAAGTCCCATGACTTTAGTTCATTTAGCTCATGATCATTAGAGTAACTATGACATATTACTATCTTTATATGGTCATGGCATGTTATTTAAATCATCTCATGACTTTAATCCATGATCATTTGATATAGACATGTGTTAAACATCATACTGGTATCTTTATATGATTATGACCTGTTCTTTAAATCTTTTCACGACTTTAGTTCGTGATCTTTTAAGTGACTATGGGGTCTATTCTAGTACCTCCGGTTGAGACGTCACTCTTCCGCAATTTAACAACGGGAAAAGTGACGTCTCCCCAACCCCTATGTCATATTGATATTTTTATATGACTAAGGCTTTTTCTTTAACTGCGTCATCCATAATTGCACGAACAACATTCGTCATGATATTCGAACCCTCTAATACATAACAGGAAAAGCCCTCAGCTTCACTAATGGAAACCAAACACTGTCGATGCGATGCAGTGAGGTTCTAGAACTTATCGGATCTGGAACTTAGCCACGTAGAATGAAGACAATTTAGTCGTTTGTTGTTATAGGATTATGTGGCGTAGAATTCATGCATACATATCTACTGAGATTATCCTATAGAGATTCCGATTTGACTTTGATCTTGAAGATTTCAAATGCCAGAGAATACTTGATATTCTTTATCTTGTTCTTGCAACCGACTGGAAGAGGTAGAGATCGCTGGTCCAGTTTAAGCAGGACATATCCGATCACTCCATAGCACGCAAATTCGGTCGTACCGCACCAAAACCGATCATCATGCGAATATCTGATGAGAATTGGAGTGGTATGATCGAAATTTTGAAAATCCAACTTCGCTTGAAATCCACTTGGACTTGCCGGCGATAAGTGCTGAAATGCAACCTGTGTAGATACGTAGGGAGGAGGCTCTGTCGCACTAGAGGAAATAGGAGCTGACGATGGTCCGCGTTTTGAAAGTGAAGGGGAAAGTAGGTGCAGTAGGGGATCGGAATGCCCATTGACGGGTTGGTGGTTTCCATATAGTGGCCCGTGAATGACCTACCTAAATAGATGGGCTGAAAATGAAATGGTGTGGAGTGCCACCATACCATTTGCGTTGGGTGAAGTGATCGTGAATGTCCAGCTTTAAATGGTGACGCGAAGAATAGTAATATATTTCACTTTAAGGTATCTGACAACGTCTAAAAGACGGCTTTGGGTCAAAATTCACAAATTTTTTTATGGTTTTACTTTAAAGTCCATTTATTTGGCTTTCTAAATCTGGCATTATTTTATTTTTACTATGAATAAAAACGGAGATATAGAATTTTTTATAAAACACGGTATCTAAAAACGAAACCGGAAGTTGGCTGTTGGTTGTCACGTTTTGGGACATCGATAGCTGAATTGTTGTTCAATGATTGATTTTATGGTCTTAAATGAGTATTTCATGAACTAGGAATAGTTCCTGGTCAATATTTACTTTTAAATAATATCTTAACCTAATTAACCATAGAATAGTCACTTCTAAGAGAAAGTCTTTGGCAGGGACAAAAAACGCTAGAAAAAAATTACGGGCTCTCAGAATGAAAAAATGTGATAAGATTCTGAAAAAAGAAGGTATATCTTACAAATGTGACAAATTTCGAAAGAAGTTAAATAACTGTATTTTTAATGAAAAGCAAATTGAAACTTTGAATGCGTTTTTTGAAAAACTTATATTTTGTCAAAAGTTATTTACGCAAAACGCGATATCTAAAAACATCATCTATATATTTCCTTGAAATTTTGTATATATGTTGTCTTAAGTGTAGTAAAGGCAATAAACTAGATATATATAGTTTTGAGATCAATAGTTTTTATATTTAGAGCTGCTTAATGTTGATTATACCCATGCATTGTGTGAACTTTTGAATAAAAGAATACTCGACTGGCCATAACTTTCCTGTAAATGCAAGTATTTCTTAGATCCTTGTTCATTGCCTTCACCATAGCTGTAAATGTGCTGTGTAGAGAAATAATTTGAATATATGGATTAGAATTTCTGCTAGAGTGTTTTGCTTTTTGCTCTAATTTTCCCAATTTTTTACCTAAATTATCCCATTTTACTGATTCTCAAGTGACATAAAATTTCCTGACTGGTATAATCATTGTTTTGAATCATATTGAGTCATAAAATGAACTGAAATTGCACATTAAAGCGCTTTTTCAAAAATTCGTTCCCGCACGTAGTCAGATACCAACATTAAATATGACAAAACAGCAAAAAAACCTGTGTCCTGGGCGCCATTTAAGCTTTTTACGCCACTTCTTCCTATCAACCAAATGAATAGGGCATTATGGCAGAGCACGTTATATTATTGGAATAACTAGTTATCGAGGAAGATAATACTTACGGATATCAGGTATCCGCAATTTTAGATGGGTATCCATACCGGAGCCGATTAATATATTATATTAACCCCTTAACCTACAATATCGGGTGTGAGACGTGGTACGATGATCGGGCCGAACATAAACAACACGTATGAGAGACGACGTGGTGCGTCCTTCAGACTACAAGCATCGAACACTTACTAATGTTCTTTCACATCATTATTCATTCCAAGATAATAAATCTTTCTTGTTTAATGATCAATTGGTAGTTGTACCTTACTCATGCATTTACATATCAAAAGTCATGTTCGATTTGCACAATTTCGAACCTTCAGCCAAACCGTGAAATGCCTCGACGTGTGACCGACCTTGTTGTTGTTTATGGCACCCGCTATTGAAACTTAAATCAAGTCAAGGGGTTAAAATATGAGGTGATCAATCGGGTGGATCGAAAATTCAAAGTGTGGATAGAATAATCGGCGTAGGGTGCAAAAGTTGTCTTTTAAGTGTACTAGCATACATGCAAAAAATTTTAAACTTTGTTTAATTTCTTCTGGTGCCCCAAGACACTTAAATATTTGCAAAAAACTATTTTAATGCAAATTTTGAATTAAAAATTAAAAACAAAAATGCGCTAAAGAAACGATTTTACAGGGAAAACGTATAGGAGAGAATGAAAATTATTTATATTTTATTATTAAATGATTAAAATTATTCTTGTTTATATAATATTATTCAGGGATCACAACTATCTTTTCTTCTTTTTACAATATAACACAATTTTACTTTATTTCGAAGACAAAGATAAACTATGCCACCATCTCGACTTTTCCTAAACAAAAACACATCGGTACAGGGGAAACTTTGGCAAAAGCGTTCTATTATTCCTCCCTCCCTTGTTTTTTGAATGAGTCAAAATCGTAAAAATGTCAGTTATCAACTATTTTTACCACCAGAAGATATGAATGAATCTGAATAATAATAGAAAATACGTAAACTAATATACCCCAATCAGAACTTTTTTACCCGGCGCTAAAGGGAATTTTAAAAATATTTTTTATAAATTTCCAAAAAATGTCATTTACTATTTTCGGAGCACTTGGGGCACTGGAAGATATGAATGGATTTCAATAAAAAAAAAACATATGTAAACTAATATACTTAAGACACAACTTTACCACCCCGTGCCAAAAAAAAAAAAATTCCTATACTTTTCGATCCACCCTAGTGATCAAGCGAGCGTCGTGGACATATCAGTCACTAGGAAGAATTCTGCACAATATGGAAGACTGGAGTTTTACAGGAGAAGTGTTCAACGTTTGCCTATTTTGCATTGCAAGCCGGTCCCAACTACTCTTTCCAACAGTAAATTCTGAAAATGATATTATGACATTATGTCTCGAAGAAATATACGTCATTTGAAGTTTTCTGAGCCACAAAAATGGAAAAATCTCATATTGCGGAGCTATTTTACTAAGTGAATGATATATTCCAGAAGGTTGATCCATTCGGTGATTTAAACTTTTGTATATATAAAAAGGGGCAGACATTTGTAAATCCGTGGTGGTCTAAATTCGGAAAGTAGTCCAATTTATTTAGAATAAATAAAAATATTTATTCCAAAATAAATACTTTTATAAGTGTCTGGGCATGTCCATCCAAGATTTTACTGGACATCAGGTCCGAAATAACTACGCAATAATGTTTTAACTGCTGGTTCGGATGCACTTCTGATATCTACAAGTTTTATTTTAACAGAGAGGTTAATGAATTTGTTTATAAATGATTTTTAATGCAAATAAACATGTTATAGTTAATCAATTAGGAAAGAATAGTGTCCACTTCCCGAAAGCGTTCGTTTGACAACCTCAGAGATGCACTGCTAGATTGAAAAATGTGGTAGATATTTATTTGTTGCCATACATTTTTGAAGGCACTGCCGGTTCTGACACATTATACTAACCCTTTGCGGTCGTATATCTACTTTCAGTCACCAAAGTTATTTCACTGTTCCAGTCGTATGTCTGCTCTCAGCCACTGAAGCGTTTTTACCGTTCCAGTCGTATGTCTGCCCTCAGCCACTGATGTTATTTTACCGTTCCAGGCGTATGTCTGCTCTCAGACACCAAAGCGTTTTTACAGTTCCAGGTGTATGTCTGCTTGCAGACACCAAAGCTTTTTTTACCGTTCCAGTCGCATATCTGCTCTCAGCCACCACAGCAAAGAACCATACTGATCTTTCATTATACTAAGTCATCAAGCTTCGGATATACATAGAATTCGAAATAATATTTTATCTATTGCGTTTAAGCATAATTACGCTTTTTTACTTCTTAAAATATTTTTTAATTAATACTCTAAAATAGCAAAAAGAAAGTTACCGAAAGAAGTATACCGTGAAATTGAAGTAGCATATTGAGGGCGGAAGACGAGAAGCTAATTATTTTTGCGACACATACTCTCGAAAACCAGAATTCATATTGGAGATTGCTTTGAAAGATACCACACTATGGAGAACTACAAAATATAATTTTTACATAAAATTAAAATATATTATTGTGTTACATATATCTAAAGAGTAGAAGTAAATTAATGAATTTTGTTTTCCTTCATAGTCTTACATATTATGTATTACTGTTCTTTCAAAGAAAATTAATTCCGACCATCATGACACCTATATATATATACACTTAATAGGACCGCAAAAGGTTGATATAACGTTTCAATTCAAATAGAATACTTTTATACATATTAAATTTAACTGAATGACTTAACACTACAAACTACCATATTTACTAAACGGCATATAAATTGTCCCAAACGTTTTGTGCAATTTTAAACATCATGCTTATATTCCGAATAAGTAATGCTTTAAAGCAATGTTCTCCAAAACTGGTAAGTATAATTCTCTCCAAAATTGGTATCATGCTCTATGCATGATCTGAATAGAGCCAAAGAATTAATTTTCAACTGTTCTGAAATCATTTCTAATACGAATTGACTCTTAATTAATTTTATGATAATATATTTCTCTAGCTAGCCTAATAAAATTCAAATGAATGTTCTGTGTTTGCATTATGGAATATTATATTTCCCATGTTTTATTGACTGTGAAAGTTATTTCGCATACATATTGCGAACACAGAACAAGCCACGAAATAAATTTTGTATTATACTAATTTTTTTAAAGATTGTGTAGGCAAGTCAGACTTAAATCATACTTTTATAAGATTTTAAAACAGTATAAATTTTTATACTTGTTATGGGCTCCAAAGCGTTTTTAATAAGTATGATGAATTAGTTTGTGTGTAAGCGCTGGTGATATAATATGAATTCATTTGTTTAATGAGGTTTCCTATATATATGAAGCTCAACTACTATCCAAACACGATTTTATATCAAAATAATAAGTGCAAGAAAGATGCCTGACTGAAATTTATTTTTTATTCTAAATATTCAAAAACACAAATATTCGAATTAAAATTTCCTTCCTATCGAAAAAAATGGCTTATATAGTCAACGCCGTAGAGATCGGGGGAAAGGGTTTATTGATACCACGGACACTAGATTTAGGGGCGTCATGGAGTCAAAACATTTACTGAGTTTATATTATTTTTAAAGCAAAATATGAAGAGAGGGCTTGAAAATAAATCATGTCCTAGGCATCGATTACGCTTGACAGGCCACTAATGACGACTGAGGTAAAGACAATCATATTCTGATCCTAGCGCCACTTACCCTCGATCTCCTTTGGCCATGTTCAAAAACCTGTAGAGCATGTATGTGAATTTTTAAAGTCAAATACGAGGGTCATTTTTTTTCAACCTTCGATGGACCATAAAAAAATACAAGAGTAGAGAACAAAATGAATTTATTACCTAAAGTTATGTTGAACATGGTTACTTTTCGACAACATCGCCGTGAAGATTCAGACATTTGTCGTATCCGAGGACCAGGTTTCCCATCCCCTCTTCGAAGAACGTTGCCGCCAATGATGTGAGAGAGGTCTTAGCGTTGCTATGAAGCAACTGGTTGCTGGAAGCTCCTAACCAGTTCTTAAAGTCAGGGAAGAGATGAAAATCACTCGTCGTTAAGTCGGGGCTATACACCGGGTGATCAGATACGTTCCGTTTAAACTGCTCCAGAAACTGCTGGGCTACAGCAGCTTCTGGAGCGGAGTTGTCATGAAAGGACAAGTCCAGAGGTCAAAATGGCTCTTCGCAGACGTCGTAAAGTCTGACAAGAAACAGGGGCATTGATCGTTTTCTGCAAACCAAGAGGAAAGCGAATAACACTACGAAACTCACACTTGGCGGGAGCATCAATTTTACCACCCATGTTTACGCGCTGACAACTTAGCTGAAACTGGCCAGTTGGGGTCGTAGTTGAGGTTATGGTTGTAGACGTGCACAGCTGCCCACCGTGCATACCCACTTCCTACCACTTGTCCGTCTGTTTAGAGGTACGATCGGAGGTTGAAAGAAAACGGCCCTCGTGGCTTAGTGGGCGAAAAAAAATGTTGCGCCATTGATGATGACAGAGGGGGGCAAAAAATTCATATTATGACCCTGGCCCCACTTATCTTCGCTACGCCACTGTATATGGTATTTTTCATCTTAATATGCTTATACTTACGTGACTGACAAAGATTTCTTCATCAAAACCAATTTTAAATTAAATATCTATTGAAGTGAAAGTTCGCCAAATTCCCAATAAATCAAGAATTTATTCATATATAATTTTTAAAACGTTCTTACTTTCCAACAAAATGCATGATTTTCCTTTTATGATATTTGTATTAAATTAAATCATTTTGTTCTGAAACTTTTCTGCAAATAAACGATAAAATATTTTTTTAAATGTTCCTTTTGAAATTTCGTAAATTACCGAATGAACGAAAGTAAGATATTTCCTAATTATATTCTGAAAAGGGGAAGTATTATCGATTGTATAATTCACTGGATCCCTTAGAAAAGTTAATACATTCTTTTCTTCACTTTCTCGAAATTATAATTTCTTTTTCGTTACCGAGTTTTACTTATTAATATTTAATAAACACTATACTCCTTTCTTTGAAGTATTTTATATTAAGTACTGATATAAGAACGGAACAAAGGATAAATCTGAAAGTTTTATACAGGGTATAATATCCTTTAATTAAGAAATCACGCTTGCACAAAGTAAGCTGAATATATGCTGAATTTTAAATTGCTAAATAATTGAAAATAACATATTTCATAATTAAATTTTGCAAGAAAGGAAGCCTTATTGATTTTATACTTCACTGAATGTATATTAAAGAAGTTTATACATACTTTATTTAACTTTTTGTGATTATTATTTTGCTTCTGCAAGGGTGTTTCACTTATTAACCTTTAAAAAGCATTATATTCCTTTCATCAAGGTATCATAAATTAAATACTAATATAAAAATAGAACAAAGAATGTTCTGAAAGTTTTATACATGATGTATAACTGCATTCTTTTACAACGAAATTACGCTTAAAAGCAAAGTGCTAGAATTGTTAAACTTAGTCTGTTCATAATAAATTGATCACACTCTGATCGAAACTGATCGCAGCACCTCTAGTGGGAAATAATGGAAGTTAATGAATTCCTTTCGTATATAAGAGATAGAGAAAAAAATGTCAGCTGCAAAACTATAAAGTGTCGCCGATTTAGTATAAGTTGACCCTCAGCATGCACCGTAACTGGATTCTCTAACATGCAAACTCCGTGGTATCCGATCAAATCACGAAATGAGCAAAGAAGTATGATGTTTTTTTAAAAAACGGATCAAAATCAATGGTTAAAACTAAAATTTTATTAAGAAATTTTTACAACAGAAGGGAATTTTGAAGATTAAGAACACAAATTAATATTCTTGAATTTTTACTTGTCAGTAATTATAATAACATGTACTAGAAGAATAGCAGCACACAATACTGTCGAATTCCTCGACCGCCAATTTATGCTTCATGATAAAGTATCTCTTGCTATTACCATTTGAATAGTTCCATCGGTTTGGAAGATTACAGATAAAATTTAAAATGTGCGACATATTTAATGACTGTCACTAAAATACTCTGAGAGGATAGCTGAGATACCCCTCGGATGATAATACACGACCACTTTACTACAGGTAGACGTCACTTCCAAAACCTTAAATTTTTGTATACTTCTATTGAACTTGACTTGTTTCGGGTTCGTAAAGTTGGAATTTTGTAAAGGATTTTGCAATCATTTCATTATCTGCTAGAGCTCTGAATTTTTTTGCATCTATGTATTTTTGATGTCAATATGGTATTTTAATATTTCCGGAACTAAATTTTCAGATAATTAATTAATTTAATTTAATTTTGATACCGTAAGAGGGGCGCCATCTGGTAGTGAGTTTGAGAAAAAAGGACTATCTTCGATTCCAGGATAATAATAATAATGAATTATTGATTAAAGAATAGAAAGTATGCAATAATAAAAATAATCTACGTTTAAGCATACTAATAAAAGTGTGGGTTTAAAATAAGTGTTTTTACAAAATTTAATTAATTTAAACATAATTTAGCTGTGTAAGAATATAGCTAAACATCCTCTATATCAACCAGTGGCAGTATTCTCCCCTTGACTTTCCCGTATACTTACTTACACAAGAAGACACATTTTTTTTCCGTAATATATTAAAAAACACTGAATATGCATTTTGAACGTCTCCCCGCTGACCGATTTTCGAATCTTACATATATCCACAATTTTGATGTCAAAACCACATATCGAATTTCATCCACTTGCCTGTAGTGTATTTGAGTTACGGCTTTCACATAGGGGAAGGTGGGGTAAAACCGGGCAGCAAAGGCTCGAAAGCCTGTTGGAGCTAAAATATTCGACAGAGAGCTTGTCAAATTTTATTAAAATATTAATTGTTTATCGGAGTACAATATGTCTTTCCAGAAAAGTCAAAGTTTCATTACTTTTTTATCAATGATTTTTTTATAAAAAAAAAAAGTCCAATTACCCAGTTTGATCCCACTAGTGTGGTAAAACTGGATACACATGTTGGCGTTATGGGAAATTAGGAAGATTCGATTTTCAGTGGAAAGTTGCAATCATTTTTATTTTATATGACAATTTAAGAATATTAGTTATAGAATTTACATGTAAAACAGTTGTCTTCTTCCTTAGCTTTCGTGGGCACAGCTAAGACAGTTTTTACGTTGCATTAACCCTTCTCACTTATTTAAATTAGAAAATACATCATTAAAATATAAACAATCAACGTCTGATGTGTTTTATTGTCTTAGTCGGAGGAATCATCAATACTGACTGTCCCGGTCTTACGCCTCTTGGAGTACCCGATTTTATCCCAAGTGCAGAGGTTATAAAGAACGGAATAGAACCGCGCAATTATTGGAGTAAATCCTTGTTGTTTGATAGGGTATAAATCCTTGTAAACGTATAATAAGCTGGATTAACCCTCTGAGCGGCGCAAACGTCTTTTTACGTTTTTCATGTTCAGTTCAAAAGCGGATAGCTCGTATTTATATGTGTATTTTCTTAAACAATCATGAAGCTAATTTTTTTAACCTGACAGCTAAAAGTTCAAAATAATTGTTCACTCAGAGGGTTAAATGTAGTTTTTATAACTGTAATTATTTTTAAGTAAGGAAAGTTTAAATTCAAACGAACATTAGAGAGTTGACGTCTTAAAACAAATACACCGTCACAGAAGCAGTGCATACAACAGATACAACACGCCACTATGGCTATTCCTTTTTCTTGATTAGTAGAATGTAATTCCGTATCTGTCTGCTAGATAGGAAAAATAATAGCGCCAGAATCAAGGGTGCCCGGTTTTAACCCACTCTCCCCTACTCAATAATAGACGAAAGGCAACCAACCCATTGACGGATCTGATCAAAAACAATTATACAATTCTTGAGATAAAGCATTATACAATTCTTGAGATAAAGCATTATGATCCGCAAAGCAAAATTCACACATTTCGCGTTGCGTTTTCAGTTCAATCGTGATCACATGCACTCGAATGAGTAGAGAGACTTCTCTGTAATCGGATTTTGTCAGAAATTTGATTGAAATCGGCGATTCGGCTAACCACAAAATACCACTTATAGTAAAACACCGTTTATATAGGGGCTTAAGTAAAACCACTTATAAAAAAAGCCATATAATCGAAATTTTAATAAACAACCTTCATTGTTACCAATTTAATGCAACTAATGCAAATTCATTTAAAAGTAATAATCTTAAAGTATTTTTAGAATAATAATTGTACTTTAACCCTTTATGTCCCAAATTAATTTACCAGCGAATTTGCAATTTTATCTTTGAACTATTAGATAAGTTATCAGGCAGAATAACCCCAGGAAAGAGAAAGAAAACTTTTTTAATTAATTAAAATAACTTAATTAATTAAATTAACAATTTTTTTTAAATTCCTGCCTTCAACTGCTATCTACTGCTTGCTGTTGGAACTAGCGTATTTCAGCGTATTTTTGCGAATTCCGCCAAGGAAAAAGGTCATAATACAAAGATATAAGCGTGATAAAAGTGGGACTTTAATGTCCCGTCAGGACATAAAGGGTTAAACAACAATGAGAAAAATAAACACATTGTAAAATTAATCGTTTATAGTAAAATTTAGAAATATATTTTTATTGCACTTATTGATTACTAATTATATACTTGTTATTTTATACCATATGTGTGCATGGAGGGAGGTTGTTATTTGGAAATGGCAGTGAGGCAAAAGATATTAGCCACCTACTTTCTAGGAAAAGTTCACCCCCTAACAGAAACGGAGAAATAGTGACTGAAGCAAAACATTTTCAAAAGTGGTAAAACGATGTATAACAGTAACTTTCTTTCGTCGTATAAACGAAGCACTTTATTATTAAAATGGTTACGAATGAGAAATGACATATAAATGTATGAAAAAATTAGGTTTTATTCTTTATAGATCCCGGGCGAGGATCCAATTCTATATGGAAAAGTGGCAAGGTGGCCCGTGAAGAAATTCAGATCCGGGCTTGGGTAAACCTGGAGTTTACGGTGCCGGTCTACTTCTCGCCAATTCTTCTTGGCGCAATTTCATGTGCTGTCGCCAAATACTGTTTTGGATGTGCAGTACGCTTTTTATTGCTCTCTTGCGCATGCGTCACCTGAAAACGAGAGATTGAGCACGCAATGCCTGCGGCATTTCAAGCATGTACCGGGCAAATTTTTTAACTTAAAAAAACATCAGCGGCTTCGCTTTCAGCATAGCGGTATAATCGTAGCTTCACGTATTCATTGAGAAACGAAATACACAGAATAACATACACGGTACTGAACCGATATTCCATCCGAAGAATTCCAAACGAAGTTTTATTCAAATTCGAATTTATCGACCAATTGCATCGAAGAGTTGAACAAAACAGTCCAATCGAAACGTGGCACAATATAGCCTGATAATCAAAACACCGATGAAAGGATCAATTTGTGCGCATGCGCACTTGTCACTCGTTAAAAACATCTAGACGCAACCAAAACAAATGTTCTCTCATCGCCGTTCTTGGCGGCAAAGATTTGGCGATCCTAAGAGGAACGAAGTAGGCGGGCACCGTAAGCTCCAGGTTAACCCGGACGGTATTGAGCTCCCAATTCTATAGGAAGGGGTGGGTGGTTAAATCCCAAACCCGTCTACAGGTAAAAATACTTCATCTAAGGAACACTCTAGGGGGAAATGCACCGAAGGTAAAGGATGAGAAAAAGTAGTTAAGACTAAATTATTTTTTTATAAAACATATTATGAGAAAGGTATTTACACGGATGACTATTTGCATATTTGACAAGAGAGAGATTTAGGGTTTAGACATTGTTAGTTACTTAGTTAAATATCAACTTACATTACGTTTAAAAGATTAGCCATTGCCCATCGCCACCGTGCTAGCAGGGAAGAGACCTCCGTACCTTATTACGCTCACTCGACCTACCGCACGTCCGTTCTTCTTAATTTCAAAAAGCCATCTCTCTGTATTAAAACATTACACTGGCTTTTAACGGAGAAACACCTACGCATCACGTGATTAGCAAGGAGAGAGCGCGTGATCGTTATCTTTCGATATCTTTCCGCTGACACAACAATTATTCAAATGAGCTTGTTCGGAAAGTGAAAAATATTATTAGGAAGGAATTTAAACTTATGCTTTTAAGCTAGACGGGAAAAATACAATTCCTACGTAAATGTAAACGACGTATAAATGGTAATTTACTGTACTAAGTTTCATCAATCTGGCGTCTTTCGTCTTTGAGAGAGAGACCGACAGAGAGACATAATTCCAAAAATGGATTTTTGGACTCAAGAAGGTCCAAAATGTGGAATTTTATTAAAATATCGTCGTCGATTTTTTGGCGAATCCTCTATTTTATTTTTTTAATCTTCTTGTATGAAAAAGCAAACGAAGCAGAACATTTTTGCGCACAAACATGCATCTATCCATATCAGCAGAAATATCTTGAAAAAAATAGCCATATTTAAAACTTAATAGTGATGTCTTCAATCATTCTAAAGACTTTACTAATTTATTCCTCCAGAAATAAAATTTTCCGAAATATGGTTTGACACTCCAATTAAGTATTCATCAATTATTTTTGATGTCTAAGAAAAAAGAATTCTCGCCGAAGTAACTGAAATTTAATCCTTCATTCTTTAATAATAAACCTATTTTTCGCGCCAAATGACGTAAAAAGTGATTAATGGCGGCATAAATTTATCAACGGGAAATAATTGATCGGAGCATCAGAATCAAGTAATTCTAAATTGCTGATCGAATATAATAAATTTAAAAGCGAAGCAACGAAAAAAATGAAGTTAATCAGTGCTAAGTTAATAAGACATGACGAAAAAGTTGATGGTTTTGAAAATCCAAGTCTTCTACTTTACAGATATCGTCAGGTTATGATATTAACATTATTTATTTGAGGTTAATTTAAATTTCCTCAGTCTTTCGAAATATTAATTTAGTAAATCAATATAATCCAGCAACACATATCGTAGTCATACATACAATATGGTATGAGTCACGTGATCTTAAACTTCTCAAAATAATTACAGCTTTTTTTCCCCCAAAGGGCAAAAGCTTTCTGTGTCGTCCTTATTTTTGTGTTTCTGTTTTCTGAACATTTTTATTTAACTTGATTTGTTTCATGTTTGTGCTGATGGAATTTTGTAATTGATTTTTCACTCACTCCCTGAGGTGCTATAGTTCTGAAATTTTGTATACTTGTGTGCTATCGATCATTTTTGTAACTTAATTATCAGTTGCTTGATTCATCTAGTTAAGTTTTTATTTCAAACACCAGATAATGAACTTTAAAAAAAAGATTTCAAGATTCTATATTATTTATAATAATGAATTATAAATTAAAGATTTAAAATTATGTAAAAAATTAAACTTAAAAATTATCCTCTTTCTAGTACAGTATTAAAAATAAGTTTTTAAAAACTGTGTTTATTTAACTTAGGCACTTTCCAGATTAAAACTTTTTGTATTTAATTTGAAATCTACTATCTTTTTTGTTCCAAATATGATAAATGTAATGAATATAAAAGCTGCAAATGATTTACTTAAAACATATTAAGGAAAGAGATTTTATAGTAGAAATAAAAGTTATGAAATTCACCTTGACTGTTTCATATAATTCTACACTATCGTGAATTTTTTGATAAGCTTCATAGAATAATGAAGATATTCAACAATACATTATAAACCTCTTTCCATATAGCTCAAAAATTTAATGTCTATCTACGATTCTGTTGTCAAAACGCAAACCAAATTTCCTTTATATAACGTCGTTGTTTTTCTGAATTAATATTTCATTCACACGCACAAGAACAGACAAGCCGATAAACAGTCATCCAATCTTGAGTGGTCTCGTGTTGGTCCAAAATTTTATACATATCTATAATTATCCTTAGAAAATAATATACCTGTAATTATCCTTACTACCAAATACGAAAAGTCTGATCGATTAACACTGCACAACCAATTACTCAAAAAAAGTAGCGACGTAAATACAGAATATTATTTCTTTTAACTATGCAAAAAAAGAAATATAAACCGTTGTTTTTCTGATGGTATGGACTCTTAATCTGAGATATGAAAAAAACCCAGAACATTCTTAGCATTCATGTTTTTTCAAATTTGTTAAAGCAAGAATATCGACCGAGAAAAAAATATATCTCCGTAAAGCAGAAAGAATTTTTTATATCCAGATACGTCCTTTCACTTTTCTCTTTGTAAAATAATTTCTGTCCGAACTGTCATTCGAATTTCGTTTCAAACAAGTTCGCCATTTTATCCGATAATGGAAATCTGACAAGAAACTTTGCCTACTTATTATTCGCCATTTTTTTATTATTCTTTGATTTATTCAATGTTGCGTTACTAAACGTAAACTTTCAACTCGTCTGCCATTTTGAAAGAAAACTCGTTAATTATTGGAAAGAATTACCGCGCTTTCATAAAAGCTAGTATCAGAATTAGCTTTAATTAATTAAGAATTTAGCCGTAATGAATTGCAAGCTAAAATTATCCATTTTTAATATCTTGTTCCTAAATTATCCTACAAAGTACATCAATTTTAGATTAAATATTTCATTACCGTAAAATTGTTCTTTGGGAAGAGCTAATTGCACAACTACTGAAATATGCCACTTTGCTGAGTTTATAAATATTTCATTGCTGGGAATGAAATTTTGGTTAAAGTAGATGTTAAACTTCATTAATTGATACTGCGAGATATCGGTACGAAAAGAATCAAAATAAAACTTTTAATGAAATAAAGAAAGCTACTGTGTTGTCTTGACTAATGCGTTGTGGTTTAGTCTAATTTATGTGCTTTGGTGTGCATTAAACCATATTTAATAGTAAAAAATACAAGCTTCCAAAATTAAAGTTTCCTAGGAGACTCGGTGGCTTGATAGTAACCGGAGGGTTCCACTCTCAAAACCAATTCTACCTAAGAATCGGCGTTTAAGCGGGTCTGGGTATTCTAAATCCGTCTGGATCAAATTCCTCCTGCTGGTGTGGTGCGGAAGCTTGAAAAGAGGATACCAGCTCAGGTGTCAACCTCGCTTCAAAATTGAGAGGTCCGCCACCAAATAGCCCTCATGTTGCCTCAAAACGGGAAATTAATGCAACTAAAGTAAGCTATCTAATTCCTGTATACACAGCTGCCTACAGCCGAAGCCATTCACCAGAAAAAGTGTTAAACTCTGTGTCTCTGATAAAGGGACGGGAAAATTATTCATATAATAAAAAATAGTTCCAAATAGGACCACTAGAGGGAGTATTAACGTGAAAACCCGTAGTACATACATATGAACATTTTTTCGACGTCTTGTAATTGATGGTATTGAATGGGGTTGCTAGGATTATTATGAAACGTTAAAGCACAAGGTAGGTCCCCAATGATAAAATTTTATTTAATACATATATATCAATTATTTAATCAATTCTGGGTACTGAAATATATAACACAATGATAAGCAATTCTAGCTATACTCATATAAATCACCTACCTTTGCAGACCTGAAAAACCTAGCCACTAAATTAAATCATTTGAAAAAGTACATTGCAAGTTGTGATATCAAATTAGAGAAAATAAACAGAATCAAAATATTTGAATTTAAATCTTTTTTTATTTAACAATTTTTAATTTAGAAAACTACTGCCAACAACATTTTCAGTTAAGAAAAATAGAAATAAAATTTAAGTGATGCACAACTCGAACACATTTTGTATTCACCAATGATGTATATGCATATATACAATTTGCAAACTTCTTCATCAAATTATTAAATGAGAAAACATTCATTTTATTCACAGTGGGCACTATGAGAATGATACGCACTGAAATTGATTGATGATTAACACGTACTGATCAGCATCCAGCCTCGCAACACAAGTTTCTTGAATCTTTTAGTAACAACACTCATGGTGGTAATGCTTAATCAAATTTTTGTACAAACTTCAAGAGGAATCGTTACCTCTCAGCATGAAGCTGCACACACAGCAGGTAAGGTAATAAGGCACTGAAAATTTTATCCCCACAATGCTTGAGCAGCCCTTTCATTACTTACACAATCATCACATAATGGAAGTTATCGAAGGACAGGCTGTTCAGTGCTGCAACCCATTATTGCAGGGTATGGTAGGTTGAATCATTTATCAAATTACTGAAACTGTATGACTAAAATCATGAAAATAGGTTCACACAATCAAGTCGTCAAAATCTCAGCCCGTTGATTAAAAATTATAATAAGAACGCAAAACTGTCCCAACGGCTTCCATTCCAAACTTTAATAGAGCAAAGAAACACACAGAACGAGCACGATCCGGTTGTCATTAATCAAACTTCACTCACCTTCACATTTCTTTTTTTAAAAGACATGATAAATTCTGGCAGATTAATTTCTTTTCCATTTTACGGGGACCATCAGTATAAAAGCAGGGACAAGCACCCTGAAGGCCTAGCGGCCTCCAGGAGCCCGCAGGTGGAAAAACACACCTCCTTCTTGTTCAGACAAGCACAAAAGAAGCTAAAATTGCATAACGGAAAAACGCTTCCAGTGAAGATCGCCAAAACCTAATAACATCTAAATTCATCCGCAACAAGATGGCGAGAAAATAGTCCCGTTGATAAATTTGATTTAAAAAATTAATAAAGTTGATACCAGCAACAAAAGTTAAGACAAATACTATTTAAATCGAATACAAAGTAAATGATTAAGAAAAATTTAGATATTTAATGAAACGGCTAAAAATTATCGTTTGAATTTCAAAAGTTGTCAAAGATGCCACAAGAGAAGAAATAAATTTTGGTGGCGAAGAATTAAATAATTAAAAATACTGACAAAATCGAAAAATGATGTAGATGCAATTTTTGCAATCTAACAGATGGTATAAAACCTACAAACATTCACGGAGAATTTATTTTCAAACCAATTAATCTCACCACACTCAGAAGCCTCGAGTGAACGAAATCGCACTTTGTCAGTTAATTTTTTTTTTAATCCAAACGTTGATTTTGCACTAGCTTTTGCAAGGAAATTTCGAACAAATTCAGTCACAGTTAAAGCTCTCCAGAAAATGATAATTAATTTTGAAGAAACTGGTCATTGTTATATTTGTCCTAGAAGAGGAAGAAACCCTGCTTCTGCAGAGGTAATAGGGGAGGAGTGTTTTAACTGGTCAAACCAGAACCAGGTGTCCGCAACAACTTCTCCGTGAATGCTTGCAGGTTTTATAACAACTACTGCACCACGTCGAAAAAATTGGCGTGTGTACTACGGACTTTCACGTTAATACGCCCTCTGATTATAATATTTCAAACGTTTTTCATTTGCTAAATATTTTGTCTTTTCCTCTATTAAGTCATACACAAAGTTATAATGAATAGTGACGGCTGTAAATAGTTCAGAATTGGCGAATTTTAAGTATGGACATCCTGCAAAGCTAGAGTAGGCTGTCCTAGACACCTCTGCATAGTTGGTTTCCATGAATCTATAAAAAATCGTAGATAAATTTAACCGTGAACATATACACTCATAAAATCAGTTCACTCTTGCGATCGGTTTTTCGCGATCTCATCCTCACATGCATATAGGAACGAACGAGATATAATTTTTTTTCTTTGCATGTATTATAAGATTGGCCTTTTATTATATTGCACCCAAATGGAGAATTTTTTTATTTTAATAATTAAAGTTATTTAGCTATTTTAGTTAGAAAACAAAGCAAAAGTGTCAACTTGCCCCGATAATGAGGCAAGAATACAATTCTGATTAAAGTTGAATACATTTTTATTTTTAGAAAGCATAGGTCACAACACTAATTAATTAAACAATATTAAGTATTTTTCCTTTATTAGAATGTAATGAGTGGGTTGTTTTATTTAAAATATGAGCTCGTAGTAAATTAATATGAACAATGTTTTTCATTTACAACAATTAGACACAAATTTTCCTCCTTCAGAGTCTGAGCAGCCCTCATGTCACCATGTGTGCCATTTACGACACTCTATCCAATCTTCTGATGGATGGTGGACTTAGGTCTCATCACACATAGGACTCTGCATTGTACACTCCTGCCCAAAAATAAGCAAGAAACACGAAAAGACGCGGTACACATGCAAAACGGTGAATTAAAATACACAATTTTCAGATGAGGTAGAAGTTGCATCGCTGAATACAAATAGGCAACCAAAATTAGCACAAAACGCAATCCCGTGGTCACACCGCAACGCCTTAAAAAGGGGCTTGCCGGACCTGCGATTGAGTTCGCAAACAGTGATAGTTCCGCAGAATCCAAGATAGTCAAAGCGGAAAGCATGAGTAAAAGAAACCATTTGCACGATGAGATGCGTTGGAGGGCTGTCGGTATGTTGCAAGCTGATACAAGAAAAACTGCTGTTACCAGAGAGCTGAATGTGCATTGTAGTGTCATCCATAGGCTGTAGAACCATTACCAAAGGGATCAAAACGCCATTAGAAGACGTGGATCTGGAAGCCGGAGAATCACCACAACGTCAGTCGATCGCTACCTGTTGCAATGTGCCAGACGCCGGAGGTCATTATCAGCTCGACAGCTGGCGTCGCAGCTCTCTGCTGCTGCAGGAAGGCCCATATCCCGCCAAACTGTGTTGCTCAGACTGCATGAAGGAGGACTGTTCGCATGACGACCTGTTATTTGTGTGCTTTTATCCCCAGCGCACGTTAGAGGGCGTTTGCATTGGCCCATGAACATCGCAGTTGGACACCAGAGCAGTGGGGCCTCGTACTCTTTACGGATGAGTCTCGATTTAACATCCAGAACGATTCCCGAAGGGCAGTGATATGGCGAGAGCCAGAGACACGCGATCGGACTGACTTATTTGAAGTTCCATATATGAACCTAAAATGAGTCAGTCTTCATCTTGCCCAGCTCGTCAACTGGCCCTGGATACCCCTATCTTTTCCTGATGTCAAAAACATTAATATCTTATTATGCTTCATTCGATTTAAGCCAATGGGAAATATACAAACGATTACACTTTATATATATATATTCCAAACAATCGAAACTCAAGTAACATTTTCAATATAAACACTTATTAAACTAATAATTAAATTAAAATTAAAATAGTGTTACCTTCTTAATAATCATACGATGAAATACAAAAAGATTATAAACTAATGTATTAATACTAGTTAGATTATTATTATTATGAAAAAGACAACCCAGAATTGAAATTCCAACAATCAAATGCTAATTGATCTTGGGAATCGATTATGTCGCATTAATCCGAATTTGAGACGCCAACACTCTGCGAAAGCCAATTGTTGGAAAAAAACAAAAAGTATGGGAGTAAATCTCCAAAATATTTCGAGATAAGAAACGAGAAAATATAACTAAAAGCGTACTATTTCATAGTCTTAGCTATTGCAGTCTTAGCATCTTTAATCAACAGGCAGTCGTTGATCCATTCATTGCTTTATTTTAGTTTCTATTTATCCATTTTGAAGATTATAAAGCAGATTATATGAAATTCACGGTTATAATAATATCTTGAAAAATAACTTCCACTCAATGGCCATGAATGAAACTTACGCGCAAAAGCAGCGTGTTGACGGAAAAGAATTACCTTTCGGAAAGGAATCGTGGCGAGTTTTTATACTTGTTTCGAAAAGGGGAAGGTCCCGAATTCTACAGCCAGTCGCATCCGGAATTCTTCCAGTTAAAGTTGCAGTTACTGTTATACTAGAATTTAAGTAGAAATATTTTTATGAATTAAAAGTTAAGAAGCTTTTTTAAAACTAGGAAAAATTGAAATTATTATATATATAATATGACGCAGAAAGTTATACAGTTGAAATTTAGTATTCAGTTTTACAATCAAAATCGTTAATCTGTATTAAAACTGGACCAAATTCGCCAAAGAATTGACTCTATATCGGTGTGTCTATTCATGTGAATGTGGACGCAATAACACAAAAGCGCAACAGAATAGAAGGATGAATTTTATTATGAGAACTTGACTCCAATATTTTAGATTAGTGTCTTATTTTGGCCCATTCTGGTCAATGGGAGGAAGTCCACACTGTGAAGCAGGTCATCCACATCTCTTCCAAAATGGAATTTCTGGAACACGGGAAGAAAAAGCAATCGTCAGTTTTAAAAACCTGTAACGCTGGAATTCCAACGAACTTAAAATCCAACACTTCATACGCCGATTCCAATTTTTGGTCTCGATGCGAGGGTAGTTACACATCAAAGGATCTGCCTAGATTGGGACCTCGCGACGAGGCTAGAAAATCGGAAATCCGCCGTGTGGGGGGGAGAAATAAGGGGATCGAAGTGCGGAGGTAGGGGAATAGAGGAGTGGTGGTAGCGCAATTTGGAGCTCCCGTGAATGTCATGCCTCATTTTTCGACTTGAATGTGTGGGAAAAACCAGTCTTAGGACAAATGGAATGAAATGGAGCACAGATAAAGGCCCAGCTTAATACCTTTCTACGAAGCGAAATGCAAAAATACTGTATTGTGAAGGAGAGAGTCGTGATAAGTAAAATGTCCTTTTATTCTGGCGAGGTATAGTCGAATTTGGCTCTTGCGCCATTAAACCGAAATCTACCAACTAACCAACCCTGTTTTATTCTTTGTAAAAAGGGCGAAACATTTATTTTCAAAAGCATTTATCAATTATTTACTCACTTAATAATAGAAATCGAGATACTGCCATATTTTTCAAGGAGGTGATCTTAATGTATTTAACACCAGAAAAAATGTTCCAAATTTTTCATTGCAGTCCAATGATGTTAAAATCACGTAATGTTTACTTTGAAAAAATCTTATTATTTGATGTTTAAGCAGCTAATTAACATCTTTGGCAAATAAGGTCATTAATGTCCTAACTGCTTTGTACGAGTTAATTAGGTTTGAAATGACTCTGAATTCATTGGTTCTAATGTACTGTCTTAATCAGGATACTGAAGAAAATTTTCTATTTTTGTCACGCTTAATCAGGTTCCTTAAGAAAATATTTGTTTATTCAATTGTAATCAGAAAAAATCAATCGGTTTTCAACGTTATTCATCTTTAATTATCCTACTGAATGGAACAACTCCAGAGAGGCCAGATTCATGTTCCAAAAGTAACGGCGGCCGCCATCTAATATCTAATTGCACGGTGTGTTACACTTTACGATGAAGTAACACCATTTTTCTTCCTCCAAGATGCGTAAAATATTCAGAAAATTAAATTTAAACGACGCACTTGAGCATGAAACGAATTCCTTAATTCTTCATCACATTTTGAAATTGTAGCTAAAAATTGTTTTCTCTTGATTTTAATACGAAGTCTTACTATAAACTATGTGAGATATACAAGGTGGGCCAAAGTTCCTTGATATATTTCAAAATTTTATAAATAATCAAAAAATAGTGATATATGAATATAATTGTGATATATGGTGTTATCAATAACCAATCGCCATATATTAATAATTGTGATGTATGGTGATATTTAGTTCGCGGTTTTAACTAAATTGCATTACACGACATGAAGGTTTTTTTACCATAAAGAAATAGTTAATAAATCAGAAATTTTATTTTAATAAATGTCTATACCGCAAAAAGTAAACAAATATAAAAACATATTATACGAATTGTAAAAAGATACTGACAGTACATAACAATGCATTACAGAATTTTTGTCACAGTAAAACACATTACACTGCAGAATACAAAACTACGATGCGTGATTACCACAAGCCAATTCCTTGTAGCTCGAACCACATTCAAACTATAGTAGTCAAGTTCAATCCATGTATTTTCTAACGTAAACTGTGGAATAGTGTTAATTACTTGCGTGATTCTTACTTTTAATTCTTCTATAGGGAAGGGAGATTTTAATTCTTCCTAGAGGAGTAAACTTTCTTTTTGATATATCCCCATAAAAAAGAGCCAAGTGAGGGGGATTAAATCTGGAGAACAATGGTGGCCATAATATTGAACCATTCCTTACGGCAAAAGAAATGTTTATGCTGTTTAATGCAATTCGATAACCCTCCCCTCGATATCACATTTTTTTTTATTATTTATTAAATTTTGAAATGTTTCTTTAGGCTGAACCTGTATTCTATGTAAATTAAACGCAGAAACTATCATACGGTTTCTATAGAGGCTCATTCTCTAGTAAAACCATCTGCGCCTTAGTTATGATAAAGCTTCTGTTCTTAAAGGACTCGTTATTAAATAAAATCAGTCATAAATCGTGTTGAAAATCAGATTTTTACTTGAAAAATGAAAGTGTAACAAATGCGCCTGCTCAGTAAGAACAGCGCCATCTTTGGTGGTAAGGCGCCGACTTTTAATCTTTGGTGGATAGGCGTCAACCAAATCTTAAACCCCTTTGTAATTGTCAGAATTAAAGTAAATATGTATTGGTTGTTTGTTAATGTTTGTGTTCAGTGTTTGCAATAAATCTTAAATGTTTCAAAAAGGCTTGTCAGCGTTATTTTGGCTTCCAAATTGGAGTAAAACATTTAGATCCTCTGCTACAAATATATGACACCCAACTCGTCACCATTGTTCCACACGTTACTTCACAGTTCTAGCTCCCTTTTGTTAGACATACACCCTGTCTTCTGTGGGTGGAATTAGTGCCATCCTAATTCATCATCTTTTGATGCTAAATTGAGTCAGGCGATAATGAAGAAAACTCGTGATGAAATCATGACAACGTGCCAAACGTGTTTTATTCGTTAATCTGCGCTCAGCAGTCGTGCAAACATCATGTTCTGATTCATGAACTCCAGGATTAGGAAAAAATAATGGAAAAACAATCCCTGTGTTGTTCGCACCCCCAAAAGTGACCTTTTCCTCTTCCCTAGGTTAAAAAAAGAATTGACTAGTCCGAAATTTGTAATGAAAGCTGAAGTAAAGGTTGTGTTGCAATCTTTCTTTAACCTTCCAGAGAGAGCGCGTTTCGAAGAGATACTTGCATTGTGCATCGTATTACATATTTATATCGTTCTTTCACAAATTTAAATGCAATTTTTATTTATAAAATATTTGTTTACTATTAAACTAATAAATACAGTTAACATAAAAAAAGTTGCATTTATTTTTGTAAAACAATGTTATATGTATATGTAATACGATGCACGATATGTCGTAAAATTTGCGTTGGTGCGCCCGCTGGAAGGTTAACCTTTTGTACTCTTAGGTCGAGTCAGACTCGACATTCTGAATGATGTATCTTTTACACACTCTTGTTAGATAGCGCTTATTATAAAAACCATATAACAGCAAAAACACACAGATTCATTTTTAGAAATTGAAACGAATTAATAACAAAATGTTTCAGCTTCCTAAAGCGCTTCCCATTACACTCGAACGTGTACAATTATGCATCTTATTATCTTTCGTAGTGCAAAGGATTAAAAACCGTACCAAAAAGAATTTAGAAAGACGTTTCCTACCACACGTCACGAGAGAGAATGCATCTGTGTGTCAAAAGTTCAGCTACACATCATTACAATGGCGTTTCAGATTGGAATAGAAATCCCTTCGAATATACCCTATTACCAAAGGTTAAATAGGGATGATCCACATAAATTACCAACTATCTCACTATCCGAGAAAATCACGTTGGATCAAGTGTTCTTAGTTTTCCCTAATAAAGCATCTACACCGTTGTATTTAAACTCCTCGCTCACTGGACAAAAGTCTTCTGTGTTTCAGTAAAAAAGTTTTATCTCTCTGTAATACATTTTTATAATTTTTCATTCAACTTAAATACTCTCATATTTGTTAAGATGGAATTTTGTAATCGATTCGTCACTCACTTTCTGATGGGCTAGAGTTGTGAAATTTTGTATTCTTATGTTCGCTTGGTGACAATACACTATTTTAATATTTTCAGAACTTCTAATTATTTCGTTAATCGATTAATTTAAATTGAATTTTGATTCCGTACTCGTGGCGCCATCTGTTATTGAATTTGGAAACAAATTAATTACAGAATTTCATAATATTTATAGTAATGAATTATGAATGAAAGATTAAAAAGTAGAAAATAATTGAAATAAAACTTTTTTTACTTACACAAATAAAATAGAGTATATCAATCTGTTTTTATTAAATTTATTTTATTTTCTCCGTGTTTCAAGGTCATGGAAGTGGATCTGTCGACGAAGCAGCAGCGACTGATCCGATCGACGACCAGCAGAGCTTCCATCCGCCGCCAGAAAGCGGTCGTCGAAGAGGAGATCATGGTCTCCTACAAACCTGCGCCCTCTCCCCCAAAAGGAAATGTCGAGGTAAGATCTTCACTCTTTCTCTCAGCTTAGAATTTCTCTCGATAATTGAGATCTCTTTCCAACTTAACCCTCCTAGCCAAGGAGACGTCTTTTTCCGTTTCGCTTGTTCATTTCAAAAGCTGGTATTTATATGTATATTTTCTTAAGCAACCATGTAGCAACCGAGGATTCTTAAGATTTCAGAGATATAGTTAAAACAATAAGATCGGTTCATTTACTTTAACCCCTTAAGAGTCGCATTTTCTTTGCTATCTAATAAGATGACCCCCTCCTGTTTTGGAAAGGAGCTGTCGTTTTTATTCATCTAAGAAGGCATAGAATACTTGAGATGCTTATGGATTCTGTGTAATTTTTGTGTCAAATTATAAAGCTAATTAATGATTAAATTTTAGTTAAGCCTAAAAATGCGATAATTCGATGCACGTCGATATGATGGGCGCGAAGGTTAAGGGGTTAAAGCAATAAATCGTTAGACATAATTATGCAACCGGGGAAATCATCTCCAAAATGCCTATTTTGCAATATACTGTTTCTGCAAAACATCGTAAAAAGAATTCCAGAGGCAATTTTTTAAAACTATTTGTTGCATTATGAAGTAGCCTGTTGTACAATGAATTGGAGTGGGTGAAATTTTGTTTGAAAGTGGTGATTTTGAACGTTTTCTAGCTTGAAACCATAACGATCAAAATAATTGGGCGCTTGGAGTGCTGAAAAATCAGGAGTTTTTGTAACTTGACTTTCTCGAATGCCCCTTCACTATGATGGAGGCCGCGGTGGTGGTAAGGTGTCGGCTTTAGGGCCGGAGGGTTCCAGGTTCGAAATCCGATTCCACTGAAGATCCGTCGTGTAGTGGGCCTGTTTCATGTTAAATCATATGTAGGGGTCAAAAGTCCTCCCGCTGGTGTGGTACGGAAGTTTGGAGAGGGGCTTCCAGCTCAAGCGTCGTCCACGTCATCTGGCCACGGTTCATAATTACGAAGTCCGTCCCGAAATACCCCTCGTGTTGCTTCAAAACGGGGCGTTAATATAGCTAAACTAATCTAAATCTCAATATGATGCATTTTGCATTTATCTTTGTCGTATAACGAAGAAAATAGGGCAATAATTCCGGAAAAGTATCTTTTTACCTTGTTTGACTGCGTCCAAATGTGATACGCTATTTGATAAAGATCATAAAAAAATAATTCGTCTAGCTTGTAGCAGTTTTGAGTTAATTGTTCTTATACATGTTGAGCAGAAAAAATAAACAATCTACATATTGATTTTGTCCAAAATTTGACACAAATTCAAAGTTTTGGTGTAAACACCATATACAAAATTTCATTTGTCTATTCCGTTAATTTTATAAGTTAGCGTGGTCACATAATGAAGGATAGTGGGTTAGGCAAACAACATACCTTTTGATTGATTTTGTCCAAAATACAGTACTGATCTACAATTTTGCTGTGATGACCATATAAGAAATTTCATTCACGTAGTTGGTTGCATTTCTGAGTTTTCGTGTTCACATACACACGGACAAACAGATAAAGAGGCTTCCCTTTAAAGGATTCTGCCCAAAATTTGATAGAAATCTAAAAATTTGGTACAAGGCCTGCATACCAAATTTTATCCATATATTTCTTTAGATAGATTTATTGCTAAAAAGATATAGATTTATTGCTAATAAAAGAAGAAAAGAATAAATAATCTCATAATCTCTCTCTGCCTGAAGGAACGATAAATCATATTGCTACAGAAATCGTCGGGTGAGTGTTCGGTGAAAGCAGTCCAACAAGGGGGATAATGGAGAATGACACTTTATCACGTATATTCCTGAAAACCTGAAGCACATGTAACAAGAAAAACAGCACTTGCACAAATTAGCAACACACGCAAACAGAAAATCGCTCATAATAACAGAAACAGCATTAACAATAGTGCTCAGGTTCTTACAGCTGAATAACCCGCAATGCGAACAAGACTCCAAAGAGATTCATCAAAAGCGTTCAAACAGTGTCTCTTGTCTCTGCACCTCCATATATTTATATCGCTTTCTGACTGGACGTCATGACACATAGTATTATCTAGAACGATATCTATATTTCCGTTTCTAATAGAGATAGGACGATAATTCTAGTACCTTCGAGGACCTTCATTCTGTCACCAAATGGACGCAAGTTTGTAGCCAAGATCGGGAGCATTGCTTTGCCCTACTCTCGGCATCCAATAAAACCTTTGTAAATGTCCCTTTCCACCCATAAAGCTAACAGTGCAGGGAAGCAACATTACAGTTTCGTAATTATATCTTAAGAATTGAAAAGGGAGCAATGGACCCTTTTCCGCTTATCTGTAATCTTGATATTAATATTAGCTTGGGACAACTTGTGAACTTAGATTTTAGCACTGAAAGTAAATTTTTAATCAACCTTTTCTTTTCGATTAGTGCGGATGCTGACGAAGATTTATAAAAGATTATAAGTCAGTAAGTTGAACAAAAACAGTTTTTAAAAACACTCTTTTTATTTCTGTACTATGAAGTAGAATTTATTTATTTTAATGATGTTCTACTCCTCATTCTTTAATTTATTATTCACTATTATAGATATTATGGAATTTTAAAATCGATTTTTATGAAATTCATAACTACGCCACATGTATTATTTTTCAAAATTTAATTAAATTGATCGATTTAGCGATAATTAAGTTCCTAAAATAATTTTTTAAAAGTTAACTTTCATCGGAAACAATTTCAAAGCTCTAGCTCATTAGGATAGAGTGTAAAATCGATTACAGAATTTCATCTTTGGAAACATGAAACAAGTTAAATAAAAGTTTCTGTAAAAGGTTAATAATTTAATCCAAATTGAAACATCTTTGAAATGGCACCATCGTTACGTCCATTAGGAGTGACGATATATCGATATATCGGCATTTGATTATGGTTGTCTTTCCAACTATCATATCGAATAATTTCATAATTTTCTTATTTGTAACACAGCTATCATTGAACCATACCCTAGATCACAGGAAAACCATTTCACATAAGATCTTAAAAGATTTTATTGACATAGGCTAAGAAGTGAACCACAGTAAATCATTGAGAGGTTAACATTCGATAAGTCAAGTTATACTCGAATAACGCAGCTGTGTAATGACTTCGCTAGAAGCTTTGCAAACATTCCATCCCTGATATATAACCTATAATTCTAACGGCATTAACTGAATTTCCGTAAGTTTGCATATGCTGTTTAAGTAGCTGTGCCTGCCTGTTTGGTGAATATATTACAATACGGATATTATAGTGTCGTGTATATTTGTTTCACACGCCCGTAAACTATAAACACACAGCAGCATTATGTCTGAATGCATTGCATGCTAAGCATTGTTTGACTACATGTAAGAGTGTATTGATTATTTATTTAGGATTATGTATGGCTGCTAGTGAATTTATTTTGTTATTCTTATGGAAATTTGAAATAAAGTACGTATAGGATTAAACGATTGTTTTGTACAAAAATTATTTAGTGATTAGAAATCAGTAATACTAAAGAACCGTTTCAAAACCCGATGTATTCATATTTTAAAATCCAGGTATTCTGTAATTGTTTGTTGTCCTGAAAATTCTGAATAAATTTGTAATTAAATTTTATGGTAATTAATTTGAGAAATACTGAAGAAAAAATGAGAGGGTAAATTGCTAAATGGTTTTGACCGACTGAAATGCTGATGATCAGTAAAGGCCAACAAAGTAGGTTTATGAATGAAAAAACATCATTTATCATATTATAAAATTATTCAGTTCTCAATAAGATGTTTCGACACAATATTTTATCCAGTAATTAAGCTTTTCAGTGTATTATCTATTAGTTGATTGGATGTTATAATATCTACAAAAAAAAGTAAAATACAGATCCATTCCAACTGTGACACAGGCCGGATTCTTTTCTTTTAATTTTTCCAGTTCGTTCGCATTTTCTCCCTTTTTTTCTAAGGGTCTTAAAAGAATTTAAAGTGTTTTTAGTTGCATGCTATTTTATAACTTTGTGGCCCAATAGGTAATTTTTAACCTTTCAGCGGGCGCGCTTATGCAAATTTTACGACATATCGTGCATCGTATTACATATATATATATCGTGTTATTTTATAAAAATAAATGCAACTTTAATTTATGTTGTCTGTATTTATTAGCCTAGCAGTAAACAAAGGTTTATAAATAAAATTGCACTTAAATATATAAAATAACGATATAAATATGTAATGCGATGCACAATTCAAGTATCTCTTGCAAACGCGCGCCCGCTGGAAGGTTAAAGAGTTAGAGACAGGCATATACTCCCCAATGAAAAAATTCTTTAAATGACGTAGAGAGTTATATTTCATGTTTTATTCAATACTCGATTAGTTTCCATCGCAGAAGAGTGGAACTTTTTTTGTTTAAAATGTTAGTTTGTCGAAAATATTTTATTAGACATGACTGACAGGATCAGTAGTCTGTATAAAAGTTTAGATTTTGTAACTTTTCCAGTAATGCAATGTTTGGCTCAAACAACATAAAATATGATTCTTCACATAATTTAAACCATTTTTCCAAGTGGAAGTGTACTTTTAGCTCGAACGAAGTAACGAAGTTAAGGATCAGACACTCTATATATTGTGCTCTTAAAATGTGTCTCTCGTTATTACTAGATTGTCCTTGTTGTTGTCTCGGTTCCCAATTTTCCTCTTTGTTTTAGGAATCTTTATTTAAACCTGTCATATCTTTGAGCGTCTCGTAGGAATTGTTTGCTTATTCATTCTAGAGGATTAACCTTCCAAGCGTCCAAATACTTTGATCTTTCAGGTCAGAAAAACTGACTTTTAACCCCTTAAGAGTCGCATTTTCTTTGCTATCTAATAAGATGACCCCTTCTGTTTTGGAAAGGGTCTGACTTTTTCATTCATCTAAGAAGGTGTGGCATCATCGCGGCCTCTGGCAATATCCTGAATTCTAATTACATGCAGATCGGATCCGCCCTCTTTGTGATGTCACCCATTGAACAATAGCGAAAAGCCTGTTGCAGTATTTAAGGACTGATTGCTACTGTTCATTCTCTTCTTCTTTTTGTATCATTTGATAGCTAACAGTATAATTATTTTATGATTTTGATTTGATTTAGGATTTGAATTTGTTGTTGTTTTATTAAACTCGTTATTTTTTTATCGAGTAGTCTTGCTTTGACTTTGTCACCAGATCTGTGGTTTCTCGCAGAGGAGTACTTCTGATATATGTGGAATACAGGCATGATAGGTTGAGAAGCTGAGTAGTGTAGTATCGAACTAGTTAATATGAAGCACTTGAGTGTCAATCGTTCTATGTACCGACTACCTCAGCGACTAGATTAGTAAATCTCGCCTCTATCCATGCTGTAAAGTTAACTTGACCTCGACGTAGGCCTAGAAGTTACAAAGGCATAGAATACTTGAGATGCTTATGGATTCTATGTACATTTTGTCTCAAATTATAACATTAAGGATTAAATTTTAATTTATATGCCTAAAAATGCGATAATTCGATGCACGTTAATATGACAGACGCGAGACTTAAGGGGTTAAAGTGAATGAACAGAGCTTTTTGTATTTAACTCTCCGAAAGGTGCGCGTAGATACTTATATTTTGCATCGTATTACATACTCATGTCGTTCTTTTATAAATTTAAGTGCAATTTCTATTTATATGATCTTTGTTTAGTATAAAGCTAATACATATAGATTACATCAATAAAAGTTGCATTTATTTTGTAAAACAACATGATATAAATATGTAATACGATGCGCCATATAGATACCTTATGTACCTCGTACATACGCACGACTGCTGCAGGTTAGTTATATCTCTGAAATCTTCAGAATAGCTTAACCATTAATATTTAAGAAAGCATACATATAAATACGAATTATCCGCTTTTGAGGTGAACATGAAAAACAGAAGAAGCCTGATCCTCAACTCAGAGTTTGCAAATTGTTTTACTGCTTGATAATTGTTTTGTATTTTTTCCGGTGTTTAAAGATACTTGTTTTGACCAACTTGTGGTTCATCAATTGCAATCGAAAAATATTCATATGAACAAGGCTTTACACTCAAACGACATTCATAATATAGATTCATTTTTTATTGGAAAACGTATCTTCATTCTTTCCTACCTTTCACAAATTGACTTTCAAATGGTAGAAACACATCGATGCATCACATAAAAAGAAATTTTAATATATTATCTTATTCAGAATTGGTTGCTTCTTGAATTTCCCATAATGATAAGATACATACTTTATATTTGATATCGATTTTTTATGACATTTTGAAAAATTCTCGCACATTGTTTTTTCCTTTAACTTTATTAACATGTTATGGATTTATTGCATTGCAGAAATTTTTCTGGACATGAAACATCTAATCTTTCTTTTCCCGTTGTTCTCCAACTTTATTTTATTTTAGAAGAGCATGTTTGTTCAATAAAAGTACTCTGAATCTTCGAATATTTTTTCTACTTCTTGTAATTATGAATTATATTGTTACGCTTCTTTTTATTATAAATTATACTGTCTGAAGATGTTTAGTATATTCATATAGGGCATAAATAAAATAAATAACGATTCTGATTCGATTTTGATTGCTTTCCTGGAATTTCCTATAATGATAAGCTGTATCCTATATTTGGCGTCGATTTTTTTAACTGGCACTTTGAAACATTCTCCTTCATTTTTCCCTCTTTCGACCATATGAAGATGTTATGAATTTGGTCCATTGAAGAAATTTGTTCTAGAAATGAAACATTTAACGTTTTATACGCAGCATTTTGTTTTAAAACAGCACATTTGTCAAATAAAAGTGCGCTGAACCTTCGGATTCTTTTTCATTATTCCTGAATTGCCACATATAATAGAATATAAGTTATTAAAAAATGTGATTAATTATTTAAAACAGCATTATAAACTTGCATGTAAGGATTAGCTAAAGTGTTGCCGAACATGATTGCATAATTATTTCAGATTATAGTAATTAACAAACTTGATCTCATAAGTGCTTTAAAATGCTTGAAATTAAATTCGTAACGATAACATGTTTTACAAAATACCGCCTTACCTAGTTTTATTCAGCAATTTAATGAAGAGAATACTAGATAACTTTCTTATAACGTGATCGAAATTTGTTGAAGATGTCAAATCAAATAGAGCTAATCCATTGTCTTGAGATAGTCACATTTAAAGTCACCGCTCCAATTAAGTTTTGAAATCTGTATTGCATCTTTAATTGCCTTTTTGTAGGATTACGTCGCATCTCAAAGAAGAACAACGAGCAGCTCGAAGTTAGATGGCATATGTTTTAACCTTTGCTATAAGATTATGACGCCACATAAATAGACTACATTATCTCATGAGGCGCTGAAATGTAAAGTGGACCAACCCCCAATTTTGGCTAAACTGAGCTAGGCACGATATTTTAAAAAAAAATTCTTCTAAAAATCCTTCTTTCAAAACGGATTAAAAGTATAGAGGAGTAAAATACTTTGAATTCATTCTGGTTTTGAAGGAAGAAGTATTTTCCAGCCCAATATCATGCTTAGCTCAGATAAACGAAATGTGTGAGATGGTCCAGACTGATCCTTAGCATCTCAGTACACGTTACCAAAACCATAGAAAGCATGACAGTACTTACAAATCAAGCTTTTCATCTATTCCACCAAAGATCTGTCGTATCTGCTGGCTTAGTTTACGTCGGTTCTACCATCTTGAATAAATCGTTCTCATTTTAGTATGGTGTGAAAATTTAGAGAGTGGAGTGCTGGCTCAGATGCCTTGCTTGTCATCTAATTACGGTTCAAAGTGAAGATATCCGTCCCAAAATATTCCTCGAATTGCTTCTAACAAATTAAACCACCTCTTCCTACAACCTCTTTTTACTACCAAATCTTATTGTAACAAGCTTCAATTTCTTCAGTATTGTTTTCCTATAGTGGTATTGAACATCCTTGCAAAATACAAGTATAATAGCTAAAAATGCGGAATATTATTATCAAAACAACTGTATTTCATTCGAGAACTTGGCAGCAAATTTATTACAGTATTATTACGCCCAACTCAAACGAAAAGAAAACTTATTGTAAAGCGCAAACAGCATCAGCAAATTTAAAATCCCAATAGAAATAAATTTATCTATTCTCGTAAGTTATAGATAAAATGAAAAGAACACAAAATATCTCAAACATTTCATAGTCTATTATCTTACGTGAAAAATATACAATTTAACAAATTTGTTATCAAATTAGATGCAGACAAGTCAAATATTTACCCCCTTCTTTATTAATAAATATTGTTCTTTTTTATTTCAGTTCTTTTACGAATTTTACTTCTATTGTGTAAAATACTCTTTTCAATCAGTCGTTTCAATCTTATTGCGTACAATACTCTTTTCAATCTATTTGTATTCATTTTGTATTGAAGAATATTCCCTTTTCCTTTTGCGAATCTTGAAGTTTAATGAATTGAAATATTACGTGTTTCATGTTTCGCAATATTAGTTTGAAATCACTTAATACAAGTTTACGTGAAATTGTTGACTTTCGGATTCATCTTCATTGCAATAATCTCCTGGTTTATTTTAATGAATTCAGCAGTGCATGGAAGAATTCTTGCAATTTTTTAAAGGGAATGGAAAATATTGTAGGTGATTTGTTTTCAAAAATTCCAAATCTGTATTTCAATAGGGCTATTTAAAATAAATTTTCCTTATTGTAAATAAATGTCTTTATTTTTTTCTAAAGGTTTTTTTATTTTTCTTTATACTTTCTTTAATTATTTGTTTCAATCCATCTAAATCAGTATTCTATAAAAATTGGTTTCCTTTTCTAGGTTTTTTTTAAATATTTGAATCGTGTAAGATTTTTAATCTATATAAATGAAACTGGAACGACAATTGTTTGCAAGCAATAGAAATCTAAACTACTAAATGGATTTTCTTCAAATTTTGCTTTACTATGAAACATAAGAAAGAAGTTGATGAAGCGTTCGTCACATTTAATTAAATAGTTAATTTTTATTAATTGAAATCTGTGTTTCCACCACGCATACTCAGTTCAAGGTCTTCTGCCGACTCACCTAGAAGGCAAAACAGTAACAATGACTTATGGAGAAAATTAGCTTTCGACGGTTTTTAAAAATCGTTTGGTTCTATTTATATTCTCATTTTAATTCAGAAACGTTGCAGCCGATAAAAATAATTTTTGTATTATAATATTTTGTATAGAAGTATTTTTACATTAAAAATACTAGACATGAAAGTATATTTTTCCCGATCTACGCAGAGTATATAATCTAGTGTTGAATGAATAAAAAATGAAGTTTAGTGTAATTTTTACGATGAAATGGATATTCCAGGCCACATTTAAAAAATGTGTTTTTCTAGATTCTGCAAATACAGGGATATGAGAGATTTCTATCAAATTTTCATCACTTAAGATTTCAAATGAACCCAATAAAAGCTCTCAAAAAATGTGACTCTCAACGCAGTTGCAACGACTGGATGTTACTAACTTTGTGTCAAAAACTTGTGTAACTTAAGGTTACTACTTTTTTTTAAAATCGTACCATTTTGCGCTTGAACAGAAATTCGCGATGCGAGAATGACTCGAAGTTTCTGTCACAATCCCAAGCATGAAATGTAAATAATATTGAACAGAAAGAAATTTGCTTAAAATGTATTTCTCTTATAAATATATATAAAATGCTTAAATATTTCATTTTTTTTCTTCTTGTGTTGTTCTACAGCCGCCAATCAAAATTTTTTTAAAAACTTTCACTATAAAAGTTTTCATGAAGCTAAAATTAGTCTTCGGTAGTGGCCAATAAATTATGAATTCGTGATATGAACTCAAGATGCAGTATAATTTCAGGAGATTTAAAACTGTGGTAAATAAACTGAAAAAAATAAGATTCTCTATTTATTCGAAATGAGATTAAATCATACTTCATCTTAAAAGAAAAATTAAATTAAAACTTATTAATCAATAATTTAAAATGTCTAATTGTAATTTTTTAAGTTAAAATAAAAATTTAGGAAATAGGCTTTGATGACTTTTAAAACCGAAAATACTTTTGATTTATTTTTAAAAAAATACAATACAATTTAATAATCCACTAAATTTTTTAAAGAAAATCCAATGTTAATTGTTATATTCTTGAAACGGAGTTCATGTGAAAAATAAGTATTTGGCTGGAAGAGAGCATTTTCTGCAATAAATAATTATAATTAATAAACTAGAACTATTCAATTAGCTGCAAATATGAGGAAAACAACTTATTTATTTTGTTTCTCTTTTTAAGAATTTCTACTTCGTCTATATATTGGATTTCATCATAATTTACGAAAATTACACTTACCCATTTCTTTTAAGCCCCATTAATCGTAAGAAAGTAATAGAGGGCCATTCATTCCTTCATATGCGACTATGGAACGAGTTTTCTGTTTTATTTATTAGGGTACACAGAACTTTCGTGCTGATTATCCACTTCCGGTTTCCATTTGGCGAAGCATTACACCGAAAATTGATCCTGGTCATGGAATTTCTACATTACCCCAAATGAACAAACCAGAAAACTCGTCCATTACTATCTTAATGCATAATCTACTTTAAATTATTCATAAGTCTATTTCTCTTTGACAGACGATACTTATTTATTATGAGACACATGAATTATACTAATTACAAATCGTAATCTATGCAAAGCAAAAGTAAAATTTCAGCATATTTGAAGAATATGCTTCTATTAACATTTTTTAAATATATATCTGAATTAATGCCGGAATAATTTTGAAACTTCAGGCAATTTTGAAAATATCTTATGAAATTCTCGTAAAATGTTTTCAGTCAGACGATTTTGATAACATGAATGAACATTAGCCAAATATTCTGTAACATCAAAAAAATAAGAACCACTAAACTAAGAAAGAGCTAAATTATTCAAAATATCAGAGAAAAATCCATTACTTTAATTTTTTAAGAAATATTGATTAGAAACGTAATTAAAGGTTTTTGCCAGTACTCTGAATAACATCCTATTTACGCCAACTTCGGCTATATACGGTAAGAATTTTTGGTTAATTTCAATTTTTTTATATTGTAAACTAGAATATTTTCAAAAATATACAACACCTCTTTAGCTTAAGTTCTACAAATAAACAACATAATAATAAGGAAAATAAAAAATGAGTGGTTATTTTTCCAAAAACCATGAAGCCATATAGTTTAAATATTTTTTGTTGAAGTTTGCGAAAGAGCGGTTTAAATTTTTATTTTTTTAACATCACATTAATTATTAATAACCATTAACTTTTCTGCTCTTTCTACGTACACTATTTCAGAGCAATAAAAATTAGCATTGCAATCTAGTTTATTAGCTGAATAACCAAGTGTCATTAATATTCTAATGCTTATCAAAATTTTCATTTTTAAAGCTAATGTAATAAATTCTTCCACGGTAATCTAAAAAGGAAAATCTAGTTAATGTTCTGTACTAGCATTTTAATAGCAAAATTTTTCATAAACTTACTAATTATAGATCAAGTAATCCTAGAAAACACGTTTTTACAAGTACAGTTTACGCGAAGCATGAACGAAGTTTAATAGCTTCTATTTGCATGAATACATAAATAATTTTTAAATCTACAGACTTGTGTTATTTAATAGGTTCTTAATTTACTATGCCCTCTCATTTAATCATTATTAATGAGCCCACACGCATACCTTCTTTTATTAATGTAACATTTCATTTAATGGAAGAAGTATTCTGTAGGTATTTGGATAGGTTAGAAATAACGGTAAATTAAAATCAAATTTTAATAAATTATTTATGAAGAGGACGTACTTTTAGAGACCATTTTTAACATATAATCCACCATTCTATAGAGTTCTTAAGGATCTTGATCTTCCTGGAGAATTTTTTTATTAAAAGGAGGGATCTAGTGAAAAATAATTATCCAGTAATAATTATTTTTATAAAATATTTGTATAAGTATCTTCTTAATCTGATAATCTAAGTAAGCACCAACTTAGTGGTTTCATAATTTTTCTCTGACTCAAACGTTTTTGAAAAAATTCAATTTTTATAAACATATTATATATAAAAATTCTAATATAATCTATAGGTTTAAAAGAATAAACAAAATTTCGTTACTCCCATATTCCCAAAATTATGCATTCGAGTATGAGACTTTTTGGAATTCTTTGAAAGATTGTGAACTGAAATCCTGCTTTCGGATGTCACACATCTGAACACTTATGTGATCGAAAGAATCATGAATCTCAGATTCATGTGATCGAAAGAATCATGACTCTCAGAATCATGTGATCGAAAGAATCATGAATCTCAGAATCATGTGATCGAAAGAATCATGAATCTCAGAATCAT